>CM065459.1:3380451-3679701 GCA_032872475.1 Leptopilina myrica (nomen nudum) | reverse complement strand
TAATTTACAAATTTAGAATTTCTCTAAATTAATCATTTACAAAATTTAGAATTTCTCTAAATTAATCATTTACTAAATTTAGAATTTACAAATTTAACATTACTACACGAAAAAAATCTTTTAACTGGAACAGCGATAACTTTCGCTAAAATAGCGAAAGTATTCGTTGCAATAACTAAAAATTTCGCTAATATAGTGAAATTTGTATAGTTGTTCCAGGTGAAGATTTTTATTCGTGTTAACTTACAATTTACAAATTTAACATTTCTAAACTTACAATTTCCAAATTTAAAATTTCTAAACTTACAAATTACAAACTTACAATTTTTCTACACATTTTCCAAATTTCTAAAATAAATCTTACTGTAAATAATTCTTTCTCTTCTAAAATAATTTTCTAAAATTATATTTTCCAAAGAAAGGCTATTTTTAAAAATATTTGTTTCTACCAATGTTCGATTTTCTTTTTCAATAATAAATTGAATTGAAATTAATTTGAAATTGCAAAAATAGTTTTTAATTATTCGCAAGCAATTTCGAAGAAATCCGAGAAATTTTTTAAAATTGCAATTTGAAAATAATTGAATTCTCGCTAAGAATTTTATTATTTATGAAAATAATAATCGAATTCTTCAAAAAAATGTTATAAAAACTTTTTAAAATAATTTTATTGTTTTGAAGAGATAATTTTAATTTTTCTTCAAATGTCATGAAAATTTGGAAACTAATTAAAATTTATAAAGAATTTAATAAAATATTTGGAAAGTAATTGAATTTTTTATAATTTTTATTACAACTTTTAATAATAATTGAACTCGTTCGAGAAATTTTATTTAAATTGAATTGAAAATATTTGAATAACTGCGAGAAGAATATAACAATTTATAAAAAAAATATAATTTTTCGAAGAATTTAATCAAATTTTTAGAAAATAATTGAATTCATGCGAAGAAATTTTTATATTTTCTAAAAATAATTGAGTTTTTGAAAAGAATTTCGATATTTATGAAAATACTTGAATCCGAACGAATATTAATAAAATTGTATTGAAAATAATTTAATTTTGGGAAAAATGTTTATTATTTATGTAAATAATCGAATTCCATTAAAGAATCTTATTAAAATTTATTTTTTAAATTAATTTAATTGTTTTAAAGAATTTATTTTTGAATATTTTTTGAAAATAATGAAGTCTTTTTTAAATAATTTTAGAAGTCATTGAATTTTATAAAGACTTTTAGTTTTTGAACATAATTAAATTTTTTTAAAGAATTTCTTTAAATTTCTTGAGAATATTGTATTTTTTTTTACAATTTTAATGAATAAAATTTTAAAACTAATTGATCTTCATAAATAATTTCTTTTCAGAATATAAAATAATCTTTTTCTTTATATAATTGTAATTGAAATTTACAAAGTATTTTATATAATCTGTGGAGAATAATTGAATTTTTCAAAGAAATTTTTTTACAGTTTTTAAAAATAAATTCTGTCGAATATTTTTATCAACAATTAAATCATTCCGTGAAATTTTATTAAAATTATTTTGAAAATAATGATTTCTTTTAAAGTAATTTTAGAAGTAATTGAATTTTACGAAGACTTAGTTTTTTAATATATAATTAAATTTTTTTAGAAGAATTTCTTTAAATTTCTTGAAAATATTGTATATTTTTTCTACAATTTGAATTAATAAATTTGTTTTTTTAATAATTGAGTTTTATAAAGAATTTCTTTAAATATTTTTAAATAATCTTGTTTATTAATGTAATTGTAATTCAATTATTTAAAATCATTTTATTAACTATTGAAAATAATTAATTTTTTTTTAAAGAAAAAATTTCTTCAAATTTCCTGAAAATTTCGAAATTAATTGAAATTCACAATCAGTATTTTATCAAATCTTTAGAGAATAATTGAATTTTTCAAAAAAAATTTTATAACAATTTTAAAAAATAATTGAATTGTCGACAATTTTTATTAAAAATTAAATCATTCCGTGAAATTTTATTGAAAATAATTAAGTTTCTGTGGAGAATTATATTATTTTTTATAGTAATTGAATTCTTGCGAAAAATTTAATAAAATTCCGAAACGCAAGAATTTTGAAAACAAAGAAGAATAATTAAGTTCAGAATGAGTGAATTTTTTTTGGATTTTGAATCCGAAATTATTCAAAAATTAATAAAAAAAAATTCGCCAGGATATGTGCGGACATATATATCGGGTTTTTGATGAAAGGTTATCCGTTCAAAGGCGGTGCGACGCGGGCCATTCCGCTTGTCAGCCATGTTTTTTTTCCAAAAGGGGTTGTGTCTCGAGTGCATCAACCAGTTCTCTTTGATGAACCTCTCGACACCCACGCAACTTCCTGCAACAAGGGGGTTGCGCGGACTCTTTTTTTTCTACGTCGAACTTGCGTTAGAACAGTCCCACAAGGTATAAATTATACGCACATATACATATAGATTGTCAACCCTAAAAATTGAGCCTTTCCTTTCTACTTGATTCACATGCACAATCGTGATTTTTCATCCTTACAAGAAGTTTCGAGAGATCAACTGAATTTGCCCGCGAGGCTCAACGTCGATTTGCGCTCGTTTCTTTTTTCCCTTGAAGCCAAAATTAGACGCACGAGAAAATTGTCAGTTCCAATTTTTTCCATTTGGATGAAAATAAATTCTATCCTTTAATTCTGAAACTGAAAAATAGAAAAACTATAAAATATAATTATTTGAATTTTAAATATATGGGAAATAAAAAATTACCGAATACTTGAACAATTTTTCTTTAAATGAAAATTAAAACTATTTCTCCGATTCGGAGACAAGGGGAGAATTTAAAATGCGATGATCGGCGGAATGATTTCGCAATTTCTCTCGACAAAGAAGAAGAAGAAGAAAAATTAAATTCCTTGATGCACGTATTTGAGGCGAGTATATTCCCACACTTTGCGTGGTGTTTTGGATTTTGCCTCATAAGTCAACTGGCATGACCAGTGCGGAGAGAATATCGCGAATCGCAATCGGTCAGTCCTCAAGCTCAGAGAGAGAGAGTGCATTACAACTTGTTCCCCATTCAGTTTCTTCGTCCGCACAACTTGACGACCGGGTTTTAGTTTTCATTCATCTCCAGTCGCTGATGGCCCGGGTGACCTCGGGACCCGAGATGAATATTATGTTCACCAGAGCGGTAATATGTCCGCAGAATTTACCTCGTGGAAACAATTTTCATTCCTTTTTTCAATGGAGAAGTATTTTTTCTTTTTTTGCTTTTTTAGAGCGCGCAACGAAGAAGCATATACAAGAACAAGAAACGTTCCCAGAAGATGAGTATCGGCAGCTACGTGCCACGAGGCTAAATCGTTTGACCTCTGTCATTCTTTCTCTTGCACTCCGCATCTTCAATGTGTCACACCATATCGAACCTTATACTCTTCTTACAGCAGAGTGTATATACGGCAATAATTCTGACTTTACAATTTTTTTTTCTCTTTGCTCCATAATCCATAAAGAGGAGAATTCTAGAACATAAATTTCTTACCTTTAAAGAAACACTTCGGCGACTGCTGATGTTATTGCAAAACGTCAAGTCGTCAAGTGTAAATTACTACTTTTATCTCACAATGCTCACATTGAACGAGTTTCGTTAAAATTGCGAAATAAATTGTAAATCAATACAATAAACATAGAATAATTCTACAATATTAATAACTAATATATGTATATGGTATTCTCCAAATTTTCCTAATCACAAAGATAACAGTAAGTTAGTAAGAATATTTTGACTTTGTCTCGCAGAAAAACGAGGTTATGTTATGTTAAACACAAAATGGCCGAAGGACTGAACGGGAGGAACGAGGAACGAGCGGAATTGTTGTTTCCATAACCGCCTACAGATGTCGCTAGTCCCAAATTCGAATTTCTAGTCGCTTGGAAAAATTAATTAATAATAATTGTAATTAATTTCTTAATAAATTATAATTGAGTAACAAAAAATATAAATTGAATCCAATTTTATTTTTCTTGATCTAGTAATTATTAACTTGATAAACAAATTAAAGAATAATTTAATTGTTAAAAAAGTTGTTAATTTGACTACAGAGTAGTCTCTCAAGGCCGACTTGCCGATTATTTAACAGAGATTTACTCTGTCTGCCGTTACGAAAGAAAATATTTTCATCAAGTTTTTATTTACTTTATAAGTACCATTTTCCCAACCAGATGTTTATAATTACAATAAATATTCACTTTGCCTGCAAAAAGTTCTAAATCTCTAGCGAACAGTGTCGAATGTTTCACTTCCGGTTTCAAAGCGACAAGAAGAAAGGAACGACCAATCGGTGGAAATGCTCGAAGGCAGCCATTTTGGATTTCCTGTGACGCATCGAAAAGATCGTGCCGAAGGTATACTTTATTGATTTTTCGTAATTTGTGTAATCAAATAGAAGTAATTTGCTCGGATAAAGTTAATATTTACCGATCCGCTTGTTTCAATGTATAAATATTCTGTTCTAGGTACAAAATTTGTGGAGAATTACCCAATTCATGCGATCGCGTCATTGCAGCTTGTCGTGGAACATGGTAAACTTTTTTTCCATTTTATTCTTTATTATCCGACCAAATGTGAAAATTGACGAAATATTTTTTTGTTTTTTGTCGAAAATTCACTTGTTTCGCTGCATTCATTTGCAAAATGTGTCCTTTTTTCCCCATTGGTATTTTTAGGTTATGTTCCCTGGCAATGAGATTATTCCTTTTTTTTGCGGGGAAAATTATTGCAAATCTATTCTTGTTCATAGGGCATTTTATCCAGAAAACGAGTTTAATATTTATTTTTTACTTTTATTTCCATCGGTATTTATTTCGTATAGAGGTTATTTCCAGTACGAAAAGTATTAATACTTTTTTTTTATACAAAATATTTTTCATTCTATATTTTGCTTATTTATGGATTCTTTTCGCCTGTAATAAGTTGATTTATTATATTTTTAGAGAAAATTTTCTACTTTTCCTATTTACAGGTAATTTTACCCAGCAATAAATATTTATTTTTTTAAATTTCATTTTTAGAGGTTATTTTCCGCGGCAATAGTTTTATTTATAATCTAGTTAAAGGGAAAATTTCAAATTAATACTGTTCGGTTTTTTAGCAAACTGACAATAATTTCATTTTTATCCGTATGTTATTTTTCCCAGCAGTTAAATTTTCTATTTTTTTTTTTTAGAGAAAATTCCTTTTTTATTCTTATTTTTCCTGTCAATTTTTCAATATTTTGTTGATATTTTTATTTTCAACGGTGTAGAGTATTGACAGAAGCTCAATGATTGTTTTTCGAAACGCTTATGAAATTGAGAAAAAATATACAAAGTGAATTATACAAATCGTAAATTTATCGAAGTGAAAAATTGATATTTGATCAAACATTTCAATAATTTATTAAATATGTAAATGTTTGGTATAAAATATTTCAATATTTGATTAAATATATGTAAATATTTGGTACAAAATATTATTCAATATTTGATTAAATATGTAAATATTTGGTATAAAATATTTTACTATGTTTGATTAAGTTTGTAAATATTTTAATTGTACACCGTCCACGCGACCTGTATACATAAAGTCTTCCTTGATGTGTATTTCAGAAAAATTTTCGAGAGCTGCGGTAATTAGTGATGTAAATTCGCATACATTTATTTGTAAGAAATAGTCAATGAGAACCTCTGTTTTTTTCTCTCTATAAAACAAAAGAAAGGTTTAATATTCTGGCGCATGGATGGACAGACTGTCAGGGACCCGTGTGTGCTTCGATATATAGACGGAGGCGCCATCTTAGTCTGCATTCCATTGTTTTGATGATTCATATACGTTGAGGCCGAGCGTAGCGCGACTTCTAATTTATTAGTTTGAATATCGAGCGAGCGAGCAAGCCCTGGGCCGAATTCCGGCTGAAAAGGACCGAGAAAGAGAGAAAAGGCTAGCTGGGTGGCCGAGAACCGTCTCTTGTTTATACTCCTGTCCAGCTTCTCCACCTCGACCACCACCACCATCACAACATATACTGTAAGCAGCCCCATTGCTTCTTATTCGCATATATGCGAATCGCGGGGCAGATCGCGGTTCTAAAGATCTATGACCACTGTCTCTCTCTCTCTCTCTTTTCTTACGACCAAATCTTTTCCCCAGCTCTTTTAACGCGCATCAATGTCCCATCATCTTCTTTTGGTTCCTCATCCTGTCTGGTGTCTATTTTAATTAACAATTTTTCCCTGCGAATCGTCCTCTTCTGTCACAAATTTCCCAATAGAATTTTTACACTTAATTCCTACTTATCTATTTTCTATTCTCAATTTTCTATGTAGGAAAATTTTTTGCGCAAAAGGTAAGATTTACATTGTTTAGAGAATTACAAATTGAAAAGTCAAATTTAATTTCAGATGTAACGAAAACTGGGGGAAAAAGTAATTATAACTTTTTGATTCATCAAAGAACTATATTAATTCATATTTTAATTTCTAAATAGCGTTTGCAGTATTTTTTTTAAACATAGTATTTAATGGTATTTTCACAATCGAATAATTTTATTTTGTCTAATATAGAAAAAAAAATTGTACAATAAACAATTGAAATTTGCCATAAAGTTGCTAATTTTATAATTATTCCGAGAATATTAAATTGATTCGAAAAACGAATCAAAACATTGCTTTTTTTCTTCTAGATTGACAACTTTTCGCATAATTTCAATTTACCTTAGGAATTTATTAGAAAATTAACTTACGTATTTATTGAAAAAGAATATTTTATTAAAATCTCATCCTTTTGAAAAAAGAAATGTTTTAAATAATAAATCTTAAAGTAAAAAATTCAAATGTTCCCGCATAAAATTTACATTTTTTTGTTTTGTAATTGAAGCAGTAAATTTGTCGCCTCTTAATTTTTATTAATCTTAAATCAATTTTTGTCGAGTTTGTAAATTTGCAATTTTAATTATGCAAAATATACACAAATTGTTTTTTGTAGGTGCAAATTTTACTCGAGCACGAGGAAATGCGGACGCGGACACGCAGGGAAAAATCTCTGCAAAGAGTCACACGTCGCTTTTATTAATTCGATTCGATAAAATTTTGATGGACCTCTATTTTCGGATGTGAAGGAAAAAAAGTGTTTATTTTTAACCCGGCTTTGACGGAAACGATTGGAAAAAGTGATTTTTTGTGCGAACGGAGAAAAAACAAGACGAATTTTGACGCAGCTTTTCTTTAATTGGGAAAAATGGATGGATTTTTGTGTAAATGAAGGAAAAAACAACAAATTTTCACGCTGCTGTTCTTTTTGGAAACGTCGATGGACTATTTTCGAAACCTGGTGTTAATAGTGTAAATTTTCACACCGCTTCACTGCTCTGTCGTTTCATTCAACAATTTCAACTCAAGGATAGACCTTTCTGCAGGAAGTTAAAATTTTCCAAGTAAGATTTTGTATTATTTTAGTTCACAGTTGGTTGCGAATTTGTACAATTTCGCAAATTTCGATATACGATTGAAATCAATAAACGATTAATTACAATTTTTTATGTTTATAGTTAAGAGAAAAATTCTTTTGTCAATACAAGAGAATGTAAAAAGATTTTTATTCAAGTTGCAGTTTGTACGAAAAATTACAATTAAAATCGGTTCGATCCGGACAAACCTTATTTTTCATTCAAGAGATTCAAAACGTAATTTTCTTTATTTTTGATTCAAATTGTTTCATGTTTTCAAAAAATTGCAAACACTTTTGTCTTTATGGAAAATAATGTTTTCATTGTCAGAGAACCCGACATAATTAAATTAAAATTTCAAAAAACATTTATTTAATATAATATTCTTATTTGAGAAAAGTAAATTTATGAATGACAGAGGATTTAATTTTCTTTAAAGATTGAATGTTTTAATTAAATTTTTGCAATTTAAATTAAAAATGAAGATTAACAATTTTTTTCCAAGTCATTGATTCTTTTCAAACTGATGTATATTAAAAAAAAGGGGGGAAACGAAAGTTTTAATACTTTGATACAGTTTGTGAGGAAAGTTTTTTTTTTCTTAAAATTGAATCCAACGGAGGATACTTAAACTGTTTTGTACGTGACTTATATAAAATTAATAGGTTTCTCTTTCCTTCTAACGCGAAGAAAGTGGCAGAAACTTTAAAGTCGTGTTCTCGCGAAGTAGCTATTTATGAAGTTGTAACCTTTTGTCGAGAATCGGACGATATTGTACAATGTGTATACACATATATATCTATCCATCTCCGTGGCACTCGTTGGAACAACTCAAAGTTATATATACATATAGATGTTAAGAAAACGCTGTAGAAGAATCGAGGCGTCTAGAAAGTTTTTGAACATCTACCTACTTGTTATTCGAATCGACGTACTAAAACTTTTAAGTGGGACCTGTCGAAACGGTGGCAATGTCGTCGCGACGACGCCTTTAAAGAATTCCCTTCTTTTCGTATATATATAATACGTTATTTCAAATATAAAGTTGCAAGCACTCGAGAATTTTGCTCAATTGACAGTATTTTCCTTTATTTTATCAAGAGATCGTAAAAATAACAACTTGAAATCAAAGATAATATGAACGAATTCTCAACTTTATTTTTCCTCTCTCTTAATTTATTTTTATCTTTTTATTTTCAAAAAAAAAAAAAAAAAAAATTGGTGTAAAATTGTGGTTTGACGTCGTAAACGTTTTCCTCTCTATCTACGTCTTTTCACCTATAGAGAGCAATAGCGTTAATACGTTAATCGCGTATCGTGCACCAGGAAGTAAACTCAGTTAAAGTAAAGTTTAAATATTTCCCAGTAATTAACTTGCCTCAACAGTTTCACTTGTAAATTTTTAATTCATCTCGAGTACCGGAAACTCAGTTTGCTTTCGCGAAATATTTACCTGTCTTTTGGCTGCTGGTGGCGGCTTTAAACGTATAACAGTGTAACATAAATGTAGCATAATAAAACTTAATAAAGCGAGAATTAATGTAACACGGATGTACCTGGGCTATAAACTCGAGTGCTTGTAACTCAGCGACTTTACGCGTTTATATACATACTCCTCTGTTTTATGTAAATTATCCTTTAGGGCTTAATTCCATAAAGAATTTAAATAATTTATCGATTAATTTTTAATAAATGAGAAAAATTATCTTTTTCACTTTTTGCTTCAATAAATTAATGATCGCATTTAAAAGAAAAAATGAAAATTAGTGGAAAAATTTGTGAATCCTGAAAAAGTGCATAACAAAGTCCATAATTTCATTCAAAAAGGATGAAAAGTTCGTAAATTGTACGATATAATTTGGAGAATTTTAGAGAAATTACAAATAATTGCAGAAATTCAATTATTTTCAAAAGTAATAAAATTCTTCGCAAAAATTTAATTATGTTCAAATTTTTTTTTAAAATTCTCGTCAAAATTTCAATTATCTTTAGAAATATTAAAATTCTTCTCCGAAATTTATATATTTAAAAAAAAACTAAAAAACATTGTCAACATTTCAATTATCTGTATAAATAAATAGCAAAATTTCTTCAACAAAATTCAATTATTTTCAAAAATTTTATTAAAATTCATTAAAAAAATTTCAATTATTTTCATAATTCACAATATTTATCACACGGATTCAATAATTCTCTAAAGTAATAAAATTCAATTATTTTCAAAAATTTTAATAAAATCAATTGCAAAATTGGAATTATTTTCAAAAGTAATAATATTCTTTGCAAAAATTAAATATTGTTCAATATCTATTATTTTTATAAAATTTACCAAAATAGAATTTAATTATTTAAAAAAAAATTTAATAAAACTCTACAAAAACTTTTAATTATTTTCAATAAATAATAAAAATATCCCAAGAATTTCATTAATAACAAATTTTTTTTTATAAATTTCTTCTCAATCATTCAACTATTTTCATAATTAATAAAATTTTACAGGGATTCAATTATTTTTAATAGAATTTTAATCGAATTCCTCGAAAAAATTCTTAAAAATTTTATTAACATTCGTCCAAAGAATTCAATTGTTTAAAAATTTGTTGATAAAATTATTAATAGGAATTGAATTCCAAGAAATTTTATCGAAACTTTTTAAAATGTTTGAATTTCTGCTAAAATTCTAATATTTTTTAAAATAATTGAATTCTTGCGAAGAATTTAATTAATTATTCTTGAGAAGAATAGTCTTAATTTTATTAAGACTATTCGAAATAATTGATTTTTTGTAAAGATTTTTATTATTTTACAAAAGTATTTAAATTCTTGCGAATAATTTTATTAAAATTTCTGAAAGTAATTAAAGATCTACTAAGAATTTTGTTATTTTTAACTTATGACAAGAATTTTATTAAATTTTTTTTAATAATTTAATTCCTGTTAATTTTTTACAAGAATTTAATTATTTTTGAAAATTTTAATAAAATTCTTCGAAAGAATTCAGTTATTTTCATAAATAATAAAATTCAATGCAGAATTTCAATTATTTTCAATGTAAAGAGATGAAAGTGAAAATAAATAAATTTTGAAAATTGTCAAAGAACTTTTACAAAAATTATTAAAAAATAATCGATATAAAGAAGAATTTTAGAGAAAATTCTGTAAAATAATAATTAAATTGATAATGATTTTAATTATAATAAATTATTTTTTTAATAATTAATATTTATTATTATAAAACACGAAGAAATCGATTACTTAGAGTCGAAGACTCGAAGTTATCGATTTGTTCATGTTTTATAGTTATGAAAAATTAATTCGAACTGATTCTATTTTTGTCAGTTGGTCCGTAAATGGTCTGTAATTTGTAATTTTTGGTCCGTAAGGTCCGTATTTTTAAATACTTTCACTCCTTCGAGCCCTGTAATCACTAAAAAGATATAAAATATATTACTTTTTTTATTTAAATTTCTGGAGATGATTAAATTGGAGCCTTATGTAATTAATCGAAATTTTTTTTTTAGTGTGCAATTTTTATTGAGAAGAAATTTATTTAACACAAAGTCTCTTATTGTTTATCTGAATATCATCTGAATGCTCCTGTTGGTTAGATCATATTAACAGTGAAAAGCAATTGACACAGCTAGCATAAATCAAGAATCCCCTAAACTCGAACGTCATTCCCCTTCGATGCGTGACAGTGTTGGTCAACAATGACCACTGTCCCCGTAGAGTATATGGCCTCTCGAAATGATCTCCGGTCACAAGTCATTACCTTTTCGTTTTAAAGCACCCTGCCCACTGCCCTAACACTCGAAATTTTCAATTCAACAGTGCCCATTTGAAAGAGACCGAATGCATATTATCCAAAAATATCCCGCCGTCAATATTGTCGAAAAGTGCGGGTGGAAACGCTTTCAATATTTCGAAAACAACTGTTCACTTTTAGGGTAATTTAGGTTTCAATCTCAATGCGGTAAATCTATTTTCTCTTGATCTAATTTTAATTTCAGTTCCACTACTGAAATATATTAGAGTTTAATAAAATATTTTATTTTAATTCGATCGCACTAGTGAAAATAAATTGAAAAAAAAGATATTTTCTGTTGATGTATTTTTTATTCGGTTTCAGTGCTGAAATAGAAAATTCGTGATTGAAATCGATTGAAAAGAATGAGTAAAATTGAAAACTGATTCTGAATTTTATTATTAATTGAAATTATATACAGTTTTGAAGAATTGAAGAATAAGTAAAATTGAAGATTCCGAATTTGAAATTCGTTTATTATTGGAAATTTCTTTTATCATTGTAGAACCTCATTACATCCGATTGTATTGTATTTGCAACTTTGTATTCGTTTTGAATACACATTAATAGCTCCTGCTTCCGTAATATAATTTTCGTTCATATATATAACCGACGGATCTGCGGTCTATGTTTGTCTCTTTCTCTTTCTTGTTTTCTTTGGAAAAAAAAGAATTATACTTTGTAAGGGGAAAATAAAAAAAAATACGGGTGAGAATATATTGCATGATGCGAATTCACCTTAAAAGTGTTCGCACGCATTTGAAAGAGGGTTGATGATAGAACGGAAGGAAGAGAGTCCAAGGAGTGAAAGA
Organism: Leptopilina myrica (nomen nudum); assembly: GCA_032872475.1. NCBI lineage: Eukaryota > Metazoa > Arthropoda > Insecta > Hymenoptera > Figitidae > Leptopilina > Leptopilina myrica (nomen nudum). The sequence continues at coordinate 3,667,601 of CM065459.1, read as the reverse complement.
GAATTTTTGAGAAATATATAGAGACAATGAAAGTTAATTTTATTCTCTGTTATTTCTCATATTTTAACTGCGCGCGATTTGTATATTTGCTTTATGTATATATATATATATTTCTTTGCTGTTCTTTGATTAATGAACATGTTATACGTAATGTAAAGAGAAAACTTCTTGCTTTCGTGTTCCAGATAAGTCGTGCAAGTCCTAACGCGAATATTTTTTTTTATACCTTTTTCTATACTTCAACTCGTGTTTAATTATTTTTTCTAATAGAACGATCGTTCAGGAGTTGAAATTTTCATTTAAAATTTAAATTTGTAGACGTTTTGAATTTATGGCTCTTTGCACGTGTATATGTATAGGAAAATTATACTATAAAGTTTTATGGATTCGTTTAAATGTTTTGTAAAGATTATTTCTAATTTCTATTTAAACGAATCTTGTGGAATTGAATTTTTACGTTCATCTGAATCTTCGCAGTAATTCAAATTATTATTATGGGAATTTTATTACATTGTATTTATTATTATTATAAATTATGAAAATTTGAATTATTTTTAAAAATAATGAAATTCTTTACCAGAATTTAATTATTTTTAAAAATTCCAGTAAAATTTTTAGCAGAAATTCAAATATTTTTATTTTAATACAATTTCTTGAAAAAATTCCATTACTTTTTAAAGAACAAAATGTTAAATTAAATTTACAAAAAAAATTTTTTTTTTAAATTGTAAATTTATTTTAACATTTTGTTCTTTAAAAAGTAATGAATTTTTTTTCAAGAAATTGTATTAAAATAAAAATATTGAAAATAATTGAATTCTTGCTAAGAATTTTACTGGAATTTTTAAAAATAATGAAATTCTTCACCAGAATTTAATTAATTTTAAAAATTCCAGTAAAATCCTTAGCAGGAATTCAATTGTTTTCAATATTTTTATTTTGATACAATTTCTCGAAAAAAATTCCATTACTTTTTAAAGAACGAAATGTTAAATTAAATTCACAATTTGTTTTAAACTTAAAATTTAATTTAATTAGAATTTGCAGTTAATTTTTTTATCCTTTAATTAACATTCGATTAAGATTAAAATTTCAAACTTTCGGAATTCGAAAAACTAGAAACTCTGTCATGAATTTTATTAATGATTTTTCCATCTTTGGAATTTATAATATTGTTTGAGTAATATGTTTTAGGAATTCGTTATTTTAATCACTGTCTATATAGAAATAATTGTTCCATGGAGAGAGAGAGAGTATTTAGGCATCACAATGGACAGCGATTATGAGAGAATAATATAAAGTGACCCCGATTCAATAAATTTTCCCGTTTCTGGAAATAAATATGTTTTTGTGTCATACTGTTAAAATGAAAAGTCTGAAATTTAAATCAGAATAACCCGGATACCAAACAATATGCTTCGATCGTATTGTTGAGGCAGCCTTTGAATTCACACGCCCCCTCTCTCCCACCCTCTTTGAACGTTGAATTTCTAACAGAGACTTCTACGATTCCAAGTAACGACATTAATTAAAATCATTTCCAGTTGTTAATTAATATCTTCCTGCAGTGATTATACTAAGAGTTTCTGTGTTCCTAAATTAGCTTTCATGTTATACGAAGCTCCAAGTATGTTTAGCGCGACGACAGTATATACTTCTTGTTCCTTTTCCTGGTGCGGCGCAGTAGTTATTAAATGACATTTTCATCCTTGGTATATAGCTGCTTTTTGTCTAAATTCAGCTCCTTAGGGAATGTTTTCTCTCTAGAACTTGTGCGCTTTTTGATTATTTTATTTATATATTCTCGAATAGATTCTTTATAATAATTTTATTTTCTTGCAGAAGGAGTTTGAAAATTGTGAATGAAAAAATTTTTGTAAACATTTCTGATTCTAGAAACATTTATACGGGATGTGATGATCGCTTTTGGATTGGGATATAAATTTGCTTTTTTAGCTTTTCTTTTTCTTTTTTTCCAAACGACAATATAATCGGCAGAAAATACGCGTTGAAATTACCGATGACCACACACAACGCCTCGCTTATACGATACGGCCAGTTTAATTCAATATTCAGGCTGAAGGGTGGAAAAAAAGCGAGCAAGGAACAGTTTTTTCTCCGGTAGCTAATGAATCGCAATTTACGAGAGTTTCACGGGTCGCTGGCCTTTACATGTACGTTAACGTACATGCAGCACCAAACTCCTTCGAGATCCAACTTTTTTGTCACGTCCTTCAAGCTCCTTTTTTTTCCTACTCCCATCCTTTTACGAGTGTCGAGAGGGACGAAAAGCAAATCGGAAGGATATAACAGTGAAAGATGCAACATAATTGAGACTGAGTCGATAAAATTTAACGACTGGAGAAATATTCTCCGTTTTTTTTACTCTTCTTATTAGGGAATTTTTTCTCTGTACCTAGAATTATTGTTTTGCTTAACAGTGTGTAGAGTATGTAGTAAAATAATATGGAGTACTAAAAAGTAGAGAGAGAGAGAGTTCTTGGCAGTGTATTTGGAAAAAATTTATGGAGTTGGGAAATATATATGTTAGTTTTTGATATGGAAAAGGTTTTCGCAGGTCGGGGACATTTAAATTTGATTGAGGAAAATTTACAGGAATTTTGTCGAAAGTACTGGAAAAATATTCAATTTTTTAGAATTCATAGGAAATTTCTCAATTTTGTTTAACAACTGCCTATGAAAGTATTGAAAAGTATTTAAATTAATTATTCCTTCTATTTTTAACAATAATTGAACTTTGCAGATTTGAAATTGAATTTATGTTAAATAATTTTATTGTTGAAAAAAGTGTCGAAAAATTATAACATAACTTATTTTATGAAATTCAATTTTAATAAAATTCTTCTAAAAAATTGAATTCTTTTTAAAAAAATGTAATAAAAGCTCTCCAAGGAATTCAATGATTTTTAATAAATTTTAAATAAATATCATAAACTGATTCAATTATTATCAATTTTTATAAAATCTTTATTAAAATTCAATTATTCTCAAAGTAATTTTAATTGAAATTCTCAAAAGAATGCAATTCTTTTTTCAATCGAATTTTAATTAAAATTCTCGAAAGAATTCAATTATTAACTATTTTTATAAAATTTTTTATAAGAATTCAATTATTCTCAACGTAATTTTAATTGAACTTCCCGAAAGAATGCAATTTTTTTTAAATAGAATTTTAAATAAAAATTCTCGAAATAATTCAATTGTTAACAATTTTGAAAAAATTCTTTATAGAAATTCAATTATTCTCAACGCAATTTTAATTGAACTTCTCGAAAGAATGCAATTCTTTTTTCAATAGAATTTTAATCAAAATTCTCGAAAGAATACAATTATTAACAATTTTTATAAAAATTTTAAGAATTCTCAATGCAATTTTAATTAAACTTCTCGTAAAAATTCAATTATTTTTACAAAATTTCGATAAAATTCTTTCCTAGAATTCAATTATTTCCAATATAATTTTAATATTGCAAAAAATTTCAAAGTTATGAAAAGTTACAAAAATTACAAATATAGTAATATAAAAATTAATATGAAAGTTAATATGAAATGTAATCAAAAGTTTTTTCTTTTAAAATGGGAAAAAATTTCACATATTACCGCAAAATCATGGAAAATAAGTTTTCAAATTTGTTTGCAATAATATTATAAGAAAACTAATTAATCATGAAACTAATTTTGAACTAATTATAGAATAAAAGTTATATATATTTTCTAAAAATTTATTTTTTAAAACGCATACAGAACAAGGTTTGAAAAATTTATAAAAGTCTTTTTTTTGAAAATAAAATTTAAAAAATATTAGTTTCTGTTAAGAAGGTTTAATAATACTTATTAATATATAGATTGAATTTCAAAAAGTTTCAAATATTAAAGTTTTAGAAAAGTTGAAATTTAAAAAGATTTTAGTTAAAAATTCTGAAAAAGTTAGATTTTTTAAACATTTTCTTCGGATTTTTTTTAAATCAGTTAAAAACTAGTGTCTGTTAAATTAAAATACTTTTGGTTTTTAAATTTGTCAAAAAAGTACAATTTGGTCCGTTTTTTGGAAAAATATAAAAATTGAGGGCGTTTCAGAAAATTCAAACTGTTTTTACTTAAAAATTTGTCAAAAGTTACCATTTTCACATTTTTTGCTCGTTTTATGGAAAAAATTTTTATATTTGAGCTTTTTGTGTGCATTTAATCTTTGGATCTTTAAGTAAATTTAGTACTTAACTAAGAATTTGTATCTATAGTAATAAAATATTTATTTTCGAAACTGTTGATTAGAATAATTTTTCAATTAAAGATATTCAAAAATAAATTACAAATAATTTTTTTAATATCTAATTAGAGTGAATTCTTTAGTAGGAAAAAAGTCAAAGTTCTGTCTGGAAATCTGGGAAAAATAAAATCAATTTTTTTGCGGCAACACTGATGAAATCTTTTCAAATCTTCTTTCGAAGAGAAAGAATATAAATCTTGTAGAGACGCCATAAGGCAAGGAAACGCACATTTCGTGCGTATACATATTGAATTTCGTTTTTATTATTATGATTTAAAAAAAAAACTTCAGTGAGATTTAAAGCCGTTACCAAATTTTGAATATCCGTTTTGCAATGATTTTTTTCCTGTCTTGTCAATAATATTTGACGGAAGTCAATGCGTGAATTGACCCTCGGCGCGCACACACCAAAATAACAGTTCACACCGTCAAAAAAAAAAGAAATCCTTTTTCGATTCAGGATCCGGTCAATTTGCACCGCAATATCCTTCCGGTTTTCAGTCTCTCGTGTGTTGGATTATTATATTTTTCTTCCAATTTTGATTCTCCATCGCGTCATGTGTTCCGATTCGGTTTGCACGCGAATCCCGTGAAATTGTTTCATTCTCTCTTTCTCTCTCTCTCTCCCGAGAACCCCCCCTTGAAACGGTCACAACGCTGACACATAATGCGGTTGGGTCTGTGCGCGACGAGTGAAAATGGCATATAACATATAGATATAGATTTGTATTTGTGTGTATACATGAGTATAATTGTGATGGATGTTTGTTGGCGTTGGTTTTGCAAAGGAACTTTTGACTAACAATGAAACTGTCGAATTTAGGCCGTAGGCCCGACGCAGTCAGCTCGCGTCCGTAAAACCGCAAAAAGCCATATTGCTCTTTTAGCAGCAGGGAAAAAAATAAAACAGAAAAAAAAACAAGAACGGAACGCAATTGTCTCCGGTGTCATTATTGTTGTTATTATTATATCACGCAAGCAATGACATAATGTTTTCTTTTTTAAGCAGATGGTTTTGAACAATATCTTTAGCTCAACTGGTGCACTTGACAGTAAATTAGAGGTATAATCCTATTGTGTTTGTCGACATCAGTGTTCTTAAATAGATTTTGCATTAATTTTATTGGTTGTATTTTTTTTGCAGATAGAGAATGCATTATTGTTGCTGATTTCACCTTGTATTTTGACCTTTATATTATGCGAATGCGATCGTGAGTTGTAAACTTATGTCAGGTTGTTCTGGAACTAAAAATCATTATTGAATAATTTCTTGGCAATAATGATGCAAATTTCTATTGAAATCTTGATTTTTTATTAATTACCAAAAAAAATCGTGTTTCCATATTTGCACTTTTTTAAAACTGAATATTTTACTTGAAATTTTCATTTAGCAGGAATATTTTCAATAAGTTCTGCAAAATATAGAATCGTTAATTTAAAATTACGAATGATAAAAAATTTGGCTAAAAAAATATTCCGTCTACTGTTATTTACTTTATTTCGAATTTCTGTTTAGCAGCAGCATGAAGAATAGAATTTGAGCAGTGAAATCTTTTTTGAATGAGGAAAACAAGAATGCTATTAAAACACGAAAACGAATTTTCGAAAAAATCTCGGAGAATTAAAATAAAGAATTTACAGATTTAATTATAGATTTATAAAGAAAATAAAATTTACAGAAAATAAACCTCATGGAAAAAAAATATCAAAAGACTGAAATGAGTATATAATAAATAACAGAAGAAGAAACTAAATCATCGAAACTAGAAAAGTTGTCTGAAAATACACAAATCAATTAAAAACAAAGATATAAAATATAGAAATAAAAAGTATAGTAAAGAGTGGCGTTTAGAATCATTACACTCTATAGAGCCCACCCACCAGCTATACAAAAGAAGTGAAATTGGGTAACTTTTGGAAAAGAGAAGAGAGAAAAAAAATTGAAACCACTTAAGAGAGATGGTCGGAGAGAATCATAAAACAACTTTTTAACGAGGTCAGGATAGACCGGAAGTATCCGTCGCTAGGAACCTGTCATTAAATCGAAACGACGGAGAGGCTATAATACCAGGTTTTGTGTAAGCACGAGATGAAAATCGTCCCTTGGATGTCAGAAGTCATTAGAAATTCTACCCTTATAACGCGAGATAATCGTATTCTTTTCTTTTTTTTCTTCTCATTACTCGCTTGTTTCACCTTTTTATTTTTTTTTCTACACATGAAAATTGCACCTTTCCGGTGAATGTTGACAACGTCACACGTCAGTTACGTTTTTGAAATAAAATATAGAAAAACGGGAAAAGATATTAATTATATACAAAAACACAGACATATATAATGTATAATGAGTTACGGAAAAAATGACAACAGTCACGGTGCGTCAAGTTTCACTTAATGAGTAAATAAATACACGCCAATTTTTCACAAAACAACAAATCAACTCCCCCCATTATATGGTTTAATAAATGAATTTTTAATTTTAACCAAGCGAATCGGAGAAAACGTGAGTAGAGAAGGAAAACGTTAATTTAGTCCCGGAAAATGTTTAGTTGCGGACGTCAACATAAAATATATAAGATATTAATGTTTCGTATACGGTCATTATAATCATATCACCATTTTTCTTTTATATTTTTATATTTTGTTTATAGCTAAAACAATAAAGTTCTTGAAAATATTTAATTAGAGTTGAAAAATTCACAATTTGCAAATTATTTTCACGATTCATATTTTAAAACAAAATTTAATTTATATTTAAATTTATTTCCATTTTTTAATAATCCAAATCAGTAAAAAAAAACAATTTATGCAAAGTTAAAATTCGATATAAAATATTTAAAATATCAGGAAATATAAATATGAATAAGTGGACAAAAATTATGATTTTAATGTTCAATTTAGAGAGCGAAAAATAAGGACAATTGTGAGAAACTATAGAGTATTTTCTTTTTGGTGATTTTTCATATTTTTTCATAATTTTTCGATAAGTTTTTAAAACATATTTCTTATTTCAATTCTTAAAAAAAGACACGGTTTAAAATATAAGGTCGACCACTTTCGTTTTTATACTCCTGTATATAAACTCTTGATATTCACAAATATGATAAATTAAAAAGCTTTTAATTATTGTCGTGGAAATGTTTTTAAATTATTTTTCACTAAAGCTTCACTTCTATGCATATACATATATAAAGAGAGAAAGAGAGAGAAAGACAAAAACGATGAAGAGAATTTTAAATGACAAATATGCTTTTAAAAGCTTTTTCTATACTTCACCGATTGATTCAATTAACGATAATTGGCACTGCCAGGGGACAAAAGTGAAATAAAAATTATATTCGTTAATAAGAGAGAAACAAAATTTGTTTTTGAAACAAATGCTGAAATTTTGAAAATTTTCTAAATAAATCAAAAGTTTAAATTATTAATATTTCGAAACTATTATTTTTTTCAAATTTTCTAATTGATAGAATATTTATTTAGCCGAATTTATTAAAAATAAATAAATGAAACTAATTCTATTTAATATTTTGAAAATAATTGTTTGTTTGAAAGAATTTTATTGTAATTTATGAAAATAATTGAATTCTTGCAAAGAATTACATTATTTATACTAATAATTGAATTTCATAGAAGAATTTTATTGGAAATTTTAAAATAACTGAATTCTAATGGAGAATTTTATTAGTTATAAAAATAATTGAATTCCTGAATTCTAATAAAATTTTTGCGACAAATTTTATTAACTTTTTTTTTAACTCTTTGAATTCTTGTGAAGAATTAAATTAATATTTAGGAAAATTATTGAATTTTTGCGAAGAATTTTATTATTTATAAAAATAATTGAATTTTTGCTAAGAATTTTATTGAAACTTTAAAAAAAATCGAATTCTAGTGGAGAATTTTATTAGTTATAAAAATAATTGAATTCCTGAATTCTAATTAAATTTTTGCGACGAATTGCATGAACTTTTTTTTAAATATTTAAATTTAGGTGAGAATTACATTATTTTATGAAAAATAATTGAATATTTGCGAAGAATTTAATTATTTATAAAAATAATTGAATTTTTGCCAAGAATTTAATTGTTTTTAAAAATAATTAAATTTCTGAATTTTGGTGAAGAATGTTATGAAAATTTTTGAAAACAGTTGTATTTCTGCAAAGAATTGAATAATCTTTGAAAAAAATTGAATTTTTGCCAAGAATTTAATTGTTTTTAAAAATAATTAAATTCTAGTGGAGATTATTATTTATGAAAGTAATTAAATTCCTGAATTTTGGTGAAGAATGTTATGAAAATTTTTGAAAACAGTTGAATTTCTGCAAAGAATTGAATAATCTTTGAAAATAATTGAATTTTCGCGAAGAATTTTATTGAAACTTTTTAAAATATTTGAATTCTATGGATAATTTTATTAGTAATAAAAATAATTGACTTCTTGAATTCTAATTAAATTTTTGTGGAGAATTTTATTAACTTTTTAAAAAAAATATTTGAATTCTTGTGCAGAATTACATTATTTTATGAAAATAATTGAATTTTTGCGAAGAATTAAATTATTTATGAAAATAATTGAATTTTGCTCAAGACTTTTATTATTTATGAAAATAATAGAATTCTGCTCAAGAATTTGATATTATTTATAAAAGTAATTGAATTCCTGATTTCTCGTCAAAAATTTTATGGAAATTTTTGTAAATAGTTGAATTCCTTCGAAGAATTTTATTATTTTTGCAAATAATTGATTTTAATTAAAAAAAATTTTTTTTTTATTCAAATTTTTGCATAAAAGTATATTTACAAAATTTCCCTATCTAGAAAAAAGGTGACAGCTTCAAGCTTCGCTGCTACATAAGCAAATAATTATTTTTTTCACTTTGATAAAGAAAATTCTTCATAAAGTGTATTTTTTGTTTGTTTGTTTTTCTCTCTTTTCTTTTAGAGATATATAGAAATAGGGGGATGGTGGTGCCTTATGATCAGTGACGCGTACTTTTAGAGATATGCCATGAGGATTTCTAGGTACATTTAGAAAGTCAGGAGCAAAAACATAGGCGCCGGCGCTACGACACTGATACCGCCAAAGGACCCTTCCTCGTAGAGGCGGTCGGCCGCGTCCGCGATATCTTCCCTCTTTTTAATACCGAAATTCAAAAGGCAGGACTAAGAGAAAAAGAAAAAGAAGGAAAAAAAATATAAAACAGCAATGTATAAAGAGATTCGGATAAGAAGTTATATAGAAAAAGCAGAAGAGACGGTATGCGTAAAGGGTCACGCGGCACATTTTTCTAGCGAAAATTAATCGCGTCACTAGTTTCTAGGAATATAGCGCTCGCGCGCTACACTCCCTCTTGGGAAACAAATATATTGGTGAGGTTCAAAAAACTTTTAATGGCATTGCCCACGATCTTTTCAAAATGTTTTGACAAACGTCCTTTTCGTCTCCGTTATTATATGCGTAGATTATGGAAATAAACCTCAAAATTTGTCTATTATAGAAAAATAATATGTATACTAAATTAAAAAGTCGCTGTTTTAGAATGAGGGAACTTTTTAATTATCTTGTATTTCTTGTAGTAAAAATTTTTGTTTCGGTGAGAAATGGGAAATATTGAAAAACTATAATAGCAAATTTATTTTCAACAATTCTAGTAAAAAATTTTTAAGAATTCAATTATTTTCATAATAATAAATCTCTTCTAAAGAATTAGATTTTTTTATCAAATACTTCGACGACATTGAATTATTTTCGAAACAATTTTAATAAATTTTCATGAACGGATTCAATTATTTGAATTTTTTTATTTTTTCAAAAATATTAGTAGATTTCTTCGTAAAAACTCAATTATTTTAGTAAATAATATTTTTTTGCAAAAAATGAATTATTTTCATAACAAATAATGTCCATTAATAGAATTTAATTTTTTCGGAAATGAGTAAATTTTTTGCAATAATATTAATTACTTTTATAAAAATAAGATTTTCGTAGGGATTCAATTATTTTTGTAAATCAATTTTTCCACTAAAATTTAATTATTTTCAAAAAATTAATTATAATTTCTGGTAATAGTTAAAGTATTTTCATAAATAATAAAATTCTTATCAAAAATTCAATTATTTTAATAAATAATGAAATTCTTCGCAGGAAATCAATTATTTTTTTAAATAAAATTTATCGATACGATTCAATTTTTTTTATAAATCAAATTTTTCCACTAGAATTTAATTATGTTCATAAAAAATAAAATTCTTCACAAAAATTCAATTATTTTTATAAATTAAATTTTTCCACTAGAATTTAATTATTTTCAAAAATTTTAATAAAATTCTTAGCAAAAATTCAATTATTTTGATAAATAGTGCAATTCTTTGCAGGAATTCAATTATTTTTTAAAATAAGAATATTTTTTTAAAGGATTCAATTATTTTTATAAGTAACCAAATTTTTTCCACTAAAATTTAATTATTATCAAAAAATTCAATATAATTTCTGGTAATAGTTAAATTATTTTCATAAATAATAAAATTCTTAGCAAAAATTCAATTATTTTGATAAATAATGCAATTCTTCCCAGGAATTCAATTATTCTTTTAAATAAAATTTATCGATACGATTCAATTATTTTTATAAATTAAATTTTTCCACTAGAATTTAATTATTTTCAAAAATTTTAATAAAATTCTTGAGCAGAATGTAATTATTTTCATAAATAATAAAATTCTTCCCAAAAATTCAATTATTTTGATAAGTAATAAAATTATTCGCAGGAATTCAATTATTTTTGTAAATCAAATTTTTTTCACCAGAATTTAATTATTTGCAACGTTTCAATAAAATTCTTCGCAGAAATTTAATTTTTTTTTTATAATTATTACAATTCTTTTTTGACAAGTCCATTAATTTGAATCCAATTTTAATAACATTTGTTAAAAGAAAACAAGTATTTTCAATTTTTTTTATTGAAATACTTTCCAAGAATGCAGTGATTTTAAATTCATTTTTCTTCGAGTTGAAAAAATTTAAATAGAAAAATTGATAGAAAAGTTGGGAAACAAGAAAGTAATTACAACCTCTTTTTTCTTGTATAGAGACAACAATATGGAAAAAATTGAGAAATATAAATTAAGAATCTCTCGACCACCCTGAAAGATTTTTTAAAATAATTCGTCTCCAATTATGCGATTAAATAATTACGAAAATTATTATTTTTTTGAATAAAAGCTTTTAACTGGTAATTAAATATAGTGTCATTCCTAATAATTATATTTTTTAAAGTCCTGTTACTTTTTCGAAAATTCAATTATATATCTCATTTGGAAGAATATTTTCCCTTCAATATTATCATAATAATTTACTCAAATTACTTAAATTTGGATGTAATTTTCGATATTAATTTTTGTTTCGACTGAAAGTATATAAATGGCCCATTTTTTTTTTTTTTTTTGCTTATTAATAAATGGAAAATTGACAATTAATGACAATGATTTAATTATAGTAATACTCATCGTACGGAACAAAATACACGTCTTAATTGTCAAGGCGCGACTATATGTATTGCTCGCAAGGAATCGCAGCAGCGGTAAATGAAATATTCGTGATGAGTAGGATTCTTTGATGCGAAAAAGAAGCGATGACATTGCACGCGACGTCATTCGTGAATCAAACGTGACTTGTGAAACATATGCACGCGTCAATGCGAACATCTGCCTTAAAAAGAAGTCATTCTTAACTATATACACGCGATAACTTAAAGATGCTGAATCGTTATATATACACACTCACACACACATATATATATATTTATGAGATGCATCTTTGAAATGTATCAAGTTATTAACTTGTCCAGCGCTTTAGAACGCGAAACGATGATTGGCTATATATCGCTACCTGTGTTTCATTATTATATATACGCGTGCAAAACTACGCGAGTGTTGTCGATTCTTTTTCAAACGTAAATTTATAAATTAATAGCTTTTTAACTGACCACAGCTTTTATCTCTGTCGCCTCGAGATAAATATATAATACTATATACAAACATAATACTCGCGTACCGTCAAATATTAAGCTATAGGCGCAGTATTTAAATATATACAAATTATTGGCTAAACTAAAACAAAAATTTTACTGTAATTTGCATTTTTTATTGAAATATAGATAGAACAGGGTTGCCATATGTCAGGGAAATTAGGGAATTCAGAGAAAAAGCGGAGAATTTTATTAAAGAACTGGAAAAAATTGAATTTTGGAGAATAATTACAAATTTAATTAAAGATATGCATACTTATTTTCATAAGTAATAAAATTCTTCGCCAAAATTCAATAATGTTGGAACATTAAAAAAAAATCTTATCAAAATTTCAATTATCTTTAAAAATAATAAAATTCTTGGCAAAATTTGAATTATTTTCAGGAATTTTAATATATTTTTTGGTAAAATTTCAATTGTTTTCAAAAATTTTCCTGAATTCCATGATTTTCAATATCTATTTTAATAAAAAATTGTCCAAAGGATTTCAATTATTTTTTAAAAAACTGTAATATATTATTCTACACAACAAATTAAATTATTTTCAAAAGTAATAAAATTCTTCGCCAAAATTCAATAATGTTGAAATTTTTTTTAAAATTCTCATCAAAATTTCAATTATCTTTCAAAATAATAAAATTCTCCGTAATTAAATTATTTTTAGAAATTTTAATAAAATTCTTGTCAAAATTTCAATTATTTTCAGGAATTTTAATGAAATTCTTGGCAAAATTTCATTATTTTCAGGAATTTTAATGAAATTCTTGGCAAAATTTCAATTATTTTCAAAAAATTTCCTCAATTTCATGATTTTCAATATTTACTTTTAAAAAAAATTGTCCAAAAGAATTTAATTATTTTCAAAAATAAATTTTTTTTTCAAAGATTAAAATATTCTCGCGTGAATAATAAAACTCATCATAGAATTTTAAGTATTTTTAATACAATTTTAATCAAATTCCTCGAAAAATATATATATTTTTGAAAATTGTTTTAAATTTGATCGAAAGAATTCAAATATTTAAAAGTTTGTTGATGAAGTTCTTTATGAGAATTTGATTTTCAGACGCATTTGATTATTCAATAAAATATTTAATTTTTGTTTTTAAATAATTAAATTCTTGTGAAATTTTTTAAATAATCGATTTAAAAATGAATTTTAATTAAAATTTTAGATAATGTATTATTGGAAGCAATTGTAGTGTGAATTTTTAGAATAAATGCGAAGAATTTTAATATTTAGGAGAATATTTAAATTCTTGCAACGAATTGTATTAAATTCCGTAAATAATTTAATTTAATTTATTGTTTATGAAAGTCATTGATTTCTTTCAACGTATTTTATTATATTTTTTTTAAATATTTGAATTCTTTTAATTCACGCTAAATAATTATTTATAATAGTTAATTGTAATATAAAATTTTAACTACAATTTATTGTTAAATCAATTTTTGTTAAAAATTCTATGAGAATTTAATTATTTATCATCAAAAAATTTTCTAGTAATTGAATTCTTTCTAGAAATTTAAATAAAATTTTCAAGAACAAATATTAAAATATTAAATTAAATATTCAAATAGTAGATTTTCAAAATATTTTAATTTTAGCTATTAGAATTCTATTATTTGTGAAATGTAATTGAATTCTTGCAATAAATTTGTGAAAGTAGAATTTTTCCAGGATTTCATTTAAAATTATATGAAAAATGATTGAAATCCTGTGAAGAATTTTATTGAAATTTTTTAAAATAATTTAATTCTGGTAAATAATTTTCTTATTTATAAAAGTAATTTAATTCTTCTAATAAATTAACTTATATATAAAAATAATTGAATTCTTTTGAGAATATCTTAATTTTTTTTAGAAAAATTGGATAAAAATCGCTTTCAAAATAATATAATTTCTGAGAAGAATTTTATTTAAATTGTATTGAAAATAATTCAATTCCTATACAAAAAATTGTACCATATATTTATAAAAATAATTGAATTATTTTAAATAAATGGATTAGTTATGAAAATAATTGAATTCTTGCAACGATTTTTTAAAATCTTAATTCCTATGGAATATCAATAATGATTGAATATTTAATTAAAAAAGTATTTCCTGGTGTTTTCAAATTATTTTACAATTTTAAAAACTTGCAAATAAATAATGTAATAGAATTTTTTTGAGAATTTAATTATTTTTAGAGTGAAGGAGAATATTCTTTATTGGGTCAAGGAAGAAATCAAAATTTCGTCTGCAAAAATCAGAGAAAAATAAATTAAATTTCTGTGTCAATCCTGATGGTATATAGAAGCAAAAAAAAACTCCCGCAAACGAAACGAAAAATTGATTCTACTGCTGTTTTAAATTAAGAAACGTTTATATTTTCTTTTTACTCCAACAGATGCTGCTCCGAGAAGAGTTGAATTGAATATTTTCTGTGTTCACAAGAAAAAGAGGCGATAAATGGATGTAAGCGCAAAATATAATGATACAGACAGAAGCAGCATCAGGCGAGTAGGTTTCGCGTTGATGAGCAACTTGCGACTTCCGTTGATCGGTATAATATAGCAAAAGAACTTGTCTCTCAAGTGAAATGATGAAAACATTCGCGTGGCTATTAATTGTCGCGGACCACCTTCGAACGTGTTCGGCTTTTTCTCATATGTCGATTTTGTTTCGCGTCTCAGCAGGTTGCTACTGTATATGTGTATTGCATCGCGAATAATCCAATCGCCGTGAAGCTAAAGAGAAACGAATGTGAATTTGTGTGTGTGGTATATAAGACACACACACACGAGAGAGAGAAAAGAGATAAATGCATGTAGAGGAATCAAGTGTAGAGAAAGATAGAGAGTCGCAAGTTGTGAGCGGCCATCTTGCGATACCACCCGGCTTCGATACAATGGACGACGATCACGATCACAGGGACATCGCATCGCGCGCGTATATACATTTTGTATCCCATTCTAAATAATTGATGCTATGAGCAGTCCACACGCTACTCACGAAGTCAATCTTCGTTTCACTTATATATATATATATGCATTTTGCCGATATAACTTTTTATGAGGGCTGATCGAGAATGATATTTCGCATTTAAAGGTGTTTGCGAAGAAAAATTTAGGATAATTTTTCGAATTTATCGATCTCTGCGAATAAGGAATGGAATTTTCGTCTATAAATATATAGAGAGGAATTAATTTCACTATTGGGAATTTATTCGAACTCCGAAAACATCTCGTTTTGTTTTTTTAATTATTTATTATTATATAGACTGAAAAAATTGTATTTCATTCAAGTAATCAATTACTTGACTATCATCAATTAAATATTTAATTGAATCGGATAATTTTTACTTGAGTTAATTAAATGATATATTTGAACCAATAATTTCGGTATTTGAAGCTAAATGACATATTTAATTTGATACAAGTTAACATTAATTTCATTCAAGTAACAATTATAATTTGATTTAAGTAAATATTTAATTGCCATAATAGTCAACTAATCGATTTTTAGAATCGAATTAATTTTTGAGAATCATTGAACTTCGCGAAGAATTCTGGAAACAATTTTTTTGAATAATTCAATTATTTCGAGAAATGTTTTTAATCTATAAAAATAATTGAATTCTCACTCTAAAAGATTTAATATTTTGGGAAAGAATTTAATTTTTTCGACGTTTTTTAATTGAATTAATTTCTTATGAAGAATTTTATTGAAAATTTTCAAAAAATATAATTCACGCGAAGAATTTTATTATAATTTTGAAAATAATGTAATTCCGGGCGACAAATTTTATTGAAACTTTCTAAAAATAAATAAATTCTTGTAGAAAAATTCTATTATTTATAAAAAGTAATTAAATTCCAGCGAAGAATTACACTGTTTATGACAATAATATTTAATTTTTGCAAATAATTTTATTAGCGCAGTTTTGAAAATAATAAAATTTTTAAGAAGAATTTTGTTGAAGCTTTTTGAAAATAATTGAATTCTAGTGGAAAATTTCATTATTTATGAAAATAATTGAATTCTTGAAAGGAATTTTCATATTTACTAAAATAATTGAAATCCTGCGAATAGTTTTATTGAAATATATTATTAAAGTAATTGAATTGAAGTAAAAAATTGTATTATTTATGAAAATAATTGAATTTTTGCAAAGAATTTTATTAACATTTTAGAAAATACTAAAATTCTTAAGAAGAATTTTGTTGAGGCTTTTTAAAATTATAAATAAATTGTATTACTTATGAAAAAAATAGATTTTTCATAACACGGTGCTAAAAAGGGCACTGTAACTTTTCAAAACCGTAACTTTTAGAATTTTTTCATAAAAACCATTCGCTAAATCATTTAAAAATAATTTAAAAAGTTTTAATTATTTTTTAATAACTTTCTATAAGGAAGTTCAATTTTTTTCAATTTTAACTGCGTAACTCTTTTAAAATTCAATTATTTTTACGACTTTTAAAGAAAAAATTATTCGCAAAATAATTTATTTATAAAACAAGAATTTCCAAAGTTCGAAAGTATTAATTTATATTAATACATACTTCTGAGTGAATTTAAATTTACAAAAATCTTGATTTCAAAATTGAATTTCTATAAAGTTTAATTATTTTTGTATATATATTGTACTCGAATTGAATAAAAAATTCAATGTATTTTATTATAAAATTCCTCTGGTGACTTTCAACCGGTAAAAAGACAAAAAAAATTCTAAAATAATTAAATATTTCATTTTTAAATTTTACGCCCATTTATAATTTTCATCTTTTTCAAAAAAGAATTGCAGATTTTCACAAAGAAATGTACACGGAAAGAAAATTATATTAAATTTTGTAAAAGTGCTTCTCAATTTAGGGAAAAAATGCGACAAGGCGAAATTTTTGTATCAAAAATACTAAACACTGAAAGGAATTACAATATGAAATTTAGTATAATATCAAATATCAAGAATTTTAATCTAACTTTACTAAATTTCAAATTATTTCTTTCACTGTTTAGTATTTTTTATACCAAAATTTCGGTTTGGTGCTCTTTTTCCCTAAACTGTAAAAACTTTTACATATGTAATAAATTTTCTCTCCGTGTATTAGAAATATTTTCTAGTCAGTTCAAAAATTAATCAAAATATTTTTTAACGTCAGGAAAAAACTTTAAAATTCAGTCCGGAATTCAGGGAAATCAAAATCAAATTATTCTGCAGCAACTCTGAAATTATACAAAATGAACATGGAAAGAGTAGAAATAAATTTTATTTGTAGTCAAATTTCGTTTCAATTTAAAAACCATACTTGAACGAGATTATAGAAAAAAAAAATTCGATTCAAATTTCAAAATATGCGAAGCAATATATATGTTTTGAAGAATATCCAAGATATTTTCAAAGCGAGAAAAATCAGGCAAATTACACGCACAGACTTGAGAGAAAATATTTTCATGAAATATGAGCGCAAAAGTATAGTGGAATGAAGTGGAACGGAACTTTACATGAAATGATTCTGAATTGTAAGCGACACATAGTGAGTGAGTGAGTGAGTGAGAGAGAATGGACAAAAATGACATGGAATATATGCGGCGAGAAGCACGCGGTATGACGAGAAAACAAAAGAAGCCAATAATTTCGGGCAATTTGAGGGCAGCCACGCGAGACTCGCGTTGGCGGGTCGCGTGACTGGGCACATCCAGCGCATCCAGCGGTGGTGTGACTGTCACTCTGTGACTAACTGTGACTGTGACTGTGACTTGTCGTTGGTAATAATTCTAGAGACCCGCGCGCATCATATTGTCAGTACCCGTCGTTGTCTATCTATCTCTTTCTCTCTCTCATTCATTATATACCCATATATATCGTAATAAGATGCGGTGGTTATAATATCTGGATAAACACATAGCTACACGCACAAGGTGGAACAGTGCGAACCTCATGGCCAAGTCGTTTGCTCTATTATTGTCGTATATAATATATAAAGACTACAGTTGATTTCCGGTCTTGGTTACCTGTGAAATAACACGCCTCCCTCTCTCTCTCTCTCTCTTTTTTTTTCTCTGTTTCTTCAGTTGAGAGGCGCATTTTTTCACAGAAAATCCGTTGATTGTTACTTTTCTTCTTGCATAAAGGAAATTAGTGTTCTTCATATAAAGTATATATATAGTTTTTAAGGGAATGTTGTGTATTATGATATATTACGAGTTCAGTGAATTTTCCCTCAAACTTATTTTGTCGGAAATTATTCATTATAACGTATCTTTGAATTACTAATAATTAATTAATAATTATTCAAGAAGAATTAGGAAATTTAATATTTCTATAGTTTCCTAACTTCCCTGCGACCGTGGCAACTTTTAATTTTTAATTTTTAATTTTTAATTTATATTTGGAAACAAAAATTTCGATACAATTCTAATTTCCAAAATGATCCGAATTCAATTATATTCTCAAGAATTTTTATAAAATTCTTCACAAAAATAGGTGCAATTACTTTGAAAATTTGTTGAAAGAATATTCTATTTATGAGAATTGAATTATATTCGCATGATTAAAACGCAATTCTGCACAGGAATTCAATTACATATAAATTTCAAATAAAATTCTTCCCGAAAATTAAATTATTTTCTTAAACAACAAAATTCTTCTCTAAAATTCATTTAGATTTAATAAAAATTTCCAATAAAATTCTTCTTAAGAAATAAATTATTTTCTTAAACAATAAAATTCTTCCCTAAACTTCAACTATTTTCTTAAATAATAAAAAATCTTCCACAAAAATTTAACTATTTTCTCAAAAAATAAAAATCATCTCAAAAGTCAAATTAATTTCCAATAAAATATCAAATACATTGTTTACAAAAATTCAATTATTTTAATACAAATACAATAAAAAAAGTTTCAAAAAATTTCAATTATTTTTTTAAATTTTCATAAAATTGAACCTAAACATTGAATTATTTTAAAAAATGCCAATTACATTTTTTATGATAATTCAAATATTTTCATTGTAATTACAATTAATTAAATTCCTGGAAAAAATCGATTATTTTCAAAACTGTTAATAAAATTTTTTTCAAGAATTTAATTATTTTCGCATAAATAAGAAAGTTTTTCCAGAGGATTTAATTACTTTCAAAAATTTTAATAAATTTTTTCGTAAGAATTCATTTATTTACATGAATAATAAAATTCTTTGAGAAAAATCAATTATTTTCATAATTAATTGAATTCATTGATGATGTTTAATTATTGTAAAGAATTGAAATAAAATTCTTTGGAAAAATATTCAATTATTTACATATAAATAATACAATTTTTCGCTTGAATTGAAGTATTTTCATAATTAATAAAATTCTATGGAAGCATTTAATTATTTTAAACAATTTAAATAAAATTCTTCGCAAAATAGTATATATATATATTTCGTAACGAGTGCGAGCAGTATTGTCAATTTTTGAATGAGGACTTTTTTGGAACAAACTGTAGGTTCACAAACAAGTGCGCATTTTTTATCATAAATAACTATTTTATGATTTTTAACCAAAATTTTTACTAAATTTCGAAGTTAATTTAAAATTAAATTTTTTAATTAAAATTGAATTTTGTAAAAATTACAGCTGTAGTTTTTAAAAATTGATAATTTCGCATTTTTAGAATGAAGCCGAATTGAATCGTTCGGAAAAAAGTCAAAATTCTTCCTGTTTGGAAGATTGGAAAAAAATTATTCTTCTCGGAATTAATAATAGTTTATTTAATTTTCGTTGATTATTGCTTATACTTATATTTTTTTTCTATAGAAATTTGCGCGCAGAGAAGTTGGTTTTTATAAATAAAAAGCGAAGCGAACTCTAAATAAAGTCGTGATAACAATTAACTAGGGATTAAGGATCATAAAACCATAATTGATACGTTTACATCTTTTTCGTTTATCATTAATTATATGCTGTGCGCCAGCAACTTTTCATCGCTGAATCGCTCATCTTTCTTCTATATAGAAGATAGTAGATTGCGCGAGCGTTTGACTTTTCGCTGCATCATTTTCACGACGATGATGAATTTAATCTCGTTGATTAGTCATAAATTCACTTATCGCAGTTTTTGCCATCGTCCTGTTTTATTATTATCATTAACGTATTAATTTACGAATTTCTTCTATATCGTCTACTTGATTTTTTACGTGTTTATTTTTTGTGCGCTACAAAAATAAAGGTTGAACAAAAAAATTGTAATAAAAATATGTTAGTGTGAATTTTATAAGAGAAAATAGATTACTTTGATATTGTTTATAAAATATTTTTGTGACACGGAATGTAAATTTTATTT
Organism: Leptopilina myrica (nomen nudum); assembly: GCA_032872475.1. NCBI lineage: Eukaryota > Metazoa > Arthropoda > Insecta > Hymenoptera > Figitidae > Leptopilina > Leptopilina myrica (nomen nudum). Next base: position 3,646,965 of record CM065459.1, on the reverse strand, counting down.
GGAACAGTGATAAGTTTCTCTGAAATATTAGCAAAAGTGAATCGCAACTGAACATTTGAATTTCGCTAATCTAGCGAAAATTGTAGCTTTTCCAGGTGAATCTTTTTTTCGTATAAGATTTATTTATTTTACTAGTGTTTATTTTTAATATAGTTGATAGGTCTACTATATTTCTGTGAAAAATTAATACTATTAACTATTTTTCAGTGAAAATTAATACTATTGACTATTTTTCTGTGAAAATTAATACTATTATTATTTTTTGTTTTAGAAAATAGGGGACAAAATGATATAGTGTATATGATAAATGCAGGATTCGAAGTTGTAAGAATGGATATAAATTGGTGTATATAGTGAAGAGTTTCGTGATCGATGTATTGGCGATGTTCGTCTCGTCACTCCCAAACTGCGCGCCCACTCCAGAAGGAAAAGCGCGAGCATTACATGCAACTTCCGCGTTCAGTTGGATCGATTTAATTTGTCTCTTTGGTCAAATGTACCTGTCTGCCCAGTGCGTTAGTACTATTATCTGCGTCCTATGTCGTGTTCATTGAATGCTTCCTGGAGAGAATACGATTACCTTTACACCGTACACATATACATTATATACTCAATACAGAGAAAATTAATACCATTCGCAGTATATATATATATATAGATTTTTTAAAAGAAAATTAACTATCTTCTTCAAAGCGTATTGCGAAATCAACCAGCTCTCTTGTGACCCCCCTTTTCTTATCGATCATTTATCTATATAATATGTGAGCGCGCAAAACAAAAAAGCCACATCCATCCTAGAAGTTCGAAGAAAAGAGTTGACAACTCTTTGAAAATTGTCAGTGATAGGAAATCGAAAGCAATCTTCCATAACTTTACGAATAGAAATACAAACCATCCCATTAATTTAAACTGCGTGTATTTATAGATTGTTATATAGATTTCGAACAAACTTGATTTATTGATAAGCGTATCATTATATCTACTGTTTTGCTTTTTTCTTTTGTCAACTTGTCAAGTTTATTGGGATTTTCTAGAAAATATTCTGTTTTGATGCGAATATGAAACATTTAAAATTATTCAGCGAAGAAAATTTATTTCTAAATAGTTATTTCTGAATCCTATTCTAAATTGTTTTGGAATAGGAAAATCAGGGAAGTCAGGGAAAAATCAGGAACAATGGAATTGGCTATTAGGAAAATCGGAGAATTTGTCGGAGTTTTATCAAAAGAATTCGGGAAAAATTATCAAAGTTTTGGAGCTCAGAGAATATTTTGTTTTTCGTGTCCGCAGTTTTGACAAACTTAAAAATCTTGAATTCTTCTGAATTTTTATCTGCGTTAAATCACAATGAATTTCAAAGCAATAACTTGGTTTTTTTACTTCAGTATATCTATAAATAATTAATATTAATTAACCATTTAAAAAATTAATTTAGATTTTAAATTTTTCTTATTTTTTTAAATTAATAATTATTAAATATTAATCCATTATTAATTAAAAAAATTATTAAAGTTTTTAACAACTTTGTTTAAAATTCCAAACGCAGCATTAATTTTCTGAGAAATTTTAATTCAATTTTTTAAATTTACTTGAACTTTTCAAAACATGTTAAACAATAATTTAATTTTTTATAAATTTAATTGAATTTGCTTTAATGATTTTTAATAAAATTTCAGACAATAGTTGAATTCTCGCAGAGAATTTTATTTTTTAACAATTTTTTCTAGTAATTAAATTCTCTGCAGGAATTTAATAGAAATTCTTACGCATAGTTAAAATTAATTCGATTCTTTTCTAAAAAAGTTTGTCAAAATTTTGGAAAAAAAATTGAATTCATCTGAAGAATATTATTAAAAATCCTATACAAATAATTGAATTTTTCCAAAGAATTTTCTTATTCCTATAATTTTATTATTTTTGAAATTAATTATTTGATAATTTTAATTACTACAGTGCATTTTTTACATTTTGAATTTGAAATTATGGATAATTGAATTTTAGCAAAGAATTTTATTATAAATACAATTTTTTTTATAAATAAAAATACTTGAATTCCTGCAAAGAATTGAATTTTTGATGAAAATTAATTGAACTCTCGCAAAGAATTTTATTGTTTATAAAAATAATTGAATTCTTGAGAAAAATTAAATTTTGTACGAAAATAATTCAACTACGCAGGAAAGAATTATATTATTTATAAAAATAATCGAATTCTTAAAAAGAATTAAATTTTGTATAAAAATAATTGAACTCCATCAAAGATTTTTATTATTTATAAAAATTATTTAAATGTTTGAGGAGAATTGGATTATTTACGAAAATATCTAAATTACTTATTGCATTTCTTACAAAATTGAATTCTAGCACTTGAACTTTTCAAAACATAGTTAAACAATAATTTAATTTTTGAAAATTGAATTGATAATAATTGATAATTGGTAATTGATATATTTGTTGAAAAATTTTATTATAAATTTAAAAAAATCGATTTGTTGAAGTTAAGATTGCTTGAAAAAATTGCTTCATTAAAAAGTCCAAATTGTATTTAAAATAATTCAATTTCTTTAAGAATTGCAATAAAAATTTTTATTACTAAATTTTGAAAAAATTAAGTTTAACATTGCTTAAAAAAATAGATCTTTCGAAATGTTTAATTAAAAATTCTGAAAAATTAGGTTTCGCAACAAAATTTATAAATTTTTTTTGTAATGCCTATAATTTTTCAGTAGTTTTAATGAAACTTTATTTAATAAATTCTACTATTTAGGAATAATTAATTTTTTTATTAACAAATATAATTGAAAATTTTTGAAATAAATGAAAATGTTTGAAATAATTGAATTTTTTCTAAAATTCTTTAAAAAATAATTGTATTTTTTAGAATTAAACTCCTCTTGATTTTTTTTTTATAGAAATCAGAGAAGAGAAATTAATATTCTACTTGTGGAAAGCAGGAAAAATCAAATTTAGCAGCAATTTTGAATTTCCCATAGTGACAATTGGATATTTTTTAATTTCAAAAAAATAATTTTTTTCCTATAGCGATTTCTTAGATCATAAAAATTAGTTCAATATTGATTCGATTTAAACAATATAACGTATATCCTTGAGGAAAGAAACCCGAAGTTTCTTGTGAATTGTTTCGGGAAACAGAGAGTGAATATACACACCATTCGTGGGTGGTCACTATGATTTCTCTGGACTATCGCGTCCGATCTCGATAGCCGAGTAATTCTACGTTTTGCGAGGGCGAGTAAGGCGCATTTCTGACACCTACGTCTGGGCTATGAGGGCTTGCGAACATGTCGCCGGGGATAAAAAAAATAAAATTTTTTTTTATATAAAGGAATACTAAAAAAAAAAAAAAAAAACATGAGCCTTGACTCTCGCGGGGTTCTCGGTTAGGCCCCCCGTTGGTCTGGAACCAACCAGCGCCCAGAAGAACACTCTCATAGCCACACCTCTGAACCCGATCCTCTCTCGTTCCCTTTCTCTTTCTCTCAATTCTATCTCTTCTTCTCTCCTCTTCTGGCCTTTACTCTCATCTCCCGCCTATTCGACTTTGCCAGATTTGTTTTTTTTCTCTTTCTCTCTCTCTCTTTTCTATACATTTTTTTTTATCCTTTTTGGTACAAGGATTCAGGACGCAAATGAGAGCTGGAGCCCTCTCGGGACCAATTTTCAAGTTAAGGCGCTTTTGAATCTATTCCAATGGTCAATCCTTTAGGATTATTTTCTGTTTAAGTGAAATCTGCGAATGGTTGATTTGTTCTTTATTGATTGGGTCTGTTTTGAGGGAGTGAATTACAAATTTCGTTGGTGTATTTTTTTTGGATAATATTCTGTTGGAAGTTTAGTTTTATTGTGAATTATTTCAGTATTTATTTTTATCGAAATCTGACAAAACGGATCCTTATTGTATTATATATCTTAGAAATTCTTTCGTTAGGGTTTTTTTTTATTACGAAATTCAGAACTTTGTGTGTTAATATAATTCGTAGTTAAATTTTTAAGTGGACAGATTTCTATTTCATCCGACTATTTTTAGGCGCAGAACAATTTAGTAAAATTTTTAATTTGCTAAATTATAGACACAACGCAATTCAATAAATTCCTGATTTATAGCTGTGTTTTTGAATATGGTCAAATTTCTATTTTATTAAATTATTCTTAGGAAAATAATTCAATAGAATTCTTATTTATAAATAAGAATTTTATTGACTATTAACTATATAGTTATACATTTTTTAGGGTAGATATACATTTTTTTTAGAACACTTATTTTTTAGAGCAGAACACTTGTTTAAAATTCATGATTACCTAAATTTTTAAATGAAACCATCAAAATTGTTATTGAAAAGAATTAAATTCTTTCGAAGAATTTTCACTATGACGTTTTTTTTAAATAATTGAATTCCTAGGAAGAATTTTATTATTTATAAATTTAATTGAATTTGCTTTAATGATTTTTAATAAAATTTCAGACGATAATTGAATTCTCGCAGAGAATTTTATTTTTTAACAATTTTTTCTAGTAATTAAATTCTCTTCAGGAATTTAATAGAAATTCTTACGCGGTTAAAAATTAATTCGATTCTTTTATAAAAAAGTTTGTCAAAATTTTGGAAAAAAATTGAATTTTTCTGAAGAATATTATTAAAAATCCGCCTATACAAATAATTGAATTTTTTCAAAGAATTTTCTTATTCCTATAATTTCATTATTTTTGAAATTAATTATTTGATAATTAGTTATTATAGTGCATTTTTACGAAATTATGGATAATTGAATTTTAGCAAAGAATTTTATTATAAATACAATTTTTTTTATAACTTAATTTTTCCATAAATAAAAATACTTGAATTCCCGCAATGAATTGAAGTTTTTATGAAAATAATTGAACTCTCGCAAAGAATTTTATTGATTATAAAAATAATTGAATTCTTGAGAAGAATTATATTTTTGATGAAAATTAATTGAACTCTCGCAAAGAATTTTATTGTTTATAAAAATAATTGAATTCTTGAGAAAAATTAAATTTTGTACGAAAATAATTAAACTACGCAGAAAAGAATTATATTATTTATAAAAATAATCGCGAATTCTTAAAAAGAAATAAATTTTGTACAAAAATAATTGAACTCCATCAAAGAATTTTATTATTTATAAAAATAATTAAAAATTTTGAGGAGTATTGGATTATTTACGAAAATATCTAAATTACTTATTGCATTTCTTACAAAATTGAATTCTAGCACTTGAACTTTTCAAAACATGTTAAACAATAATTTAATTTTTGAAAATTGAATAATTGAATTCTTTGAGAAGAATTAAATTTTGTTACAAAAATAGATATGAAGAGTTTTATTATTTCTAAAAATAATTGAATTTCTTAGAAGAATTGAATTATTTACGAAAATATCTAAAAATATTACTTATAGAAAAATTGTATTTTTTACAAAATTGAACTCTAGCAAGGAATTTTATTATTTATAAAAAAGAATTGAATTTCTGCAAAGAATTTCGTTATACGCTCACGTATATGAAAATAATTGAATTGTTTCGAAAATTTTACTAAATTTCTTATGTGACAATAATCGTAATCCTGAGATGAATTTTATTTTTTCCGAAAATAATTTAATTCATTGTATATAGATAATTTTTTATTATAGTTTTTAAAGTTATTTAAATTGTTTGGAAAATTTTTTTATTAAAGTTGAATTTAAAATATTAGTTGACTCTTTGCGAGTAATATATTGAAATATTTAAGAAAATTTGAATTATGAATTAAAGGTCCAAGAAAAAATTTTGTATGGAAAATAATTGATATTCCTGTAAAATATTTTTGTTATTTATAAAACTATAATTGAATTCTCCCGAAGAATTTCATTGAAATTTTCGAAAATTGTAAATTAGTTAATGAGTGGATTTTTTCAATTTTTGAACCTAAAATTATTATAAAGTTTTAAATTTTTAATTAGGAATTAAAAAATGTAATTTAAATAACTAAAATTAAAAAAATGATAGTTTTTGGTTTTTGCACTGTGCGTAACATTTGATATAGTATAATAATAATAATAATACGACATCAAGGATTGAAAAATTAATTTTCTTCATTTTTCATTAAAATTAATCTTGTCAGTTTAATGCATGTAGATTGGTGACGGACTCATTATGCCTGCGGCCTGCTTTATCCACACGATGATATTGAAGTTCATCCTCATCGTCGACAAGAAATAAAGTCATTATATACAACTCAACGAAAGATATAACATTGTTCCGAACATCCTACGCAAATATGTCGTCGTCGCATGTCGTCAAAATGAGATGATTAGGAGACACACGCACTTATACGCGTGAGAGCATTAACATCTTGTATCTCATCTTTTTTTTCCTTTCGCATCGCACTCTATTTTCTATATCATCGCAGAAATATACTTATATTTTCTCGTAATATCGTTAACGGCATAAGAGGCGCGGTGATCTGTCATTATAACGATCGTTATCGGTTGTTCAGCGCCAAAGAGATGTTGCGATTTAACGAGCGATTGTTACAAATGGATCTCGATAAAGCCGCTGAACTTGTGCGCTGATTATTAACTTCTTTTTTTTCTCTCTCTCTCTCTATCACTCTCGATATTGTTCTAAACTTGTCCTACTATAAGTAATTGTCTTTTGATTTATTAGTCATATTCCACTTTCTGAGAAACATTTACTTGTTATAGATACTGGGTAGTTTTTTTCAAAGAATATATACTTGACGAGACTGTAATTGTTGACTTTGCGAAAAAAAAACCAGTGATTCCTCTTTGAGTTTGTAAAAAGTAAGTCCATTTTTCTCCCTCTAAAACGAAAGCGCGCAGTTTCTTTATTTTTTTGCTAGAGTTTTGTTTTTTTCTCGATTTACGATTGCGGAAATTGTTAATCTATATGTACTGCGAAAATTGATCTCTGTATTTTAATTTAATGAAAATTAGATTTTGTCTTTATTACTTTCTCGATATAGTAAAAAAAAAAAAAATAACGATTCATTTTTTTGGAAAGCAATCCGATTTTTATTAAAACTTTTTCTCTTGTCGAATATTAATAAAATACAATTAAAATTCGGCGTTTTTTTTCTCGAATATTAAAATTCAGTCTTTAAATATATACAGAAAAGGATCCTCATCGATGAGAAGAAAAAATTCGTATTTATAATATAAAAAATCAGGGAAATGAGGAGAAAGTGCGCGCACATGCGATGATGAGATGAAGTGATTTAAAAATCAACTGATAAATCTACCCTTCTTTTTTATTATACACATGATGAACGTTTTTTTTGGTATAAATTATATATATTTATGCGATGATTTATATTTGTCACAATATGTAATATTTTCGCGTTCGTATATATATTTTTCTTGAATGTAAATATAATGCAAAAAAAATGCATTTATATGGTGAAACCGTTAATTATTAATATGAATCTCGAAATCGGCGTCGCGCACGTTGAAGTCAATCCGCTTTCGCACGATCATCGTAATGACGTTCATTGTAAATTGCGCTGTGGGCGTTGCCCGTGGGTATTCCAATTAACAAACGTTCCAATTATCCACTTCACGTTTCTCGCTGATAATTATACAACTCCCGCAGCAGATGGTCTCTTTTGAATCCTCAATATTACGCGCGCTCACTTGCGTGATTATTATATATTTTACATTTTATATATATATATATACGGGGTGTATTGTGCGATGTCCGCAAAATTATGTGATTCTTCCACTTTGTTTTCTGCGTTTTTTTGTCATTATTTATTACCCAGTTGATTCGATTTCAACTTAATTTAGTATAAATCTGGAATCTATTTTCTGCCGTTCTTTCAGTTTATTCTATTGAAGAGAAAATTTTGTCTAGTAAAATTCTCGTCGAACTTTTTATAAAAATTTCCAATTGTCCAAATTCGTCGATTAATTTTTGGAGAAGTTTCTTTTAAAAATTGCGCGTCTTAAATGTTGAACTCCTGTGAGAAATTTTATTATTCAGAAAGAAAAGTTTTCCAGTGGAAAATTTCTTTTTAATTTTTTAAAAATAATTGACTTTTTTGTAAAAAAAATGTTTCAAAATTTTTTATAAGGGAAAGATGAGTCGATTGTCTTAATTATATACTTTTCCTCGCGCATATTTGAGGCTTTTATTATAATTTTGTGTTTCTCTTTCATTTTATATATACTTTCCCGCTTCATTAAAATGCGATATAAAGTTTATTTTTTATTAAAAGAAATCTTCTTTGTTGGAAGTGCGTGAAAATAATTGATAGCAAGATTATTATCAATCTTGTGTTCCGCTTTAGTTCCGATGAACCTCTTCTGCGAGTAAATTGAGTTGTAATTGTCAAAATTATGTGAAAAAACACACACACACACACTTCATTTGAATATAAATGAGTTTTATTTCAATGGACTTTAATTGCATTAAAAACACGTTTCGTATATCAACACGGATGTGTAAATGGAAAAGGGAAAAAAAATTATGTTCATCGAAATTAAAATTATAATTATCCGCCGCGATTGCTATTATATTGTATGTACTTTGTATAAATTCAAAGTTGCCGTAATTGTGGAATTTTCAATTCGAATCCGAATTCGAAATTTATATAGAAAACTCTTGAAATTTATATAGAATTTTTTGTTATTTAGTTATAACTTATTAGTTACAAATTTTAGTTTATTAACTCATATAGATCTTTTGTCTTTCGCGGATATTTATTCAATACGTGTTTTTGTTTGAAAAAAAATAAATATAATAAACAGCACAAAGTATTGTATAGAGAATTAATTTGCGTCGTAATGTTTCTATCATAAAAATATTTCTTCGCACTCGACACAAATAGATTGAGAGATTCTTTTTAAAACGTTTAGACGACTTGTAATGCCCACATTTTCCGCTTGGCAACTTCTACACTCGGAGATACCGATATTATCTTAATTATCCCATATACAAACAGCAAAAGCACAGACCATTCAGATAAGAATCTGAAACGTTTAGGAGTTAACATGAACTTAAATGGCAATGTATATGACATCAGTGAGCACACGTGATGATACTTTACCTCGTGCAATTTTTGCTTTACGAAAATTTAATCTTCTTACTTTTCTTTATCATTCTGGACAGGTTGCTGTAGAGTCCCATTTTCAAATAATGTCATTTTTTACATTTCTTTTTGATTTTTTTAAATGCTTTTTTGATTTTTATCGATTTTTTATGCATTTTCTGTATTTTTCCCATTTTTGACAATTTTTATCGATTTTTTATGCACATTCTGTATTTTTTCTATTTTTTATGCACTTTCTGTATTTTTTCCATTTTTGACAATTTTTTATATTTTTTTATGCACTTTCTGTATTTTTTCCAATTTTGACAATTTTTTTCTATTTTTTTATGCACTTTCTGTATTTTTTCCATTTTTGACAATTTTGTTCTATTTTTTATGTACTTTCTGTATTTTTTCCATTTTTGACAATTTTTATCGATTTTTTATGCACTTTCTGTATTTTTTCCAATTTTGACAATTTTGTTCTATTTTTTTATGCACTTTTTTGTATTTTCCATTTTTGACCATTTTTTTCTATTTTTTATGCACTTTATATTTTTTTCAGTTGTAAATATTTTCTCTGAATTTATTTACAAGTTTTCTATATTTTTAATTTTATGATATTCTTTTTAAAATTTCTTGTATTTTTGAATAGTTTTTAATTAGCGTAAATAATTTGGAAATATAATTAAACTAGTGTTTTGAAAATTTTGTTAGTAAAATTTTTCATAATTGAAATTAAATTTTAGTTAAATTTCCGTAAATAATTTAGAAAGTTTAAATTGAATTTCTAACTAATTGGAAATTTTGGCAAATTTTATTGAAACAAAATTATTCACAACTCTGTTTTTTTTGTAAAATAAATTTTAAATATTGTTAAAAGAAGACGAAATTGTTGATAAAGTAAAACGTAAATGTTGATAAAATAAAAAGAATAATGAATAAAATTAAGAAGAATAAAATAAAATAGAATAAAATGAAAATTGAATGAAAAAAAATAATAAAATGAAAATTGAATAAAATTAAAATAGAATAAAGTAAAAATGAAATAAAATAAAAATTGAATAAAACAAAATACAGAATAAAACGAAAATAGAATAAAATATATAAAGAAAATAGAATAAAATAAAATATAAACGATTATGAAGAAAATAATTTTTTTCCGGTCGAATTTCAATGATTACACTTTGCCTAAAGGTCGAATAAACAATTATTTTTTTCCATTGTTATAGTATATAGTAAAGGGAAAAAAAATACATACCTGTGGTTGCGTGATCTGCTTCGCGATGAACCTCTAAAAACTCACCCCAAAAGTACCGCGCGCGCTCGTATATTATATATATACAGGGAGTTTCTCCCTTTTGATTTCCCCTCCTTCCTGGAAAAATAAACCACACAGATACTGAGGCGAATATATAGCAAACTGTGTATACGGGGGTTGAAGAAAGAAATTAATTAGCTTTGCGTTACCGAAAAAGAGTTCAAAGGAAGTGGCTCAGACTCTCTGATTTCCGTGTACTACACTTTTTCAGGGGAAGTATATAAATATACGCAAAGGTGTAGTGGCTAAAATGGCGGAATCTTTGATTTTAAGAATTTTTGACAAAAGCAAAACTATTTTCTCAAAGGTGAAAAAATTTGCAAAAAAGCCTATTTTTCCAATTGGAATATTATTTTCGTTATTGAATTGAAAAAAATTTGGTACTTTTCCTTTCGAAACCCTGATGCTTCAATTTTTTTCCCGCAGTTGGAATTATTTTCGTTATTGAATTGGAAAAAATTTGGTATTTTTTCTTTCGAAATCTATTGATGATACAATTTTTTCCCTTCAGTTGGAATTATTTTCGTTATTGAATTGAAAAAGAAAAAAGAGGTTTTCTTCTTTCGAAACCGCTCCTTATATTGATGATTCGTTTTTCCCCCCGCGCAGTTGGAATTATTTTTGTTGAAATAAAAGAAGAAAGAAAAGGGTTCTCACAAACAGAGTGTATAATCATCGGGTGTTAATTACGTGCAGAGCGAGAGCCATTTCCTTAATATCTCTATATATATATATCGCGCTGAACAGCAGCATTCACATTAACTTTTCCATTTGATATAGGAATTTGTACATACAGGCGCGCGCACATAACCGGCACTTGTTTCATATAATTCAGTGTAATTGCTCTTGAGTATATATTCTCTTCGCATGTATGGGAATTGTAATCTCACTCGACTATCTAATTCTAATACTTAATATCTTGGACTTGACTTATCGTCGTGATCGTTATTAGCGCCGTACGCATAACATCATAGATCAAAGGAATATTACTCTCTCGGATGGTGATTTATTATTTCCTCTTTTTCATTACAACACTTGGAATATTTATTTTCTCGAAGAAAAAAAGCGGAATTTAGAACGGAAGATTTAGTGTGTACGCAATAATCCTTTTTCTAATTGACAAGAGTTTGAAAATTTTGTAATTTTCAGTTTTGCGTTTGAAAAAAAAATTTTTTAATTATGTATAGAATATTAAAAAACATTATTTTTTTCAAAGAAAATTGAAAATTGTAAAATAGATATGAAAATGTGATGAAAATTTTAGAAGAATTTACTAATTTGTGTTTTATACGTTTATTAGCAAATGTTTTTAAGATCACGAAAACAATAATCTTTACCTGGAACAACTACAAATTTCACAATATTAGCGAAATTTTTAGTTATTTCGTGTATTGTTTATTAAAATTTTAATAAAAAATCTTCGAAACTGTAATTTAATTATTTTCTCAAAAGATTTGCTACAATTCTTCTAAATATTTCAATCATCACTTTCAAAAATATTGAGTTAAATTCTGGAATTCAATTATTTTCGATATAGAGTTTTCAGAAAATTTCTCAGAAAAATTCAATTATTTCTGCATAAATAATTAAATCTCTTTGTTGGATTTTAATTTTATTATTCATACAATTATTTAAGAAAATACAATCAATTATTTTAATAGCTAATAAAATTTTTCGAATGAATTCAATTATTTTCTATACAATTTTAATAATACTAGTCAAATAAATTTAAATATTTTCAATGTAATTTAAAATTTTTATTCAATTTTACTTATGAATCGAAATATTTTTATGAATAAGAAAAGCCGTCGAAAGAATTTTACTATTTACTAAAATATTATAATTCAAATAATTCAATTACTTTTAATAATACTATAAAATTGTTTGAAGCAATTAAATTATTTTGACGAATATTAAAATTTTTTACAGGAATTAAACTATTTTTAAAACAATTTTTTGTAACATTTGTCACAGAAATTCATTTATTTTCAATAATTTTAATAAATTATTTCCTACGAATTGATTCGATTTTCAAAAAAAAAAATTGAGTAAAACTCTTAATATTTCAATTATTTCCATAAGTAATAAATTTTTTTGTTGGATTTCAATTATTATTAATATTATAAATTTTTAAGAAATTTCAATCAATTTGTTTTATTATATATAATAAAATTCATCGAAAAAATTCAATTATATTTTTAATGCAATTCTAATTGAATTTTACTTATAAATTTAAATTTAATATTTTTATAAATAAAAAAACTCGTCGGAAGAATTCTATTATTTACTGAAATATTAATAAATTTCTTTGAAAAAAATCAATTACTTTCAAAACTGATGAAATTTTTCCAAAAAATTCAATTATTTTCACAAATTAAAAAATTCTTTGGAGAAATACAGTTCTATTTGAATTGTACAATATTAATACAATTTTTCTAAACTTTCTCACAGAAATTCAATTATTTTCAATAAACTTCAAAAATTTTAATAAGTTTTTCGCGAAACGATTCAATCATTTTTAAAAAATTGCATAAAATTTTTCTAAATATGTCAATTATTTTTAAAACTATTGAGTACAATTTTTGACTCTAGAATTCAATTATTTTCTTAAATAATAAAATTCTTTGCTTGATGTAAATTGTTACTAAAACAATTAAAATAAAATCTATTTAGCAAGAATTGAATTATTTTTTTAGTAATAAAATTCTTCAATCCATTTCATTGATTTTTTATGTGCAATTTTTAATAAATTTTTGGAAGCAAATCAATTATTTTCAGTGCAATTTTAATTAATATGAATAGAATAAAATTCTTTGAAATCATTGAATTATTTTGAAAAATAACAAAATTCTTCAAAGCAAATTCAATTAAATTTCAGCACAAAAAAATTTGTTGCAGGAATTTATTTAATTTTAATTTAATTTTTGTTTAAATTTGTCTCAAAAATTCAATTATTTTCAATAATTTTACTAAATTTCTAGAGAAAGAAACTCAAAACGTTTTTACTTTCAATTTTGTTTAGAATTTTTGTCAAGAAATGGATAAAATGTGTTTTTGGGACGATTTAGAAAATAGCAGGGAGTAAAAATGTGAAATTTGAGAATTTTGTTTGAATTTGAATTTCCAGTAGTTAAATGATTGCGTTTAACTGTTGTATTATAGAAGGTGTAATATAAGAGGTGTATTTACTCATCAGGTCTGTAATTATCGGAACAAAAGGTATTTAGCACACAGGTGTTAATTATAAAAAATTAAATTAAATACCCCTCGTATTGTGTCAGTAATTTAATGAAAAAGCATTCTTGATCTTTAATCATTTTCTTGTTTTCTTATTACGCTCTTTCGTTTTTCAATGATGATCATTTTTTTCACAAATTTTCTAATTGATTCTCTATTCGATTTTCTATTTGATTTTCTAATCGATTTTCTATTTGGTTTTTTTAATCGATTTTCTAATTGAAATTGTTCTATTTTGTTCTTCAGGCGCAGAATCAAATTTTGGGGATATTTTCCAGAGAGAAATCACATGGAAAAAAAATGATCCACAAATGATTTGAATATAAATTTGTGATAAATTGCCTACTGAGATTCGAGCAACTTGACTGAGGAAAAAAAGAAGATTTTCTAATTGAAGTTGTTCGATTTTGTTCTTCAGGCGCAGAATCAAATTTTGGGGATATTATCCAGAGAGAAATCATTTGAAAAAAAGAAAATGATCGACAAATGATTTGAATATATGTGATAAATTGCCTATACTGGGATTTGAGCAACTTGACCGCGGAAAAAAAGAAGAAATACGCATATAATAAGAAGAGATGAGGACCGATAAGTTTCGGCTTTAGAGCATAAAAAAAAGAGGGCAAACAAACTCTGAAATCTGTACCTATATATATATATATATGTATAATCCGATTCACTTTGTCTTCAAATAAGACCAGTCACACAACCCCCCTGGTTTTAAAGCTCAGTTTTCCCCGAGTGGAATTGCACACAACCAGCAGTGCAAGGCAGGCAGCCACCCACACGAACAGATGTACCGCTAAAGTAAATCCTGCAAATAGTTCGGTTGCCGAGACCAGTCGTCGAGTTATACGCAGTTTCATCCCCTTTCGCGTTCCGCGGTGTCATCGTCAGAGGGCGCTGTGGTTGACACAGAATGACACCCCACACCCCCTCCTCTATCGCTCTCTAACTCCTGATACAGAGCTAGCTGGTCTGCTTTCTCCTCTTCTCTTTCTCTCTCTCTCTCAGCTTTTCTCCGATTTTCTCCTTGTCTCTCTCTCTCTCTCTCGCTCTCTTTTCACCGCGCTCATGCAAACAAAACAGTGTCTCAATCAACCACCCTCTCGCTTTGACTTAACCCCCCTCCTCTCGACCCCAGTTTGACCCGTTAAATCTCAGTTTCAATTCGAAGGGTGGAGAATGAAAGTTTAGAGAAAGAGAGAGAGAAAAGTATAGTAAATTTCGTAGGGATATATCTCTGGCAGCCAAGGAGGATTTAAAATTTAAATTTTATTTGATTATATTTGAATTTAATTTTGTTACTTGTATTTTTCTCTCTACCCTTGTGGTGTATATATACAGAAGTCTCGATACACATTCGTCTTTAGATGCTTGCATGAGTTTTTTTTTCATTCTTTCTCATTCTCTTGTGTATGTATATAAACGTGTCGAGTGCATATGAGAGGATTTGAGATTATTATTGGAGAATCTCATCGCTATATAACGTCTGTTCAGACACAAGACATTCTGAAATTAACATCAGTTCCTAACAGATATTCTCTCTATATATATGAAACTAGGTTGTCGAGATTTCCATGATGTGAACTACTTTCAATGTGTTGATGAACTTTATATATACGTATTAGAATTTGTTGGATTTCAAACTTGTCGAGAGATATAATTACTGTTCTTTTAATTTCTAAAAGTTAGATTCGATTTTCAGATTGCATTTTCAGTGTGTCATCAGAGTAATTCAAAAAAAGTCGGGGAATTTAGACAAAAGTTCATAAAATTAAATTCAAATATCAAAAATCAAGAATTGCTAGGAAAATCGCAGAGAAAGAAAAACTCGTCATCAGAGTAATTCGAAAAAAGTATCGAGGAGTTTAGACAAAAGTTTATAAAATTAAATTCAAATATCAAAACTAAAGAATTGCTAGGAAATTTTACAGAATTTCAATTATTTTAAATGTTCAATTTTAATTGAATTTCTGGAAAAATGTAATAATTTGAAAATTGAAATTCATCGGAAGAATTCAATTAATTTCAAAAATATTAAAATTTATTTGTCAGAAATTCATTGTTTTCGAAAATTTTGATTAAATTCTTTGCAAGAATTCTTGTGTTTTCACAAATAATACAATTTTTGGTAAAAAATCAATTATTTTTTTAAATAATAAAATTTTTCGTAGAAATTCAATTATTTTTATAAATAAATAATTTTTTTCTTAGCAGAATTCACTTATTTTCATAATATGATATAATTCTTCACAAGCATTCAATTATTTTCAATAAAGAATAAAATTCTTCGCGGGAATTCAATTATTTGTAACATAATTTTTATAAAATTTTTCAAACAGATTCAACTATTTATGGAAATTATGATAAAATACAATTTCAAATTAAATTCCTCGGTGAATTCAAGTATTTTTGAATATATTCATAAATTTTATTTATTTACTAAAATTTTAATAAATTCTCCGAAACAATTCAATTTTTTAAATAAATACTACAATTCTTTGAAGGAATTAAATTATTTTAAATTCAATTTAAATAAAATTACACGAAAGAAATCAATTATTTTCAAAAATACTCCATAAGATTCTATTTCAACAAGAATTTTAAATTCTTTAAAAATAATTTAATTATTATCAAAATATTTATAAAAAAGAAAAAAAAATTCATTATTTTCAATTTTTTCTATAAAATTCTTCATACCAATTGAATTATTTCTTAAAATTTTAATAAATTCTTTGAAACGTTTCAATTATTTTTATAAATCGTATAATTATTTGCAATAATTTATTTATGTTTGTAAATAGTAAAATCCTTTACAGATATTTATTTATTTTTAAAACAATTTTAATAGAATTTCTCGAAAGAATTTTAATCTTCAAATATTAACATAAAATTCATTTATTTTCTAACATTTTAATAAATTCTTCTGGAGAATTCAATTATTTTTAACACAATTTTAATATAATTCTTCATCATAAAATTCAATTACTTCCAAAATTTTCAATTCAAATTGTTTAAGAAACTTTATTAGTTTAAAAAAATTTCAAAAAAATTCTCGTGAAGAATTGTATTAAGATTTTTATGAAAACTTTAATAAAATTCTTCACAAGAAGTTAATAACGCGTTTTTAGGAGGAATTCTATTATTATCAAATTTTTTGATAAAATTCTTTGCAATAATTCGATGATTTTCAATACATTAATTTTAAAATTGAAAATATTTGAAAAGAAAAATTATAAAAAAAAGTTAAGAAACGAAAAAGCAAACAGCAATTAACTTCAAACTGCGAACTTTATTAATATAGATTTAAAATTCGTCAAAAGAATTTAGTTCTTTATAAAATATGTGATAAAATTCTTTATAGGAATTCTATATTTTGAGAATCATGCATAAAAATTATTTATTGAGTGATTATTCAATAAATAATTTATTTTTGTATTTTAATAATTGAATTCTAGTAGAAGCATATTAATAGTGTGAATTTTTAGAAATATAATTGACTTTTGAAACAGTTTCGTCGGATTTTTCTTGAAAATTATTTAAAGTTTTTATTTTCTAATATTGTATTTAATTGAAGAATGTTTGTTTAATGGAAAATGTTTGTAAAATGTAATTGTAAGTAAATTGATAGGGAAAAAAATTAATTTGAAAATTAAATCTGTCACGAAAGGGAGGAAGATAAATTCTGAATCAGATTTTGATTTTTAGCCACCGCGAAATTCCTTCTCTGTGTATAACCAATAGTATTACATATATATATATATATGCACACGGTAATTTATGATCTTGACGGGGAGACACAACGTTGAACGATCGATTCGACTTAAGTATATGAGAGCCTATGCTGCTGCTGTGTGTCTTCATGGTCCACGGTAGTTTGGCATATATGAACAAAAAAAAAAATCTCCACATGAGAGATGAACGGTAATTAGTGAGACTGTTATATAAAAATTACTATATATTCTTGTACGTATGTTGCCACGTGAAAATTATTTTCACGATTCAAGTCATCCGAAGGTGACCGAGCCGATTTAACGCTGCATTTTTCTGTCCACCCAACAATTTGCACGTTTGCCTCCGCGAATACCGCGCTTTTTATATATCCATTCGCCTTGTATGCTTCAACTCTCTGGTATTAACGAGTCTTCCCCAACGGAGCTTGGAAGTCGAAAATGTCCTCCAAAGACATTCAGAATTGTCTCTTGTTAATATCTCATGATTGTCAAGACATTTCTAAATGGCACCAAGTTTTTGTTTCAATTTATAAATGTTTCGTCATTCTGTCGTGTATAAAATATCTCTCGAAATTGACTGTGTGTTGAAAAATTTTAACGAAATTACAAAGTTTTGGACAGTATTTGTATATAAAATATAAATAAATATAAAAATAAATATAAAAATAAATATATTTTCTAATTTAGAAATATTTGTAATTTTGTTGAATTTTTTCGTTTTCTTATATACTTTACTTTTTGCCAAATCGATTTTAGTTTTCTTTCTCGTGATGATTTTCGTTTTTAGTTCTTCATTTTATTTTCTATTTGTTGATTGTCCTTTTGTTTTATTTTCCCTTATTTGTGTAATTATTAATTACATATTTACTTCGTGGGATATTTTTGTGGATTTTCTTTTTTTGTTTCGTTTGCTCGATATTTTTTTTCTTCTGAAAATCGAAGACATTTTGATATTGAAAAAAATGTTCTTATATTAAATTCTTTTCTTCTATTCCGTTTTGTTTAACATATGGCTCTGTATTTTCTATTCTCTCTTGAAATTGAAGGGAAGGTGTATAATCTGCGAAAATAACAGGTTCCTCGTGTGCCTCTTTCGAATTCAGAAAAAGAGAAGAAAAAAAAACTTTTAAGGGGTGTTCTCCACCTAATGTATAGAATTATTATTAGTCAGTTTCACATTTTTCGGCAATAAATATATCTTCGGAAAAAATTGATTCGTATTTTTCTACTGTTTATATACTTTTCTATTAAATGGAAAATAGTTTCTGTTAAATGGAAAAGATTTTCTATTAAATGGAAAAGATTTTCTATTAAATGCAAAATAGTTTCTATTAAATGGAAAATAATTTCTATTAAATAGAAAATATTTTCTATTTAAATGTACGGAAAAATTCCATTTTTATGAATAGTAAATTTTTTTGCCCAAGTGAATTGGAATTGAATGGAAAAATGAATATAGAGTCAAAGTTGTTTTTTGTCCTGACTGCGTCTATTTTTGTGATAAAAAAATTATTGTATACTTATCGTCTTGGAGACAGTCAAACCTACAGGTTCTATTACTGCTGACCACCAATGAGGGTTCCATTATTGATTTATACGTATTTCCGTCCGCAATTGCCCTTTTGTCTACATACACAATTCTTTATTATTTATGTCGTCATGTTATTTATATATTTTATGCCTATCAAACAATTTTTTTTGTATATATTTCTTTTCATGGCGTTTTATCAAAAGTATAAAAAAAAATATTTTATATCAATCATCTCGAGTATATCAAGATTAATTTCTAAAAAACCAAGCGAAAATTCAACATTCATAAAAAAAATAGTTTTCTTCTTTTTTACAATCTAAAAAAATCGCAATATTCGTTGAAAAAATTCTGCTTTTAGTTTATTTATTCCGAATGCAAAAAAAAATTAACTGCTTTCTCTCTGCTTATCTTTTACAGATTATTATGAAAATGCTGAAACCAGAAATGAAAACGATATCGTTGAAAAAAAAGAAGAAGTAGAAGGAGAACAAAGCGTTTAATTTATCAATTATCGCTTGTTCTCCGGAACTGTGGTACTTTACACAAGGTTATCTCAAGTACGTTTTTCCAGCAAAAGTTTCGGAGAGTTTGAATGCGTCATTCATCATTAAATTTTTTTCGCCGTCTGACAGTACAGTTTTCACGTTCTCCCTCGAACACTATACACACATACGAGAAATCGCATCTATCGCTCGCGTTCCGGAGAACGGTTTTATTCTGCAGTCTTCCGGAACGAGGATGGGCGCATCTACAAACCAACATCACGTAAATTTATTTTTACGTAAGCGTTTCATATACATATATATGTGTGTGCATACAGAAAAGTAAATAGTGTGAGTGTGCTCGTGTTTATAATCCCTTGTTATAAAAAAAAGGAGAGAGAAAAGGAGAAAAAAAACGGAGAATCTTGAAAGAACTCCCGCACGCTGGTATATAGGTGATAGCTCAATGATGATGGTGGCGGTCTCGATCGCGGACATGAAAATCCCGTGGCTGCTTTAGAATCAGCGGAGTCATGCGGAATTTGAGTATGAGCTTCAACGTTTATATATGTATATGTATAAAAGGCGCCTTGTATATATATGTTCGTCGTGACCCAGCCGAAAGAATCTATTTGACGTCGTCACTCTATGCCGATAGATGCGGTCGATTTCTATTCTCTTCTTTTCCCCTTTTTTTCCCTTTATTATCCGCCGAGAAAATAGATCACTTTTACGGTGAAAAAAACGGATCGAGGAAACTTGATAGCAAAAAATGTAGTTTTCTGCTTAATTTAATTATAGATAGTTATGGGTTCAAGTATATTGGCGACTTTAACTTTTGAACTAATTTCAGAATTATTTAATTAATTAATTAGCTAATTTTTAGAATTAATGTGTTTAATTACTAAACACAGAGATTAATATAGTTAATTTCAGAATTATTTAATTAATTAACCAATTCCAAAATTATTAAATTAGTTAACTAATTTCAGAATTATTTAGTTAATTAATTAGCTAATTTTTAGAATTATTTAATGAACTAAACACAGAGATTAATATAGTAGATTTCAGAATTATTTAATTAATTAACCAATTCCAAAATTATTTAATTAATTGACTAATTTCAGAATTATTTAATTAATTGACTAATTTCAGAAATATTTAATTAATTAGCTAATTTCAAAATTATTTAATTAATTAACTAATTCCAAAATTATTAAATTAGTTAACTAATTTCAGAACTATTTAACTAATTAGCTAATTTCAGAAATATTTAATTAATGAACTAAATAATTTCAAACTTATTTAACTAATTAAGTAACTAATTCCAGAATTATTTAACTATACGTAACTGACTAATAATTAACTAATCGGACAATGAAGAGAATTTTTATTTGAGCCAAATATTGGTATTTGCTTTAAATATGCACTGAAAGAAATATAATTTATTTGATTTCGATAAAAATTGTTCGATTCAAATAAATATTCATTTCATGATGAAGTTATAGAAATTTTGAAAAAAAATTGTATTGAAAATAATTGAATTAATACGCGCAGTAAAGATATTTACATTAATTAATTCGATTATTATTTTCGGTACAATTCTTATAAAATTTCTAAAATGAATTAAATATTTCATTTAAATAATTTTTGGATACAATCATTAAAACGAACACAATTATTTTAAAAAGTTGAAAGAAATTATTCAAAATAATTTGAGATATATTTATGAAGAGAAAAATGGATAAAATTGGTCAAAAAACTGGATTTTCATAAATAATTTAAATAAAATTTAATAATAAAAATATTAATTGCAATTTAACAAAACGGAATATATTCAAAAAAAATTGTTTAAATAAATGGAAAGAATTCAAATTTGATCATAATATTTGAATAAAATTGTTTTAGATGAATTCAATAATTTTGAAAAATTGAGTTATACAATATTTTAAGAATTTATTTTTTTTTAATTCAATAAAATTCAATTATCAAATTTTAATTCATTAATCATGAAATAAGAAATGCGATTATTTTAAACCCTTCGAAAAAACTCTTCATAAAATTAAAATAATTAATTTTTTAATTAAAATATCAATAAAAAAATTTCCTTTATTTAAAAAAAAATTATAAACAATTTTTTAAACCAATTTTATCATTTTCATAAATTGCAATAAAGTTCTGTGAAAAAAATTAATTATTTTCATAGTTAAATATTTTTCAAAGGAATCCATCATTTTTAATACAATTTTAATCAAAATTTCTCAAAAAATTTTAATTATTTTTAATAATTATAGCAAAATTCTTTAAAAGAATTCAATTATTTTTAAAATACTAAAATTTTTGTCAGAAATTCAATTGTTTTCAAAGATATTAAAATTTTTGACAGAAATTTAATTGTTTTTAAAAATATAGTAAAAATTTGGTCAGAGTGTCAATTATTTTCAAAAATATTATAATTTTTGCCAGAAATTCTATTTATTTAATTTATTTATTTTCGCAGGAATTGAAATATTTGAAATTTTTTTAAAATACTTTGAAAAAATGTAATTATTTTCATAAATAGTAAAATTCTTCGTGTGCATTCAATTATTTTCATAAATATTAAAATTTTACACTAATATTCAATTATTTTAATTAGTAAAAAAAATTCATCAACAACAATTGAATTATTTAACATTTTTTTTAATTCTTATCAAAAAAATTAAATTATTCTTATATAAATAATAAAGTTCTTCTTCTGTAGAATTGAATTATTTTTATAAATATTAAAATTTTTCACCAGAATCCAATTTTTTCAAAATTTTTTGAAGGAATTTAATTATTTCCAAAAAATTCGATTAAATTACTAAAAAGAATTGAATAATTTTTATATCTTTGATAAAATTTCTATGCTCAAGAATTGAAGAATTTTCAATTCATTAATTTAAAATAGTTTTAAGCATTTGAAAGGAAAAAATTTTTTAAAGTTAGGATTTTAGAAATATACGATTGGTAAAATGAACCTATAGTTTTTGATTTTTCCGACATTTGTTCGTTAAATTTTTTTTTTTGATTTTAAAAATATTTTACTATAAAAATTAGCAAAAAATAATTATGTGCTGTTGGTATTTAATCGCTATTTGAATTAGGAATAATAGTGGTAAAGATAGAGGAAAGATTTAAGGAGATTTCAAGGAATGAAGGATATTTTTATTGTTTTCCGATTTCTAGAATATTATAAAGTTGACATGAATGAGAGAGTCTCTCTCTCTTTCTCTCTTTTTCTCTTGTTCTTTAGAGAAAAGATATATTTTACAATGAACTACGAGAATATAATGATATGTATATACTTTATATGAAGTAATGTAATTCAAAGAAGTTAATAAATCCTTTTGGTACTCGGGATGAGACGCTGCGCCGTCGGCAAAAGACAAGACGTCGTCGCCTCTTTCTCGAGAATCCAGTGAGTTAAGTTCTTCTGTGACTGAATGCGTATATATATTGTAAAGCGAGCACGACGGCGGTGGCGGTGAAATAATTCAGTCTTAATTAGGATTTACGCGACGACGAAGAACAATTAAAACATAACATTCAGACAATCTTGAATCAAAATAATTGGTCAACTCTGCTTTCAGTTGTACTGCATCCTCGCAGTTGTATACACTTTCAAAAAAAAATTATCAAATTCGCTAATTTCTTTTCGCATTTTACAGTTTTTCTATTTCTAATTCTAATTTTTCGAAAATTGTCTTTTTTTCTATATTTTGGTATTTTTAGTCTTATAGTTTTAAATCAAGAGAATGAAAAGTTTAATTAAAATTTAATTTCATAAAGATAAAGAAGTGTTTGGAGAAAAAATATTTTTTTCGAAATCACTAAATGTTATTGCGAGTATAATCTTTTTTCCAAAAGTGGGATAATTTTTGTTTATAGAATTTTGTGATCGATTGGAGTATATTTTATATTGAAGTATTTGTATATTACGAGAGTAACCACAAAAATTTCATAAACGACCTTCAGACATCCTTATTATAACAAGAGGTCCTAATGGTCCCACTTACTTCGTTCCAAAACTTCTCGCTGGAATTCAAGATATTTCTACTTTCGTTTTTCTTGTGACCGTTTATATAGCAGTTGTAGTCGAGTTAGAACCTTTTTCAATGCTCAAATTTGTTGTACAGATAATTTTTATTTTACACCCATAACGATTAAGGGAAAATTTACATTTTTACGTTTGTACATTTTTTTTAAAAATAATCTTTAAGTATACTTAAAGAGTGAATATCTCTTTCGTATCATAAAATATGAAGAGTAGAAAAGTTTCTTGAATGAATCTGACAATGAGGCGCGTATGTAATTCTTCGAGAAATACAGGCAGTAATAGAACTGTCAGTACTTTTTTTTATTCGTTTTCAATTTAGTGTTACATAGAGCTTAAACTTTATTCAAAAAGCTTTTGGAATGATTTCAATTTTGTATTTGTAAATCTTGTACATATATTGTGCGGTTTGTAATTTATTTCTATAGCAAATAATATTTATTGAGAATTTAAAGTCAAGAAGAATAAGGATATTGCAACTCTCTCTCTCTCTCTGTATCTTTAAGTTTCTATATACAAAATTCTAAAAATCTTTGAAAAGATGATATAAAGAAACAGTAGGGATTTTGTGTATATATAGTTAATAAAAAAATAAGAGAAACTTTCAAAAAGCTTTTTGAAACAAAATGGACATGACAAAGGTAATATTAAATGTATATTACTGAAAAGACTTGGAAAATATAGAGAGAAAGAGAGAATGATGTTAAAGATTAAGAATAAGGTTTTATGCGCGGAAAATGTATTTCAATTCTCCTTAAATATAAATTTTCAAGTGATGAATTATTATTTTTATTTTAAGAATTTTTCAAAAGTGTTTAATTATTAATTTGAAGTTTATGCTTTAATGGAATTTTTAATTTTTGTTCCAGGGTGAGGTCATGAATCGTCGCAAATGTGGAAGTTTAAAAATTCTGAAAAACGTCTTCGTTTGTCTGTGAGCGCCTTGGAGGGAGAATTCAGCCTTGGTAAATCAAGTAAGATTAAATGCAAATAATTACCGAACGTTTATATTATTTATTGTATGGGACGTTCTATTTCGAATCGTTGCAAAACTGTAAAAGACGATTCGTAAAAAGAGATATTTTTAAGTGAAATTTATTCTAAGAAAAGAATTTTTTTTCTTGAGATTAAAAAAGTATTTAAAATATTCATAGTTTTACTAATAATCACATAGTTTTTCTATATCAACTTGAAACAAAAAACGAATGAAAATTATTGTGATGCATCGTTTCGATACGCTTTTTGTCTCAATTTAATATCCTTAGAAAAACTCTAAATTAAATAAGGCAATTTAATATCAATATAATTTGATTCATTACTTTTTTTAAAGAGAATCTAATCAATTTTTAATTTATGTTTATGTTTTTTTTAATTTATCTCAATTTTCGAAAGAAATCACTGTTTGAAAATTAATAATTCTGATGGTTTTCCAAAAGAACTCATATTACAGGGAGACTTCGCCTATATTTTTAAACTATATCAAGAAAATTATTTAAATTTTCCATAAAATTATTTTTATAGTAATTGTTAAAGAAGTCAATGGGCAGAAAATATTCTGAACCTTTTAGAATTTTCATTTTTCTTAAAAATTGATAGATTTTAAAATCCGTTCGTAATTTTGTAGAAAATATATTTTAGTATTAAAAAAAAAATTGCCTAATGAAATAAATTATTTTCACAATTTGTGAATAATTTTTAGGTTGAAAACCATTGTTATTCAATTTTTTTAAAATTGAATTCCACTTCTTTATTTTTCTAATTTTAAATCATTATTTTATCATAGAATTTTTTTGGTTTTTATACTTTTTATTTAAAAAAAAAATCCTGATTTGAAATTAGAAAAATAAACAAGTGGATTTCAATTTTTAAAAAATAGAATAACAATGGTTTTTTCAACATTATGAACTTAAAAACAATGTTCTTTTCAGAAAATTGCTTCAAATGTAATAAAAGTTTTTGTCAGTCGGCAAATTCTTTTTGTAAATGTATAGAAACATATTTTCTACAAAATTACGCATAGAGTTTAAAATGTATCAATTTTTAAGAAATGTAAAAATCCAAAAAAAGGTTATAAATTATTTTGTGGCCGCATTGATGTTGAATCTTTAAAAATTTCTATAAAAGATAATTTCATAGAAGATTTAAATCATTTTCTTAATATAATATAGTTAAAAATATATAGTCGAAGTCTCCTCTTAAATTATTTTGAAAATTATGTGCAAAGAATCACCTTTTCTAGTTGTTATTTTTCTCTTTTGTTTAATTATAAAAACATTAGAGAATTGAAGAATAAAAATATGTGTCTCTTTGAAAAATTTGCTACAAAGCTGAAAAGAAATTTAAGTTAATTCAATGAAAATAGTTTTTTAGACATTCTTTTGCTTGATTGAGAACAAATTTTTACTTTCCAACAAAAGAAGAATTTTTGATTTATAGAGAATGTTTATAATTAATAATTTCTATTTTATACTCAGGAAAAGCACTTAAGAAATTATTTTTTTGTATGGAAGAATTCCCTCGAATATTATATGATTGATATTCATGTTATTGAAAACTAAAAATTTTATTTTAATTCGAATTTTTTAGTTTTAAAAAATCTGAAAAGATATGATGATAATTTGGAAAAAATTCTAATTTAAAAATCTCCATCATTAGAATGTGAATTTCAGTTCAGAATTGAGCGCGACAATTGTGCGGAAAAATAAAAATGGCGTCCCGACTCCATTGGCGATGTTATAATTAGCGGATAATAATTGTCGCCAGCACCTGCCAGTGCAGGTGTGTGTAAACGCCTCGATTTTTGCCAACCCGTTTTATGCGCGCGAAGGACAAAACTTCCAACACATTCGCGTATATATATATATATACAAGAGATCATTTCCAACTTGTGGATTTTTCGGAACAAACAACAAACTCTAATGACATTCTCGTTTATACTCGGTCGCCTGCTGTGATGCATTTCCTCCCTAAAAAAATTGCTAATAGATAAAAAAAAAGAAAAGGAGAAGAAAGAAAAAAGTGGATGTCAATTTTGGTTTCATTTCCATCTGGTTAGGGGGGAGGACTGAAAAGAAGAGAAAAAGAAGATATTTGTTAACGCGTATGGTAGGCGCAGAAAATTACGTGTTTGTGGTTATTGGCAGTTGGGTTATAAAGGCAAGAAAATTCATGGTAGGAGAGTTAAGATTATGGTGTGGTGGGGCAACCAAGAAGAAGAAAAAGAAGAAGTAAAGGAAGAAGAAAAAGAGGAATGAGAAAAAAGGGAGATCGAGAAAGAGAGAAAGGAGGATGGAGAATATAGGAGTGATTGAGAGGGAAATAGTGGGAGGGTGGGTGGAAAGGTAGGATGGACCATTCGAAGCAGCGTGCGTCTTTCACGGTGGTCCAGGGTCCGCGGCGGCCTCGCTTCTTCTCTCTCTCTCGAAAGAGAGGCCTACGGCTAATATCCGACGTAACCTCCCTTATTTCGTGCCGGGGCCGGCCTTATATGCATTTTCGGGAAGAAGGCATTATAATATAGTTGTCTTGTTAGCTACACATGTAAAGCTAGAATTGGTTTTAGGCGCATGAATAGCTAATGAGTATGAATATCAAAGATACACTCAAGACCAGCTGCTATATATGCCGTGTCGGCGCGACTCTCATTTCTCGAAAACAAACATTTTCGTTCGAAATTGTTAATTCAAAAACAAAAAAATAATACTTGATTGACTTGTTTTCTTTTCTAGATCTCATTATGGCAATTGATCAACATCAAGGCGCGTCGATAAATCATCGTCTAATGGCTATATATTTAGACAACAGCTTGCTATCGATGAAAATTGGACAAAGAGGAATTTTTATATATATATATATAAATGTTCTATATCAAAACTGGGTCCACACATCCCTTGTATTTAATTTGTGCTTCATAAATCGTCAAGATTCGTGTGGGTTGTGTGAAGGAGGGCGGACCCCAAAGACCACCTTGTCGTGCCAAAAGCGTGGGTTCTGCAATTTTAAATCCACCTTTTGCTTCTGCATAGGATTCTGCTGGAAATAATATTCCTTCATTTAGAAGAAAAAGTTCGACAAATTAAGAAAAAACAATTTTGGCAAAAAAAATACAGGCCTCGGATCGCGACTTTAACGAACAAAAAAAAGTCGCTTTAATTGATTAAAAATAGAAAAAAGTTAAAAAAAAAGTCGATTATTTAATTCAGTGCTGTCACAAAAATTCAAATTAATCAAAACTTGAATAATTTTGCTAAATATTCAAATATTTCTTACTTCTTTATTCACATGGAATAAAATTTTTTAAATTTCAACTTTTCAAGTTTAATAATTTCTAAAAATTAAAACTATAACCCTTTTATAAATTTAATTATATCTTCTACAATTTTTAACTAAACTTCATCTCTAAATCAATTGTCTATATGAATTTTTAATAATTTTATGCAATTTCTTCAAAAATTCAATAATTTAAATAAAAAAATATAATTTTTTATAATAATTTAAACTGTCCATTTTTCTATTATTAAAAATATTAATTATGGTAGAACATTTTCAAAAATTTTAATAAAGGAATTGGTAAAAATTAACTTTTTAAAAATATTTCTAAATGATATATTTATTCAAAATACAAAAAGTTTTACAATTAAATATAATTAAGAAATGTCTAAAAAATTGAAATTTGGTCAAATCTTTTTAAAGATAATGATTTAAATTTAGTAAAACATTTAAAAAATAATTCAAAATTTGTCAAAATCCTACGAAAAATAATTGAGTTATTTAAAAATATAAAAAAAAATTAATTAAATTTTTCAAAGAATTTTAATTATAAATAAATTATTTCTGAAAAATTATAAAGTAGTGCTGTATAAAAAATTCAATTTTTTATAATAATTTAAACTTTCCATTTTTCTATTTAAAGATATTAATTAAGGTAGAACATTTTTAAAAATTTTAATAAAGAAATATTTCTAAATAATTTATTGAAAATACAAAAAAGTTTTACAATTAAATACAATTAAAAAATGTCAAAAAAAATTGAAATTTAGGTAGTCAAACTTTTCAAAACTAATTTAAATTTAGTAAAACATTAAAAAAAGAATTCAAAATTTGTCCAAATCTTTTGACAAATAATTAAGTTTTTTAAAAATATAAATAGATAAAACAAATTTTTCAAAAAATTGTAATTATAAATCAATTATTTCTGAAAAATTCTTTAGTAGTGCTGTATAAAAAATTCAATTTTTTATAATAATTTAAACTTTCCATTTTTCTATTTAAAGATATTAATTAAGGTAGAACATTTTTAAAAATTTTAATAAAGGAATATTTCTAAATAATTTATTGAAAATACAAAAAAGTTTTACAATTAAATACAATTAAAAATGTCAAAAAAAAATTGAAATTTAGGTAGTCAAACTTTTCAAAACTAATTTAAATTTAGTAAAACATTAAAAAAAGAATTCAAAATTTGTCCAAATCTTTTGACAAATAATTAAGTTTTTTAAAAATATAAATAGATAAAACAAATTTTTCAAAAAATTGTAATTATAAATCAATTATTTCTGAAAAATTCTTTAGTAGTGCTGTATAAAAAATTCAATTTTTTATAATAATTTAAACTTTCCATTTTTCTATTTAAAGATATTAATTAAGGTAGAACATTTTTAAAAATTTTAATAAAGAAATATTTCTAAATAATTTATTGAAAATACAAAAAAGTTTTACAATTAAATACAATTAAAAAATGTCAAAAAAAATTGAAATTTAGGTAGTCAAACTTTTCAAAACTAATTTAAATTTAGTAAAACATTAAAAAAAGAATTCAAAATTTGTCCAAATCTTTTGACAAATAATTTAGTTTTTTAAAAATATAAATAGATAAAACAAATTTTTCAAAAAATTGTAATTATAAATAAATTCTTTAGTAGTAAATTTAAAGAAAATTCTATTCACTTTATTCGAAGGTAATTGAAATCTTAAAAAATTGTAATAAAACAATTGTAAGAATTAATTTTTTATAAATATTGTAATGTATAATTTTTCAAAAATAATTCGACAATTTTTGTATAATTTAAAACAAAATTGTTTTCAAGAATTTTAATTGAAAATTTAAAATATATGATAATTTTCTCCAAAATGTTGAAAATAATTTTGAACAATTTTAATTTTATTATTTTCTGTATGAATTTTAATTTTCGGAAATATTGAAAATAATTGAATTTAAAAAAATTAGAACGTAATAATTCAGAGAATAATTTTTTTCTAAACTATTTTAATATTATTTTTAAAACCTATTTTTTATTAATTTTCATTTTTATTGAATCTACACCTGAAGATTATATTTATCACAATTTTTGATAATTTAATATTATTTCAAAACTTTTCAATTAAAATGCTTTAAAAGTTAATTTTTAAAAATTGGAATAAAACACTTGAAAAGATGATTTAGTTTTAATTAAATTTTACAGAATTTTAATTATTGAAAATCTTTTTAATTGTAATATTTTGAATAATTTAATTAGAAAACTGATTGAAAAATCAACATTTAAAAGTTTGTCTATATTAAGTTATATGCGCGGCATAAAAATCCCAAAAAGTTGCATTTGATACCAAAAATATTGTATTTCGGAGCAAAATTTGGAAGAAAAGTCGAAAGTGTCGCAATTTTGAAATAAAAGTCGCATTATTTGAAAAGATATTTTTTTATATTATTTTTTAGAAGAGTCGAAAAAGTCATAATATCCGAGGCCTGAAAATAGACGAAAAAAAGGAAAATAAATAATTGACATAGAGAAATTTTTTTTGGGATCGTTTTTCCAATAATTTTCAAGATTGTTTCGAGAGTATACGTTCCGCCCCTGTGCACCGAGAGTAGGCATTCGCAAGAACGTTACTCGCGGTTGTAGGCACGATTATGATTTGTTGACCGGACCACCGTGGCTGAGGCTTGCTCAAGAACCACACAGACGCAAGTGTTACTACCGTGTTCTCTGCTCAATAGACAAGAAAGACCACCACTTGCCTTGGTGATTGAACGATTTTCTAAAATACTCCTCTCTCTCTCTCTCTCTATCTTTCAACATTTGTTTTCTCAATTATAAAGTGATTAATGCTTCATAATAAACGGATCTTCCGTGTATAAGGAGAGGAACGTTGGTTTTAATTCATTTCTTTATTATCCTCTCCACATTATATACCTTCTGTATTATAATCACTTTTAGATGAATCCGGTATTATTTACTTCTCTCAGTGTAATTATTTACTCTCTATAATTATATTCACTCCCGGGGTAAATATATTTACTTCGCTATAATTATTCGGTCTCGGCAGAAAAATATATTTAGGGGGTAAATATTTACGCAGAATAAATATTTGTAGCATAAATATTTACAGTCCAAATGTTTATAGCGTAAATATTTATAGTATAAAAATATTTATAGAATGAATATTTACAGTAGAAAAATATTTATAGCATAAATATTTACAGTAGAAAAATATTTACAGTATAAATATTTATACCGTAAATATTTACAGTATAAAAATATTTACAACATAAATTCTTCCAGAGTGTTTCCTTTTTGCAGAAATTAAAATCCGCACCCTTGATTTTTTCACCAATTTCTCATAAACTCATGTTTATTTTCAACATTTTATATGTTTTTTTTCTCGAGAGAAAAATTATAAAGTATATTTTAATTTAAAAACACACACGCAGAAAGAGACATTCTTTATTTATAAGGCTATTTTCGGCAATTTTATGATTCCCATGACGTAAGTGGATGATACCAGAGAGGGATCCCTATTATATAGCGCAGTGGAAGATTTTAGTGGTCACAGTGGCTACACACCCCCGCGATAAACTTCTGCCACCACTGAAATTCGCTACGCTCTTGTATTTTGAAGGGGGCATTGCAAACGCGCCAATATAGGCAATAGAAATTCATCTTTGAATGCGCAGGTATTAAGATAAAAATTGCGTGACCGATCAGTTAGACACACCAAGCCCTCTTGATCGCTCTATTATTCTGTAACGTTTTCCCCTCTCTTTTTTCTTTTTTTTTCTTTTTTTTAATATAATAGGAGAAAATTCTCATGTGTTATACATATAGGAAAAAACAACTGCTTTCTTTCATCTCTCCCAGGTCGTTTTTTTCAAAGATTGTTCTCCTTTGGTCATCTGATCAAATTGGATTATTAAAATTTTTATTAGATGTTGTGTTTTTAGGGAAATATTTCTGATTTGATTTTTGATTTTCATTTTTCGATTTTAAATCAGTTTTTGAATTTCTGTGCTCAGGTTTTTTTTTATGGACAGTTAGAAATTATAGGGCGCGGTTATGTATAAGGCAAAAACTAAAGCAGAGAAAAAATTCGGGGGAAAGTTGAGAAAAGGGGCGAGAAAATGTCCCATAAAATTTTTAGTAGTTGGAATATTTATTAGATTTTTATTTATTATAGAATTTTATCGGAAAGAATTTTTATTCCGCTCTAGGGGTAAAAATTCGGATTTTAATTTAACACAAACTTTACTTAACGGAATATTAGGTCATTGAATTATTATTTAACAGACAAAAATTGGACAAAATTTCTAATTAATCTGCTTTTTTAAACAGAGATCGAATATAGTCGAAAATTAATTTAGTAGAAATAATATTTATCAGAGAATTGAATAAAATTTGTGAATAATTTTTTTAACCATTTTTTAAACAGAAATCGAATATAGTCGAAAATTAATTTAGCAGAAATAATATTTATCAGACAATTGAATAAAATTTGTGAATATTTTTTTTAACAGTTTTTTTTAACAGAAATCGAACATAGTCGAAAATTAATTTAGCAGAAATAATATTTATCAGACAATTGAATAAAATTTGTGAATAATTTTTTTAACAGCTTTTTTTAACAGAAATCGAATATAGTCGAAAATTAATTTAGCAGAAAAAAATATTTATCAGACAATTGAATTCAATTTGTGATTAATTTATTTAACCGCTTTTTATTTAACACAAATCGAATATAATCGAAAAATTAATTTAGTGAAAATATTAGTTAACAGACATTTTACTGAATAAAATGTGTGATTAATTTTTTTAACCACTTTTTATTTAACAGAAATCGGAAAATTAATTTAGCGAAAATATTATATTTAACAGACATTTTACTAAGTAAAATTTTTAATTAATTTCTTTTCCAAGTTATTTACTAGTGAAAAAAGCCAAATTTAATTTATCGGAAATATTATTTAACGCGAAAATTTTAGTGCGAACCGGAACTTTGAAATGTCGAAATTTTATTCCATTGAATGTTCATTTGTCCGATTTTTATTTGTAGGAATTATTTTTTTAATAAAAATAAAAATTTTGTTTATAAAATTAAATAGCAAAATATCAATTGACGGATTTTTTATTATTGTATATATTTTTTTTCGTTTTGAAATTAAATTACTTGTTCAATTCCTCGACTTTTATATTTTTGAATTTTACATTCATAGTTTGCAATTTTTCCTTAGTGAATAAATTCTTTCAATTTAATATCATTTCAGTGAGAAAAATACTGTAAATATTGTAACAAAAATTTTTTACTCATATTAATTTAATTGTGTAAATTTTTTACTCAATTAGTGGATGACGTTTTACTAATTCAAAGGTGAGACAATTATTATAAATTTAAATTAGTAGTATTGAGAATTCTTTCAAATAGTTACGTACACTGAAAAAAAAATTATTTGATTCAAATAACCGATTATTTGACTATTATCAAATAAATATTTACTTGAATTAAATAATTTTTATTCGAATCAAATAAATTGTTATTTGAATCAAATATTTCAGTATTTGAAGCAAATACTATTTAATTGATTCAAATAAAAATTATATCATTCAAGTAAATATTTATTTGATTATAGTCAAATAATCGGTTATTTGAATCAAATAAATTTTTTTTTCAGTGTATAAAGTTAAATATGTGCGGTGATAAGTAATTAGTTACTCTCATCACTCGTACATATATATCTTTAAAGACGGATTTTTTTCTACGACACATTTAATGATTCTGATTCAATAATATATACATGGATTTAAAGGAGAAATCTAAAGATGAAATCAATTGAATTTGTTATAAAAAGAATGATATATATCTCTGATTTCAGTGTATAGGAGTAATCCGCATGGGATTTGTAAAAAATAAGAAGGAGAAACACTTGATGCTACTTGGAGGATTCTTGAGTTTTGCGATCCGCTCTTGAGATGCGTCATCGTGATATACGCAAAGTTGGAGGAAAAAAAAACAAAATTGTCGTCCTCGTCGTCGTCGTCGTCGTTGGGAAAACAAAGCTTCATTGGCAAAATAGAAGGAAAAAGTCAGGATTTTACTCGAAGTTCATTGATGACAAAATAGAAGGAAAAAGTCAGGATTTTACTCGAAGTTCATTGATGACAAAATAGAAGGAAAAAAGTGAGGATTTTACTCGAAGTAGGCCGAGCGAATTGATATGGAGCCAATATAATTTCTATCGAGATTTGAAAAAAAAAATTCTTCGCGTTTCTCTACAAAAAAAGAGAGAAAGAAGGAGAGAGAGAGAGAAGGTTTCATAGAAACGAGGGTTTCAAGTAAGCATCCACACGCACTTTGTAATTGTTTGTGTGAGCAGCGTCACGATCTGTCATGAGAGCATAAATCAATGTGCTCTCGCTTGCAAATACATGGACACAAATCCTGATGGTAAAGTGAATCTATAGTTGCTATGGATTGCAAAGCTATGCTTTATTATGCCGGACACAATTGCGTGTTGCCTAAGCCACGTGACCGGCGACTTCCGGCCGACGTTTGGGTTCCGCTTGGTGAATGTCGCATCACGTGTCAAGCGACGCTCCGTCTTTCACGCTGAAAACGAGGCGAGGATAGTGTATATATATATGCTGAATTGATGTTGAGAATAAATAGTTTGTTTAGAGGAAACGTAAACTGAGTATCATCCCAGTTTCATTTAATCTTTCCGATATTCGGGCGTAAATGGATGATGAACCCTCTCTCTCTTTCTCTCGTCTCATGATTCTTGTTTCTTTTCTCTAAATTTCTCATCCCTCCCCGTATATATATATAGTCTCTAGTTTTACCTCTCTCTTTCTCTCTCTCTCACTCGATTTATCTTGTTTCTTTTCTCTTGTTTTCATCCGCTATTTTTCCCTAAGATTGCCAACGCACGCGATACAACATCAGCAATTTATACTTTCGCTAAGAGCCATTGTCACAACAGAGAAAAACTGTCCGTGAATTGTGTGTGTGTATTTCAATTCCGGTTTTTAGGGGAAACTATTGACCAGTCATCATCACGGCCCCGGGAGATAATTATAGAAGCGTTTGTTCTGATTTTGACGTTCAGTCAATTTTCTTTCGGCATTCACGTTTCTTCTGTGTGAATTATTGAAAATCAGTTTTCCGACGGAGTGATTTTCCCAGATTAAATTTATCTAAAATGTATATATCTTCTTTTGTATATCTATACAGCGATTATTAAATCGTTGTATTCCGGTATAGTTGCGCTTCTTTCAAATGTTTAAAATTTTGTTGATGAATTTACCTGAAAATTATTGAATTTATTGATTAGAAAATAATATAAATATTGATTGGAATATTTATAACCTTGAAAATAATTCAATTCATTTCAAGAATTTTTTTTCGACATTTTTTTCAATAATTGAATTCTTTCGAGAAAATGTATAATTAAAATTATATTTGAAAGTAATTTAATTATTGGCCACTCCGAGAAAATTCAATTATTTTAAAAAATAACTGAAAGTTTTTTACAGAAGTTCTATTATTTAAAAAAATAATTGAAAGTTTTTTACAGAAGTTCAATTATTTAAAAAAATTTTTAATTCAATTCAAGAATTTGAGTATTTTTCTAAATAATAAATTTTTTGCTAGAATTCAATTTTTTTAAATACAATTTTATATTAATTCCAGAGAAATTTAAATTATTCAAAACATTATTTTAAAAATTCTTCGAAAGTGTTTAATAATATCAATGGATAGTAAATTTTTTAAAGCAATTCAATTATTTTAAATACATTTTGAATATAATTCTTCCAAAAATATACTTATTTTTTATAATTTGGCAAAAATTGAATTATTTGTAGAAATAATAATTTAAAAAAAAAATACTCGTGAAATCAATTATTCTTAGAAGTAATTAAATTATCGATATACTGAAAGTGATTTAATATTCTTCCATTTATGTAAAGTATTTAAAAAATAAAATTGAAAATAATTGAAATTTAGAAAGAATTTTATCCTAGAAATTTTATTAATAATTTTATTGAAAATAATTGAAATTTTCAGGCGAATTTTATTATTTAGAAAAATAATTAAATTCTAACCAGGAATTTTATTATTTAGAAAAATAATTGAATTCTGTCCAATAATTCTACATTTTATAAAAATAATTGAATTTTTATTAAAACTCTTTAAAGTAATTAAATTAAAATCAAAACTTTTTTGAATTCTTTCGAGAAATTTTATTAAAATTTTTAATGAAAAAATTGAAATTTTCAGACGAATTTTATTATTTAAAAAAATAATTGAATTTTTATTAAAACCCTTTAAAGTAATTTAATTTAAATCAAATCTATTTGTATTCTTTCGAGAAATTTTGTTAAAATTTTTATTGAAAATAATTAAAATTTTCAGACGAATTTTATTATTCAGAAAAATAATTGAATTCTTGGCAAGAATTTTATTATTTAGAAAAATAATTGAATTCTGGCCAAGAATTTTGCAGTTTACAAAAAAAATTCAATTTTTATTAAAACTCTTTAAAATAATTGAATTTAAATCAAATCTTTTTTTGCATTCTTTCGAGAAATTTTATTAAAATTTTTATTGAAAATAATCGAAATTTTTAAACGAATTTTATTATTTAGAAAAATAATTGAATTCTTGACATAAATTTTACGGTTTATAAAAATAATTGAATTGCTTTTAAAACTCTTCATAAGGTAATTGAATTTAAATTAAATCTTTTTTGTATTCTTTCGAGAAATTTTATTAAAATTGAATTAAAAATAATTGAATTTCTCTGAAATATATTATTTTTGAAAATATTTCTATTCTTGCGAACAATTTTCTTATTTATGAAAGTAATTAAATTCTTGCCGAGGATTTAACAATTTATAAAAAAAATTGAATTGTTTCTAAAAATTTTATTTGAATTTTTTAAAAGAATTTTAATAAACATTTTGAAATTAATGATTTTTTAAAAAGATTATCATAAAAATTATTGAAAATAATTGAGTTTTTATTAATTATGTAATAATAATCGAAATATTCTGTCTTTACCAGAAAGTTAGGCTTTTTTCCAAATTGGGACTTTTTTCTTAAATTTAAAAAAAATCACCACAAATAGTTACAATTTTTAATAATTAATTTTTTATTTATTTATTTTTTATTTTTGTATTTAAATAATTGAATTCTCGTCCAATTGTTTAATAAGAATTGATTTGAAAAAGAACTTCATTTCAAGTTTTTAGAAATAATAAATTAAAAAGATGTTTTTACTGATTTAGATTATACTTCTGGAATTTTATGCCATAAATTGATAGCAAGTGTTGAAATCATAATCTCTGTCAGTCTCTAAATTGTGTATTTTCTTCGAGAGAAATAACTTTTCGATCCTGTTATATATATACTATATAAACTCTTTTCTTCTTTTCTTTCCTTTTTTTTTGTTACGTAAGATATTTTCAAATGTGAAAATTCCCTCGAGAGATAGTTAATCATATAATGTAAAAAGCGTTTAATTTAATTTCTCTGACTCTTTATTCGCAGATACAATCGAAACTCACACACAGGATTAAATGCGTTGAAATAAAAAGAAATATGAAGATCCTCTTCCTGTTCACGCAGAAATAATGAATTGTAGGTGTTCCCTGATGTTCGAGCTACTTATTATTGACGATTTTAATTACTCGGGAGGCGCGCGGTTTAGGAGTGAATGTCTACCTGTTATAATGCCAACAAATTACTGGTTTTAAGGAACTAATTTATACTAATTATGCTCGCAATGAGAAAAGAATAACCGCTAATCCCCGAGACAAGAGGAAAGGCTTGGAATTCCTTTCATTCATTGCCACTCGCCAACGATATATATATATGTATGTGTATATATTTTTCTTATATGTATATATATATATATTGTAACCCGTATGTAACTCTTTTATTGCTATATTTCCTGTCTGTCTCGAGACTCTCCTTTTTCACAAAAGTCATAAACGATTTTCATATTGTATACGCGCTTCCGGATTTCGAATTCTTTGCATTCGCATCTCTTTCTTTCTCTCTCGCATGTTTATATGCGTTTCATGCCCGGGACTGCGTGTCGGTAATCCGACAAGTTGAAATATTATTTCAAATTGTTCTTGCGCTGAATGTTTAACACCTCGCGATTTATTATTTAATGATTGTGAATTTAAGAGGTTTCAAAACATTTCTGTTTTTCTTCGGGTAATTAATCTTCTGGGATTTTACAAGCTGCCTTTTTTCATTCTTTCGAGAAATTTTAGTTTTAGTTTATTTCGAAACTTTAATGTAAATTAATTTTACGAATTAGTTTTGATTTTACGATTTAATTTTAATCTTACGATTTAATTTTAATTCTACGATTTAAATTTCTATTTCTACGAGAAATTTATAACTTTAATTTCATTTATTGAAATTTTACGAGTTACACTCTTATAATTCTTGTCGGAAATTAAATTTAAGTATAATTGTAATTAAATTAGAATAGTTTTATAAATTTAAAAACCAAAATTACTGTATTGTAAACATTTTTTTCTTCTCAAATTTCTTTCATGTTTATTAGTTTATTGATTCTTGGTAAAAATTTGCAAAAATTAAATTGCAATATTTACTGTTTAAATTCGAAATTAGTTTTCAGATTTTTTTCATTGACCCTATTTTCCCTATAGGAGAAGAAAATATTTATGACCTGAAACTATAATTTTTCAATGTTCGAACTATAAATTTTACAATTACTTATTTCCGTGGGAAAATAATTATTTTCTCGTTTCAATTTTTTTTCTAATATGTTCTACATACTTGTTTTTTTGAGTTTTAATTTAAAATTAACTTTGAAGAGAAATTAATTCGTGTGATTAAAAAAAATAATTAACAACTAATCGAAAAAAAATAATAAAAGCGTATGGAAAAATTAATAACAGAAAAGAAATAATAAGTGTAGAAAAAAATAATAACTGATCAACAGAATGAGAATCAAGGGAACAAAAATCAAGTGAATAAAAATAAAAAAATAATAAAAAACGCATATAGATAGAAAAAATAATTCACAACTCAAAGTATTTAAAAAATAATTTACTTCAATTCATTCACATCATTGTGAAGAGTTTAAAATGAAAAATGGTCTGCAACATTTTTATTAGGTCTTGATTTACATGAATTGTTTCGATTTGTATATAATATATATATATGTAGGGATCTTTCGAATTCACCCCAAAGAATCATTCTTTGTAGGATTATTTGTTAGCAATTTTCCAAGCTGTCGGTTTATGGTTCATGTGTGTACATACGCACTTCTTGTATCGAGTTTATTTCTCTATCTCTCTCGGTATCACTCTCCCAATCTCTTTGGATCGTTATTGCGGTCATTGTCATTGTAATGCTATGAGGAATAATAGATAATGCGAAAGTGGTACGCGTGCTCATGGCACACGACCGGCAATGCATCCCAGGGTGTCAGCCAATGGCGTCGAGTAATTTTCCCTTCTCATCAAAAAAAAAAAAAAAAAATACTCTCCTACCCTCTAACCTCTTGTACAATAATTTAGGAAAATTTGCCAAATCATCTAATAGCAAATTTTACAAATTGGTCATAGAATTTTTTTCATGTTCAAATTTGTATTTAATATCGCACGTTCTTGTTTCGTATGATTCTTACTGCGGGGAGTTTTTCTTAATAAATATTTCTATTAACAAATATTTTTATTAATAACTGTTTTTACTAATGAATTAAAATTTTTGTTAATAAATTATTCTGGTTGCAGGGTTGCCACGAAAAAGAGAAGTCAGGAAAATCAGAGAAAAGTCAGGGATTTTTTATTAAAAGTAATGGAAGAAATGAATAAATTTGCTTAAATATTATGGTGATAAATACTTTTAGCATTAAATATTTGCAGCAATAAATACCGACTTTTATTAATAAAATATTTGTTTTAGGGGGAAATTTTCGAATTGCGGAGAGAAATAAAATCAAAGTCGATGAGAAACGAATAATTGAAAATCGAGAATTTTTTTTCGAGTTTCAAAGAAAAGGGATGATTGACGCGGTGGAAATTTCGCATGGTCGACTTTGAAACGTGGTACAAATCGAAGCCACACGCGACTTTACGTTGCACCGTGTCGGTTCGTTGATCTCAACCCCAGCTTTGGATTAGGGTGAATCAACGGTAAGAGCTGTGTTTATTGACACAGGAAGTGATTCCCGCGCCTATGTGGATCGGGGGATTCTATTGGAATAGAGTGCGGAGAGAATAAGCGAGAGAGAGAGAGACATCGTAGAATTGGCGCGCGCGTTATATTTGCACCGTAATCCCATGATAAATTGTCTAAAAGACCGAGCGCGCTCACCATTGCCGCGATGATACGAGAGCAGTAAGAAGACAGACAAGCTCTATTAATTTTACGTTATAAACTCGCCCCAAATCGCCGTCGGATATGATCAAGAGGGTGAAGAGGAAGGGGGACACAACACGATTACGATGTAAAATTTTTGGTCCCAAGAGGTTTATATTGCCCTGTTGAAAAGATATAACCGGAAACGGGACACTATTACTGCTTGTGATTATATGATTCTTATGCTCGTTTCGCGGAAACATTAAAACGATGCAACAAAAGTTTTGCTTTTTTCGTTTTCTTTTTTAAAGCGTCTGGCTACATTGTAATTGATCCGGGGGAGAAAATGGGCTATCCAAATTTTGTAGCACTGCGGATTTTTTCTAGTTGTAAAAACTACAGGCCTCGGATATTATGACTTTTTCGACTTTTTTCAACTATTTTCAAATAGTACAACTTTTATCGATTTTTATTTTAAAAATTGCGACTTTTTCGACAATTCTTCCATAAATTTTGCTTCGAAATACAATACTTTTGGTGTAAAATGCAACTTATTGGGATTTTTATGCCGCGCATATAACATAATATAGACAAACTTTTGAATGTTGATTTTTCAATCAGTTTTTCTAATTAAATGTTTCAAAATATTACAATTAAAAAGATTTTCAATAATTAAAATTCTGTAAAATTTAATTAAAACTAAATCATCTTTTCAAGTGTTTTATTCCAATTTTTGAAAATTAACTTTTAAAGAATTTTAATTCAAAATTTTTCAAATAATATTAAATTATCAAAAATTATAATAAATAATCTTCAAGTGCAGATTCAATAAAAATGAAAATTAATGAAAAATAAGTTTTAAAAATAATATTAAAATAGTTTAGAAAAGGATAATTCTCTGAATTATTAAGTTCTAAGATTTTTAAATTCAATTATTTTCAATATTTCCGAAAATTAAAATTCATACAGAAAATAATAAAATTAAAATTGTTCAAAATTATTTTCAACATTTTGGAGAAAATAATCATATATTCCAAATTTTCAATTAAAATTCTTGAAAACAATTTTGTTTTAAATTATACAAAAATTGTCGAATTATTTTTGAAAAATTATACATTACAATATTTATAAAAAATTAATTCTTACAATTGTTTTATTACAATTTTTTAAGATTCAATTACCTTCGAATAAAGTGAATAGAATTTTCTTTAAATTTACTACTAAAGAATTTTTCAGAAATAATTTATTTATAATTACAATTTTTTGAAAAATTTGATTTATTTTTTTATATTTTTAAAAAACTTAATTATTTTTCAAAAGATTTTGACAAATTTTGAATTATTTTTTTAATGTTTTACTAAATTTAAATTAGTTTTGAAAAGATTTGACTAAATTTCAATTTTTTTTGACATTTTTTAATTGTATTTAATTGTAAAACTTTTTTGTATTTTCAATAAATTATTTAGAAATATTTCTTTATTAAAATTTTTGAAAATGTTCTACCTTAATTAATATCTTTAAATAGAAAAATGTAAGGTTTAAATTATTATAAAAAATTGGATTTTTTATACAGCACTACTTTATAATTTTTCAGAAATAATTTATTTATAATTAAAATTCTTTGAAAAATTTCATTAATTTTTTTATATTTTTAAAAACTCAATTATTTTTCATAAGATTTTGACAAATTTTGAATTATTTTTTATATTTTACTAAATTTAAATTAGTTTTGAAGAGATTTTACCAAATTTCATTTTTTTAGACATTTTTTAATTATATTTAATTGTAAAACTTTTTGTATTTTCAATAAATCATTGAGAAATATTTTTAAAAAGTTAATTTTTACGAATTTGTTTATTAAAATTTTTGAAAATGTCCTACCTTAATTAATATCTTTAAATAGAAAAATGGACGGTTTAAA
Source organism: Leptopilina myrica (nomen nudum) (assembly GCA_032872475.1). Taxonomy (NCBI): domain Eukaryota; kingdom Metazoa; phylum Arthropoda; class Insecta; order Hymenoptera; family Figitidae; genus Leptopilina; species Leptopilina myrica (nomen nudum). Next base: position 3,604,971 of record CM065459.1, on the reverse strand, counting down.
TTATTATAAAAAATTTGATTTTCTTTATTTAAATAATTGAATTTTTGAAGAAATTGCATAAAATTATTAAAAATTCATATAGATAATTGATTTAGAGATGAAGTTTAGTTGCAAATTGTAGAAAGTAATTAAATTTCTAAAAGGGTTATAGTTTTAATTTTTAGAAATTATTAAATTTGGAAAGTTGAAATTTAAAATATTTTGTATCCTGTGAATAAAGAAGTAAGAATTGTATTTGAATATTTATTTAGCAAAATTATACAAGTTTTGATTAATTTGAATTTTTGTGACAGCACTGAATTAAATAATCGACTTTTTCGATTTTTTTTCTATTTTTAATCAACTTTTTTTGTTTGTTAAAGTCGATCCGAGGCCTGAAACTAGAAATTTCTTCTAATTTTTTTATTTTTTTCCTACTAAATGTACGTTTTATTTAGTTTCGTTCGAAAATGACAAAATTTTGATTTACTGAATTATATTCGTTTCTGTAAACATTAAAAATTTTTCTTTTTAAAAGTAAATGAATTTTTTTTCGAATATGCGCAAGAAGGGAAAAATTTTTATGTGGGTTTAATTTTTTTTTCTGATTGGGACGAAAAAAAACGCCTGTTTGGTTACCTGGACGTGCTTAAATTACGCTCGCTATGTATATATATTTGTTCGTCTCTTTTTTTGGGGTTTTTTTTTTTTTTAATTTTATTTTTTTTGTAGAGTACTGTATAGTATCGCATAACATTCCGGTGGTGACGGTATCGTGCGAAGGGGCCAGTTTCGAGAAGCTTATCTGCAATGTTGTGTTTGATGAATTAATCGACCTTAAAGGAGATCGGTGTCCCGGCTTGTTTCACCTAACGTGTCTCATAGCCATCTGTAAGATCTGAAACGTGACGATCTATCAATCCGGAAAACAAACCCTCCAGGCAGTATCGTCCCAGTCGATTGAAACTTACCTCTATCGCTCTCTCCTGAAATTTGATTAAATATTTCAGACGTGTTCTACTAATCTAATTCTCGGTTTTTGCTCAACTATATATATATATATATATTCAAAATTCGATATTTTGTCTTTTCGATTATTTTTTTAAATTGTAACAAACTTCTTGTGAAGAATTCCTTGTTATTCAATTCATAAGAATTCGATTTTGAACTTCGTCAAAAGAATTAACATATTTTTTGATAAATAAAATGATTTTTTATTTTGATGGATAATTGTCGATTGGTGTTAAAATGGGACATGTGGAATAAATTTTTTCTTCTCATCTTTCGATACTCGCACAACATTATATTATATATGTGATGTTTTGATGTCAGAGAAACAGTTTCAGGTCAACACTGTCATTAATTACATATCGCATCCATCTACGCATACCGGAGTGAAATGTGTAGTTATCGCGCACACGCACAAAAGAGGGATCGAAATCACGTATTAACGTCACGCTTCGTTTCTACAAGCCCCCATTTTATTTATACGACCAACGAGATTGGTAGCAACATTTTTTTTCCACATTGAATTCTCTCCGCTCCTTCTATACACACACACTCTATATACTCTCTCTCTCTTCTCTCTCTTGTCTCTCATCGTTGTTGTCGTTGTCGTCGTCGCGCTGTCCTTCAAGAATGACGACGAGTCCTTCGGCATCGGCCATATTTCCAACTAAATAATGTTTCATGACGAACTGCACTCAATATATTCCTCTCGAGACATTATTTGATCCCTGGCGTTGTCGGAATTCAATCGTGAATTGATTATCCACTAACAGATTGTTTCTTAAGACACACTCTCTCTCCCCGTTGTTTTTATCATTAAACGTTTTTTTTTTTTTTTTGAAAAGTTCATCTTTTTTCTCGCATCTTCTGATTTTTGTTGTATATTTCAGACTTCGCACTCATTTACTAAAACTTATTTAATACTTTTTTATGTTATGCTAATTTTTGGCTATTTTTTGAGATTTCAGCCACTAATAGATAATATTTCTGTTTTTTTGTTTTGTTGAAAATTCCCAATGCTTCAAATTTGCTAATACTAGTAATCAAAAGACTAATATAAAAAATTATAATCAAATTCTTTAAAACGATTCAACTGATTTTAAAAAATATTCGAAACACAATTATTTTTCATATTTACTATTTTCATAAAATTTCGCAAAACAATTCAATTGTTTGAAAAAAAAATTATTAAAATATGTCCAAAATTCACTTATTTTCACAAATAATAAAATTTCAACACGAATTCAATTATAGTTTAGAAAATAATTTTCAAAAAAAGTTTCGAAAAAATCAATTATTCAACAAATTTTTATGCAATTCTTTACAAGAATTCAGTTACTTTTACTAAAACTTTTCAATTACTTTACACATTTCATGGAAATACAATTATTTAAAACAAAAAATTTTTTATTAAAATTTTAAGCAAGAATTCAATTATTTTCATAAATAGTAAAACTCATCGAAGAATTTCAATTATATTTCGAATACTATTTTAAATTAATTAAAAGAAAAATTCAATTATATTCAAAAACAAAATTTTCTTTAAGAATTCAATTATTTTCATAAATAATAAAATGTTTCACTGAAATTCAATACGTTTTAAACATTTAAATATAATTTATTTCAAGATTTCAATTACTTTTAAGTAAAAAATTAAATTAATTTTTTTTAAATAATTCAAATATTTTTTTAGATTATAATAAAAATTTTTCTCAAGAATTGAATTATTTTTATATAAATAATAAAATTATTCAATGAAATTCAATTATTTTGAGTGTCATTTTCATAAAATTCTTTGAAAAATTCAATTATTTTGAGCCATTTTATAATAAAGTTCTTTGCAAAATTCAATTATTTTCATAAAGTAATAAAAATCTTTCCAGGAATTCAATAATTTAAAATTTTTTAAATTAAATTCACTACTATTCAATTATTTTCAAAAATACAAAAATTTATAGTTTAATTTCAATTATTTTTAATAAAATTTTACAGGAATTGTTCGAGAAATGAAATTATTCTGAAAAAATTATTTTCAATTTCTTAATTAAATTAATTGTTTTACATACAAAATGAAATTAAATTATTTTAAAATAATTAAGTATTTTTTTTAGATTATACTAAGATTCTTCCTTGGATTTCAATTATTTTTCTTTAAATAATAAAATTCTTGACTGGATTTCTATTATTTTGAGCGTCATTTTCATAAAATTTTTATAACAAAATTCAATTATTTTCATAAATAACAATATTCACCACAAGAATTCAATTATTTGTAAAAATAAATAAATTTTCTCTCAGAAATTGAATTATTTTTAAAAATTCTAATAAAATCGTTCGCAAGAATTCAATTATTTTGAAAAATTTTAAACAAATACCGAACAGACATTTAGTTTCTCAATAACTACTTTTTTTTAGTTTAAAAGCTACTGGTTTTAAAATGAATTATTAAGTGCGAAGTCTGCTATTTACAAAAATTGACATTGGGTTTTCTTTTTCCATCCGGAATTTTTGATATTTGGAAAATTGACGTAGGGGAGAAAATTATTTCAAAGAAGAAGGGGTTTCTTTTTATTTTGGAGAATATCTGGTTTTGTGGATTGGGAATTTTTTTGTTTTTTTATTTTTGTAAAACTTAGATATGTTGTTTGGCTGTATGCGATATAACATGATTCGAGAGCGACAAAAATGTTTAACTGGTTTTAGGAATGCAGGAGGTCTGAGGAGTTTACATCTTTTTCCGCAGTTCGGCACATAAATAAACGGTGTTGGACAGTTTTCGGTCCAGTCTAGGCGCCGCTCTTTTGTCTTAGCTAATAGAACACGTGTTCCTCCTTGAGGGCGCGATCCTTTCTTCAAAATGCTTCAAATATCTCATCGCATATAATGCTCTCGTCATTTCTTTTTACTCGATTTGAAATTTCGTCCTTTTTCCCGCTAATTTTGTGTCTATCGCGCTCCTCTGGCGAGTAATTTTAATTTGCTTTACTAAAATAATATTTCTCTTCGTTATTTTTATTTCTATAATTATTTTTATTATTGTATTATTTTTAGTATTTTAATTATTATTTTTATTATTTTAATTATTATTTTTGTATTATTTCTACTCTTACTATTATTAGTATTTTAATTATTATTTTTATTTTTGTATTATTATTTGTACTGTTACTATTATTAGTATTTACATTGCATTATTTTGTGCACTGTATTTTGCAAACTCATTTTGGTTATAAATTTTCCCAAAGAGACAGCGCTTTCTTGACGCTTTAACAAGCAATATTTCAAAGTTGATTGTAAATTTTCGTTTAATTTTTGCCTTGATTTAAAACTCGTGGAAATTGCATTAATGCGAAATAAAAGTATACATATATATAAAACCGCAGAGAAAAACATATATCGAGATCAAGTTGATATGCAAAAGCGAATAAACTTGATTTACAAGAAAAGTGATCTGATTGTGCGAGTTGAGGGCGTCCTGTAGAAAGTTACAGACTAACGGTTTGTTTATTTTTTTTTCTTTTATTAAATCGCCAGATTTTCGAATTTTAATTTTAATTTCTGAATTTCTATAAAGTGAAATATTTTTGAATTAAAACAAAAAATTTTGCTATTAAAAAACTGGTTAAATGTTATGAATGTTAAACTGTTAAAATGAATCCTTTTTAAAATATTTTGGTTTGTAAATAAGCGAATGAATATTTTGTTATATATAACAAAAGGAAACGTTTTTCTTAAAGATAATGATTTTTATATATAAATGTGTGTATATCAGAGGAAAAAAATACGACCTAATATTTCTTTTAGCTACAATTGTAAATATTTAATGATCCGATTATAAATGCCCACCACCCTCTCTCACTCTCTTTCTTTGTCTTTCGCTCTCTTTCTCATTTCTCTCTTTGCCGGGGGGTGAAATCGATTTTACACAAATGTAAACTCTCGCATGTGTAGGTTATTTTTTTACGCAGGTTAATTCCCCACTTGGAAAGTTGGAAAATTAATTATGTACAAAGTAGAATTTTATAAATACTCGTAGTTTCACGCAATTTATTACTATGTTAAATAAAAGTTTTCCAACGAAGATATAGAGTAGATTTGACACAGAAGGCAATTGAGCGCCACGTGGAACAACTGTTCTTTGAGTATATAATTAATTTATTATTTTTTATAAATAATAAACTTGATCGCAGAAATTCGATTATTTCTTTTTTTATTGTTGTGAATAATAAAATACTTAGGAAAATTAAATTATTATTAATATTTCTAAATGAATATATAATTCTTCATTTGAAAATTGGACTATTTTCAATAGAATTTTTAATTGAATTTCTTGAAAAGGTTTAAATTTTATTTTGAAAAATTTGAATGAGGTTTTTTCCAATGAATTTAATTATTAATAAAATTTATTAATAAAACTCTTCGCAAAAATCGTATATTTTTATGTAAATTATAAAATTTTTCGCAGGAATTCAATTACTTTTTATAAATATAAATAATATTCTTTGCAGAAATTTAATTATTTTTTAGAAATAATTTTTTTTTTGCAGAAATTCAATTATTTTTGGGAAATAATTTTTTATTGCAGAAATTCAATTATTTTTTGTAAATAATAAAATTGGTCGCCGGATATCATTTATTTTTTATTAATAATAAATTTCTTCGAGAAATTTTATAATTTTTTAAAAAATTCTTCGCTGGGATTCAATTACTTTTTAATTTAATTTTAATGAAATTTAATGAAAATATTCAATTATTTAAAAAAATGTCATTACATTTTTTCGAATGAATTCAAATATTTATAGAAATTCAAAAAAAATTGTTTGCAGGAATTAAAGTATTTTTTATAAATAATTTTTTTTAAAGGAATTCAATAATTTTTTTTCTTAATAATAAAATTCGTTGCCGGAATTCAATTATTTTCAATAATTAATCAATTTCTCCGATGGAATTTAATTTTTTTTTAAATAATCTCTTTGCAGGAATTTAACTATTCTTTTCTTAATAATAAAATTCTTCACATGAATTTAATTATTTTTTATAAATAATTAATTTCTTGTCAGGAATTAAATCATTTTTTATAAATAATAAACTTCGTTGTTGCGAAATTAAATTTTTTTCAAATTAATTTAATAAAAATTTAATAAAATTTCTAGAAAAGATTCAATTATTTACTTTTAGTAGAATTTTTGTACAATTTTTCCGCAAAGAATTTAAAGATTTTCAAAAATTTAAATTAATTATGCTGGAAAAAAATCATTTATTTTCAAAAAATTGTGATAAAACTTAATAGTGAATTAATTTTGTAATTATAATTATTAACAAAGACGATTATGTCAAAATCTTTGAAGAAATTTTTTTGTGAAAGTCAATTATTTTCGAAATTTCCAATTTATATTTAGAAAAAGGGTATTATTTTTAAAAAAATCTATAGAATAGTTTTTCAAAAAGTTATATAATTTCGGAAACTGTAATAAAATTCTTGATAAGAATTTGAATATTTTCAATATACAATTTTATTAAAATTTCTCAAAAGAATTGAATTTTTTGTGTGAAATTGTAATATAATTATTATTTCATTTATTTCACATATACATAAAGTTAAGAATTTTTAATCATATTTTTTAAAAAGAAAAATTAGGAAACAAAAATGCTGACAAGAATAACTTTTAAACTGAACTGATAAAGTACAGAAAATGCAGAATAAAGTACAGAAAAAAATACAAAAATACAACGATGATTAATACAAATTTTAATTTTTATCAAATTCGTATCAAATAATTTTAATTTGTGTCATGTAGGTTTGATAAGTATATGGATTATAATTTTTATTTGTGCGTCAAATAATTTTCATTTGCCTCAGATAATTTTTATTTAAGTCAAGTAAATAATTCTTCCAATACTGGAATCATTGAGTCAAATAAATTTTATTTGATTTAAATTTAAATCAATTTTTTTCTTCCATTATTCTGTAGAAATTAGGAAAAATAGACTCAAGTGTAACATTTTGTTCGCACATTCTTTTAATATTTTTTTTAAAGAGAATTTAGAAGAAATTAGCGTTTCTATATCGAGACTTAAAGAAAAATATTTGTAAAATGTTCAAAAATTGGAGAAGTGAATTATGTGAGAAACCGCACACGCTCCAGGTAAATGAATTAATATGTAAATTGAATTAGCGTCTTCATACTTGGAAATTATATTCTTCTTGGATTTCTCGGACTAGTTTGTCGAATTCCCGTGGGAATATAATAATTTCATCAAATTTTTTTCTCAGCACAATAATTTTTTTCCCAATTCGTATATATATAATGTTATAATTCTCTTGTTTTAGTCATCATCGCGCGCAGATACAGGAAGAAAATTGGAATTCCGCATCGATCATTTTGTAAACTATTTGTTTCATCTCGATTATTAAATTTCCGTTAGAGACATTAAAAAAAAAAAAATGATTCTCCAAGTTGTGTGTGAAGAAGGAAAAAGGATTCCTATATGCGGATGGAGAGAATATTCGAAAAGGAAAAGAATAGAGAATATATACGACGTGAGATAGGGAATGAAAGAAGACGGAGAATGATCGAGAGATCGCGCCTCGTAACGAGGAGAGGAGAGACAAAGGGGTTGGGAGAGAGGCGGGAAGAAGCAGAAGTTGGACAGGAGCAAGAAGGAAGAAAAAAGGGAGACAGGAGGAGGGAAAAGGACGAGTGCTGGCGCCACTTGGAGCATACCACTTTCTCGGTCCCAACTTCTCTCCGGTCTCCTTATATACATTTCGTGATGCTTCGATCCCACACTGATACCACGTTCTCATCCGAGTGCGCCTAACTTATTGTCTTATTATTGGACCACCTATATCCACGCACGGACTCTCTGAATTTTCTCTCTTTAATTCCAGAGTTGTGAGAAGGAGAGATAGAGAGAAAGAGGGGATATTTCATACATATTCGTTTCTTTCTCTCTCTCTCTCTCTCTTTTTCCTCTTTGCTCATCGTTTCTAATTAACACCATTTTGTAGATTTCACGCTGTTACCACTGCTACGTTTTGCTTAATCGGTTGACTAAAGTACCTCGTAAAAAAGAAGTGGAGACATTCGAAGAATACCGGTACCGGTCTGTTTCTGACGACGAGGACGAGCCACTGAAACGTGTTTCGAGATAACTATGGCTACTAATTAACTCGTTGTTATAGAACGTTAAAGTAGCGCCAGGTGAGATTCGATAATCGTATACGCTCATTTTCTCGTGTTTAGAAATTTAGTTGTATATTTTATTAGAAAAAAAAAGGATTCGAGAATTTTGGAAAACTTATTGCCATTATTTGTGTATAATAGATAAATATCTATATATATTTATGTTTTTTAAATAATAGAAATCTTGTTTTGTTGTTTGAGGAAATGTATAAGGTTGAATCTAATCCTGATGAACCGGTCGATACAAGAGATATGGGATGATCGTCTTTTTGGAGAGGGGAAAAAAAATTTCTTGTCATCTATACTCGTGAAGAGAGCGCAAATAATGAGGACAATTATTTCCCAGGATCGAGGGAAACGATCGAAAATCTCCGAAGTGTTTATAGGCGCGCACTTTTGCTAACAATTCTTGCAATTAGTTTTTCTTGTTTTCGATTAAGAATGCTGGCAAGCTTGTTATAGCTAGGGCATATAGAAGATTTAGGAAAATTGTTTTAAAAAAATTCTCTGTTGTTTTAGGTATGGATAGACATTTTTAAAAATTTACGATACTTTGGGAATTATTTTTTTTATCTCAAGGAATTTAAATCACGAAAAAATTAATTTCACGCAGTTTTGCAAACATTTTCAAAACTGAGAATATTAGATTTAATTTTTTAATGATAAAAGTATTCTGGGCTTTTAATTATAATTTGATTTTTCTAAACAGAAAATTGAATATTTCTGAAAGAAATTAAATTTTCCATAATTCTATTATCAATGAAATTAAATATCTCAATAATTTTATTGAAATTTTCTACAATAATTGAAATTTCCTGTAGTTTCATTAAAAATTATTACATTTTTCAAGAATTTTATTGACATTTTTTGAAAGTATAGAAATTTTTTAATTAAATTTTAAATTAAATATTAAAAAAATATTTTAAATATTTTTAATATTGAAAAATTAAATTAATTCTGTAATATAATTATAGACAATTTCCATTATTTCAAAAAATATCATTGAAATTCAAAAAAAATTCAATTTTCTACAATTCTATAAGAAGTAATTGAATATTTCAAAAATTTTATTGATAAAATTTAGTAAATTTATAAAATATGTATTTAATTTTAAATTTTTTAAGAATTTTACTGATATTTTTTTATTCAAATCTTCAATTATTCTATTAAAAATAATAAAAATTTGTCAAGAATTTTACAGATTTTTTTTTAAATAATTGAATTTTTCTACAATTCTATTAGGAGTTTCAAAAAATTTATTGATGTAATTTTTGAAATAAAAATTTTCTGTAATTCCATTAGAAATAATTGCAATTGTAAAGAATTTTTTTGACATTTTTGGAAATAATTGAGATTTTTAAAATTCTTTTTAAAAAAATTAAATTTTTATAGGAATTTCAATCAAATTTTTTGAAATAATGAAAATCGTCTATTATATTAATGAAGAATAAATTTAATTTTTCAAGAATTTGACTGATATTTCGTTTATAAAAATTTCAATAATTATTTTAGAAATAATTGAATATTTTAAAAATTTTATTGATATTATTTAAGAAATTGAAATTTTCTCTAATTTCATTTTAGAAATAATTGCATTTTTTAGAATTTTATTGACATTCTTTGAAATAATTACAATTTTTTATTCTATTAGAAGGAATTGAATTTTTTAAGAATTTTTATAATTATATCAAAAGAAATTTAATTTAAAGATTTTTATTCATATTTTTTTAAGTAATTGTAATTTCAAAACAAAAGTTCTATTAGAAATAATTGATTCTTTCAAAAATGTTATTGATATTATTACAGGAATTGAAATTTTCTACAATTCTATTAGAAATAATTGAGTTTTTCAAAAAATTTATTGATATTATTTAAGAAATTTAAATTTATTAAAATTCTTTTAGAAATAATGATATTTTTAAAGAATTTTATTGACATTTTTTGAAATAATTTCCATTTTCTCAAATTTTTTTATGAATAATTGAACTTTTTAATTTAATTTATTAAAATTTTTCTCGTAATCGGAATTGTGTAGAATTATTCGAAAATGGTTGAATTTTATATATAGAATTTCATTTTTTTAGATTGGACAAAATATATTTAATATGAGAAGTATTAATTACTTAATGTTAAAAATATTTAAATTACAAAATTTTGTGTAAAAATTAAATTTTTGAAAAATTTTATTAAAATTCTGACAAATTATTATTTTAAAATTATTTCTGTTCTGTTTTAAAGATGATTGAATTTTATAAACAAGTAATTACAATTTTCTTTAAATAATTGGATGTTTCTAAAATTCTATTCAAGATATTGAACTCTTGAATTTTTTTTTGTTGATCAGGAAAAGAGTAAAAATTTCACCTGGAAGGTAGAGAAAAATCAGAGGAAAATAAAAATCAAATTTTTGCGTCAATCTTGATATCGATTTTGTGTATGAAAATTTAAATATCCCGAAGTACAAATATAAAAATATTAGTACTTCGCGATATTTAAATTTTCAGAATGAAAACCAATTTGTTTAGTTTAAAATTTTTAATTTTCGAAAGTTGAGATTATTACAGAACAGAAAATAATAACAAAAACTGTTTTAAAGCAGTATAGTTATTTACTTCGTTGCCGAACTCAAAAATAGTTTCAGCTGTTTCCTATTGTCTGAAAAATCGAAATTGCGCAATTAGTTAAAAATTTTCCTTTTCGACAAAAGGAACTTATACAATGTTCCGTTTGAAAACAGAAATCTCAAGCTTATATATATATACTTTTATGTCAAAAACCACTATAGAAGTTGTATACCTTACAACAACAATTATGTCAGTCACAATTATTTCTTTTAAAGCAACTAAAATCCCATTACTATTGAGTAGCTCTCAACTTTTGTCAAAATTTCACTTTCACACAAAGAAAAAAAAATTCTGCTCGTAAAAAAAATTGAACACAAAAAAAAATTGTAAAAACATTCGAAAGGATGTGTTATTCTCTCTCAACTCCGTACGATTACAATCTTCACCTTTTGTCATCTATTTCATATTTCCAATTTGGTCCATTTTTATACCTGACTTTTAAAATCTTGTGAGTCGAGAATTTTTCAATAAAATTCAAAGTAAAAATGACTATATAGTCGAAAACAGATGCAATCGCGCAGCTATATCACGATACTTTTCTCAGCAAACACTTCTCTGTATATATCCACTTAGTGGAGATTTTTATCTAAATAATCCCATTTACCACCTAGTATCTAAATGAGTTTCACGGATAAATAAAATACGACTGTCCTCGTAATTTAGCACTTAAAAGGCACCATTGATCGTAACTTTTCCAGCACTTTCTTAAAGAATTTCGCAAATACTTGCCGACATTTATTTTTCCAGGGCCAAGATACAGATCTCATCTCTCTCTCTCTCTTTTTTCTCGCATGGATGAGGAAAAACTGCTTCGCGAGGTCAAAGAACATTAACAAGAATACAAGAGGGGATAAGGGAATTAGGTATTATCTTAAAGAAAGATCAGGGTTGGTATTTCGGTGTGGGCAAATAAGAAAGGGTAGTAGTAATGGGAAGTTTGCTATTTTTGTGTGATCAGTCAAAAACTTGAAAAGTTGAGCTGCTGCTGTTGCTGTTGCTTCTTTTATACCTGAAGAGAAAAAGAGAGGCATTGGCAAAACTATTTGACACGTGATGACAGCTCGTGGCGCCAACCAACCCCCTGGAGTGACCTAACTCAACGGGGAACATATTTGTGGGTTGAACTTTGGAATGAGATTCTTTTGTTTCAGCCTCATTAACGTATTAACAGGATTTGGAAATCATTGTCCCTTCAAAAGTTGATCATCTTGAAAAAGAAGAAGAAGAAGAAGAAGAATAGGAGTAGGAGGAGGTTGAAGAAGAAGAAGAAGGAAAAAATGGGGCCAGGCAAAACTCACTGCATACATATAGCTAGCTACACGTCATTATAGCCTTATTATGACCTTGAGTAACAAGAGAAAATAACCTGAATGTTTGTCGCGTGCCAACTCTTTTAAAAACCGGGCAATAACTCTTTATTCTATACTTCATAGTTAGGAAAGTATAAAAGGGGTATAATCTCGATTTTTATCACTATTAAACAATGGAATAGAACAAGAGGTTATTGACATACTTTGAGACCTAGTGGCGTGAATCTCTTTCAAAACTAGATCTTTTGATAATCAAGTGGAATCACAGTTTTTTTTCTTAACTTTAGAGCTAGAGGACAAAAGTGTAAAACTATTTAGGGCACTATTTAGGGTTGTCGAGCAATTTGACTTTGTTTCTCTCTTCCCTAATTTCCAGACGGAATTTGAAATTATTTTACATATGGTTTTAACAATTACAATTTAGAGAAATAATTTAATTTTACTCTTCAAATTGGAATTAGTAGAAATATTTAGGATTTGTGACTAATTTTTTACTACATTTTATTCATGAATATAGTAATTTCTACTAATTTGATATAAGAAAGATCGTTTTCGTCTTCGACGGATTTTATTCCCTCAACAGTTTCTAATTCAAAGGCAAAAATTCTATATAGTCAGTAATTGTAATTAGAAAATATTTTTACTTATTTAAAAAATTGAAAAGCTAATTCTGGAATAATTTTTACATATTTTCATCAAAAATGAGAAGGTCTTGGATTTGTACGATATTGAGCAATGACTAATTCTCTTCATAAGTGCCACTCAGCAAATAAACAAAAAATTGGTTTAAAAATTTACTTTTTCCAATTTTCAACATTTTTTTCATTGGCAAATCATCTTTATTTTAATAGGAATTGAGTCTTAGACAATCTTGAAAAATAAAACATTTTGTTACAATTTTAAGAATTTCAAATCACCTGAGTGATTTGAAGAATTTTATTGAATACATTTTAAAATAATTTCATAGTCAAAATTTAAAAAAATCACTTATTGAATACAAAATTAATTATAACGATTCTTTTTTTTTCGAAATTTTAATACAATTTAACGAAAGAATTCAATATTTTTCTAAAATTTTAATAAATCCTTCTAAACAATTGAATTATTTTTTTAAGTAGTAAAATCTTTACAAAAAATAAATTATTTTTCAAACAATTTTAATTGAATTCCTCGAAAGAGATCTATTTTTAAAAAAAATATTAACAGACTTCGAAAAAATTCCATTTTTTCTAAAATTTTAATAAATCCTTCGAAACATTTCACTTATTTTTGTAAATAGTAAAATTCTTTGCAAGAATTCATTTATATTTATAATTAGTATAAAATCCTTTGCAAAAATTGAATTACTTTCAAAACAATTAGAATTTCTCGAAGGAATTTCAATCTTCTAGTATGAACATAAAATTCATTTATTTTCTAAAATTTTAATAATTTCTTCTGAAGAATTCAATTATTTTTATAAATATAGTAATAAAATTCTTCGCTAGAATTCAATTATTTTTAATACAATTTTAATAAAATTACACGAAACATTTTAATTATTTTCAAAAATTTCCATAAAATTCTATTTCAACAAGAATTTTAAATTCTTTAAAAATAATTCAATTATTGTCAAAATATTTATAAAGAAGAAAAAAAAATTTCATTATTTTCAATTATTTCTATAAAATTCTTCATAACAATTTAATTATTTAAAAAAAATTTAATAAATTCTTTGAAACATTTCAATTATTTCTATAAATATAGTAAAATTCTTTGCAATAAATTCATTTATCTTTATAATTAGTAAAATCCTTTGCAGAAATTTAATTATTTTCGAAACAATTTTAATAGAATTTCTCGAAAGAATTTTAATATTCAAATATTTACATAAAATTCGTTTATATTCTAAAATTTTAATAAAATTCTTCGGAACAATTCAATTATTTTTATAAATAGTAATAAAATTCTTTGCAAGAGTGCAATTATTTTTAATAAAATTTTAAGAAAATTCTTCTTTATAAAATCAAATTGCTTTCAAAATTTGTATTAAAAATTTTTACTGAAACTCCATTAGTTTAATAAAAAATTTAAAGGAATGCTTCAAAAGAATTTAATTAAGATTTTTAAAATTTTTAATAAAATTCTTCACGAGAATTTAATAACATTTTTAGAAGGAATTCTATTATATTATCAAATTTTTTGATAAAATTCATTGCAATATGTCGATGATTTTAAAATACATACATTGATTTTAAAACTAAAAATTTTTTGAAAAGTTATATATTTAATAACTATTTTAATAACTTTTTTTAAATTTAATATTTGAAATATTTAAAAAATTTAAGAAACAAAATATATAGCAAACAAGTAAATTCAAACTGCGATCTTATTACCGGATCACGAACTTTATTAGTTTTGATTTTATTTATTTTTTCTTCTAAAATCGATCTTTTTTCATGTTATTGAAATCTATTTGAATTTTTTACAGGAATCTATGCGAGGAAAAAGTATAGAAATCCGTCTGGAAATGAGGGAAGTTTCCGTTAGGAAAAAACAAAAATTTTTTGTCGCCATCTCTCAAAACGGATTTGTTGCTCCACTCATAAGATGCGATATATTTCTGGTAAAGAAAAATAAAATTGAAATAGAATTCCAAAAAGAGAAATTGAAAATCTATGTGAATTAATCGACGACTTTGTTTGAAGAAGTGCTGTATATATACGCGCATACATATATATAGGCCAGAGGATGTATTCGATGAGGAGATTTTCTCGTATTCTTGTAAACGGATTCGTGTCCGCTGCTTCTGTGGAGAGACAGAGTGAGAGAGAAAGAAAAAGAGTAAAAGAGAGAGAGAGAGAGAGAAAGAGTTCTTCGGGGGACTAACAAGAGGATTCACCATTCACCGATTCACCTGTCACTAGACGGAGGGCGGTTAGTTATAGTTTATTTATCGTTTCCACGTAGGCTGGTGTTTGAAATACGTTTACACGGCTCGTATGTTCACCCGTTGCTTTCGGTATGGGTATGGCGCCGGCGTGTGTGGTCTTGAGAATCCTCATATATACGAGAAAGTATTGTCCAATATGCTGATGCTGATTTCTAAAAGAGTTGTGGTCAATAATTGATAAAGCATTCGACGACGCATGCGTGTACGCACGGTACTGCGCTGAAAACGTAATTTTCGTAGATTTCAAGGTAGATTTACTTTCATATATATATATATATACATTTTGTGTTGGAACCATTCTCCTGAGAGAGTGGTCAAGAACTCTCGCTTGCTCCAAATGGATGAAAGGGAATAAACTGTAATGGTTTATGGCTCTATGCTTTCAGTATATATGTGAAACCTTCCCTTTTTTTTCTATTTCTATATACTTCTACTTACAATTCTAATTCACTATGAATTATTTCCACTTTGTATTTTAGTTTCCTTTGTGTTTAAATTAGTTTTTTTTATCATTGTTTCCTAGAGATTGATTTGAAACCGTTTACGAACTTCGCACTTGAAATTAGCATTCGCATTTAATTAGCAAAATTTTGCTTTTGTAATGAAAATAGTAGTAGAGAGTATATAACTAACAAAAAGTTAAAGTTGACGACTAAAAAAATTCATTTTTTTGGGAGAGAAAAATAAATTGGGAAAAATTTGTTTTGAGGGGACCCAGGGCAAGAACTAGGTCCGTAAATCCCGTAAAAGTCTGTAACTTTGCTTCAAGTCCGTAAAAGTCCGTTTTTTAAAAATAAAAGTCCGTAAAGTTCGTAATACAGTTGAAAAAGATCCATAAAAGTACGTAAATTATACGATATAATTTGGATAATTTTAGAGAAATTACAAATGATTGAAGGAATTCAATTATTTTTAAAAGTAATAAAATTCTTCTGCAAAAATTCAATTATGTTCAAAAAATTTAAAAAATTCTCCTCAACATTTATCAATTATCTTTAGAAATAATTTAATTCTTCTTCGAAATATCAATTATTTTGAAACATTTTAATAAAATACTTGGCAAAATTTCAATTATTTTCAAAATTTTTCCTCAATTCAATGATTTTTAATATAGGTATCTATATACTATTCTAATAAAATTTTCCAAAAGAATTTAATTATTTAAAAAAAAATCTACTTAAATTCTACACAAACCTATAATTATTTTCAAAAAATAATAACAATTTTCCATTTATATTTTTCTATGAATAATTAAATTTCAAAAGATTTAAAACTTTTAATTTTTAGAAATTCTAAATCTTGTAAAAAAATTTTTTATGAAATAATATATTAAACTTTAGAAGTATTTTCAATTTCAAATTTTTAAAAATTTTATATCTTGAGGAAAATTTTTCATAAATAATTGAATTTTAGAAGGTTTTAAGTTTGTAATTTTGTAAAATCTTAATTTTTTATAAATAATTAAATTTTATAAACTTAAATTTAAATTTTCCGCGAGAATTTTTAATTTTTGGAAATATTTCTGATAAATAATTAAAAATGTTTATAACGGTTGTAAATATGAAATTTTAAAGATTCTGAATTCAATGGAAACTTTCCAGAAATATTTAAATTTCTAAAGGTTTTGAATTTAAAAACATTTTTAAAAACGTGAATCATTAAAAATTTTTTTAGAAATAATTGAATTTTAAAAGCTTTTAAACTTGAAAAATATTTATTAAAACGTGAATTTTAAAATAATTGAAATTAGAAATTTTTGAGAATTTAGTTTTTGTGAACATTTTTGATAAATAATAAAAAATGTTCAAAAGGTTGTAAATATGAAATTTTGAAGATTCTGAATTGCATGAAAACTTTCCAGAAATAATTGAATTTTTGAAAATTTTTAAAAACCTGAATCATTAAAAATTTTATAGAAATAACCTTTAATTATTTTCAAAAAATAATAACAATTGTACAGAAATTTCATTATTTACAAATTTTTAAAATAAATTTCTTCGCAATATTTAATTATTTTCATAAATAATAAAATTTTTACAGATATTTAATTTTTTTGGCAAATAATAAAATTCTTATTAGGAATTCAATTATTTTGATGAATAATAAAGCTAATTGCAGAATTTCAATTATTTTTAATATATATACAATTTTAATCGAATTCCTCGAAAAATGTAATTATTCTTAAAAATTTTATTAATTTTTATCAAAGAAATTTAATTATTTTAATAACCTTTGCTACAATTTATTTATAAGAATTTAAATATTATTTTAAATAAATTTTTGATCGAATTTCTTTAAAGAATAAAATTATTGCATTCAAAATTTTTAATGCAATTCTTTGCGTAAATTATCAATTATCTTTATAAATTATAAAATTCTTCTCTAATTGAATTATTAATATAATTGAATTATTTTCAAAAAATTTAATAAATTTCTTGGCAAAATTTCAATTATTTTCAAAAATTTTCCCTAATTTAATTATTTTTAATATCTATTTTAATAAAAATTTGCAAAAGAATTCAAATTATTTGAAAATTGATTGATACAATTCTTTAAAAGAATTCAATTTTAAGAAACATATGTAATTTTTCAATAAATTGTTTTTTTGTATTTAAAAAATGAAATTCTCGTAGAATTTTCTCATAAAAATTGATTTAAAAATGCGGATTTCAGTTAAAATTTTAGATTATAATTGAATATTAAAAGTATTAGAACGTAAAGTTTTAGAAATATTTAAATTTTTAAAAAGGTTTCAGATTCAAATCTTTGAAAATTTGAATTTTTCATATTTTTAACTAAGTAACAATTCTGTGGAATTAATTTGTTTGAGAAATTTTAATTGCGAATTTTTTTAAAAATATTATTTGAAGTTTTTATTTTCTAATACATATATTTAATTGAAGAATTTACAAATAATTGAAAAATCGAATATTGTAAAGAAATGGATTTGAAAAGTGTCAAAGAACTTTTTCGAAAATTATTAAAAATAATCGATTTCAAGAAGAATTTCAGTTAATAATTCTTGAAAATAATAATTGAATTGATAATTATTTTATCACTCTATCTTTAATTGTTATAAAACATGAAGTAATCGATCGCTTATGAGTTATCGATATCTTCATGTTTTTTTTAGTTATGGAAAAATCTAATTTATAGTTTTAAGTAAAATGTTCTCTTATATATTTTTGTCAGTATAATTTGTCTGTAAATGGTCCGTAATTTTTCATTTTTGGTCCGTAAAGTCCGTATTTTTAAATACTTTCACTGATTCGATCCCTGAGGGGAAAAAATATTCGCATTTTAATTATTTTTTGCTAGGAAAAATCGAATTGTGAATATTTGTTTGTGAGAAAAAAGAAGTAGTCGAATTGTAAATATATTTTTTTGGGAGAAAAGTAGTAATCGAATTGTAAATTTAGTTTTTTGGGAATATTTTTTTTCTCCCAAAAAAATAATCGAATTGTTGAATATTTTTTTGGGAGGAAAAAATGAGTTAAGCGTGTCGTTTATACCTGAATATATAGATAATCAATAGGGATGATCGAGACAGTGCTCGAGATTCAGATAGTGATCGCAAAAGGTGAGCCCTGTCAGTTATTGAATGTCATTGTCGGCTCGCTTTTTGAGACCTCGGAACCGATTGGATTAAATGTATCCATTACTATTGTTGGCTTTTAAACGACTATTCTTGACGGCTGGTCGAGCGCGACTGAGCGAATATTATTCAGATTACGGAAATTGTCTCGTCCACTACTTTGGTATATAAAGTTTACGATGAGAGAGATCTCTCGTTTGAATTTCCGCAAATCTTTTTTTTTCCCCTCCAATAGCGTGCGAACATATATAATATTGAATCGTCATGGGTCCCTTTTTACCTTAACGAGCTATCGACGCGATCGCGACAAGAAGTTTTTCATGCGCCCCCGACGATGTCCTCTAGCTATAATGCTCTCCGGAGGTCTTTTCTTTTTCCGGACTTCTGTTTTCGAGCGGTCGCTCTGTCCAATTTCCGGTTCGTTGGACCGAACGCCCGGAGAAGCATTTTAGAAGGAACAAAACGAAGAGGAAGCTGCATGGACAGTCCTAATTTTCTCCAAGTTGTCGTTGTCGTCGTTTGCTGCGGTATATATATATATACAGGGATGAAGGGGAATTATTCTCAAGTTAAAGTGTACTTGTGGAATTGTTTTTTTTTATTAAGTATCGGAATGTTTTATTTTCGGAACGTAGAAAGGGATAAAAAAGGAAATTTACTTCAATATTAAATGTATATTTTGTATTTAGATTGTTTAAGCAAATTTTTAGTTTTAAGTATAAATTTTGAACTATACTAATTTTACTTTTTTTGGTTTTTACTATATTTTATTATCAAATTATTAAATTTTCAATTTAAAAATATTTTCTTTACTAATTAATTTTTGTCTTTTTGCAGACATGTTGGTGAATCATTGACGCATAATCATCGAAGAAGCAGAAATTCGAATTTTTGGAGCATTTTCGTGTCAGCTTTTGCCTTTTTTGGAAGGAGAAGAAGAAGAAGACAATTGAAACTTCCACAAGTATGATAATTAAAATTCGTATAATTATGGCACGTAATTATTTATAAAATTATTCATAATTATGGTACATAATTATTTATATTATTCATAATTATTAGTATGAAATTACTAATTAATTTAATAGTATTAAATTTCTGAAATTGATAATGAAAAAGGTTCTAGTTTCGGGGTCCATAGTATATAACAATTTAAAATATTAAACACAATTAGGATTTGTTGAATTTTTTTTGTTCGCTTTATAAACTTATTTGAAATCACTACGAATTTTAATGCAAAATCGTAAATTAAACCATCAATTTTTCTTCTATTTCTGAAAATAATTATGCATTTTATAAGTTCTTAAATTGAATTTATTTTAGAAAATTTAATTTTTAAAGAACATTCAAAAAGTGATTATTTATAAATTACTTAGTCAATAATTTTTTCAAATAATTATTTTATATCTTGAGGAAAATTTTCCATAAATATCAAAAATTTTACTTAAAAATCCAATAATAGTTACATTTTGAGAAAGTTACGATTATATTTTTTGTAATAAATAATCAAATTTCAAAAGATTGAAAATTTTTAATTTTTTAGAATCTAAATCTTGTAAAAAATTTTATTTTAAAATAATATTAAACTTCAGAAGGATTTTCAATTTCTAATTTTTTAAAATATTTTATATCTTGCCGAAAAATTTTCATAAATAATTGAATTTTAGAAGGTTTTATGTTTGTAAATTTGGAAAATCATCATTTTTATTGACAATTTTTTATAAATAATTAAATTTCATAAACTTAAAATTGAATTTTGAATTTTTGGAAATATTTTTAATAAAGAATTAAAAAATGTTTAAAAGGTTGTAAATATGAAATTTTAAAGATTCTGAATTCTATAAAAACTTTCCAGAAATATTTGAATTTCAAAAAGTTTTGAATTTCAACAAATTTTTTAAAAACCTGAAACATTAAAAAAATTTTAGGAATAATTGAATTTTAAAAGTTTTTAAACTTTAAAAATATTTATTAAAACGTGAACTTTAAAATAATTGAAATTAGAAATTTTCGAGAATTCTAAATTTTTGAAAATAATGTTCATAAAAATTGTAATTTAATTTAAATTTAAAAGGATAGAATTTACAAATTTATGAATGATTTTTAATTCAAAAAATTCGGTTTATTTAATTTTCATTGCTTTTTAATCCTTAAGAAATTAAATTAGAATTTTATTGATTTTCAAATTCCAAATATATTTAAAAAGAAAATTTATCACGAATATGAGGAAAATGTCAAAGAAAAAGTAACAAATTTTAATTTAAACTGAAAAGAAAAAGTTTTAAATTAAAGTTTGTTAATATCTTTACTATTTTCCTCAGTTTTTCGATAATTTTTCTTTTTAAATGTTTTGAATATTAAAATAAATAAAATTCTAATTTTAGTTTTCTGAAGGGTTAAATAATAAAAAAAAATAATTAAACACAACTGTTTAGAATAAAAAATCATAGTGTAATTTGTAAATTCTATCTTTTTAAATTTATTTATTTACGTAAACATTTTTCACAAAAATTGAAATTCTGGAAAATTTCTAATTTTCATTTAAAGAGAGAACATTTTATTTTAAAGTATTCAATTATAATCAATATTTTTTAACTTAAAAAATATTTAATTATAGACTTATATTTTAATTTTAAATTTAAAATATAGATAATTAAATATCGTACAAAATTAAATTTAAAAATATTTTTAAAAAAGTTATTAAAAACCAGAAGAGAATTTACAAATTACAAAATGATTTTTAATTCTAAACAGTTGTGTTTAATTAATTTTTATTAAAATTTGTAAAATTGATTCGGAAAATTGATAGCTTCTTTCACCTTTGATATTTAACTGCCGAATGATAAATTCACTTTCTATAAATTAAAAATATTTTGTTTTACATTTTTCGGGTCGATTTTTATCTGGTTTTACATTTTTTTTATTTAATTATAGCTATATTTTAATTTTAAAAATTAAAATACAGTTGTATAATTAAATACCGTACAAAATTAAATTAAAAAATATTTTGTTTCACATTTTTCGGGTCCGATCATATATTGACAATTGAAAAAAAAACTAAAAATCCAAAAGAAAATATAAAAAGTAAAAACGACTCGATCCTGAACCAAAACAACCCTTTACTTTCCCACAGTGAGAATGATATATATTTGAAGTTAAATCTTTTTCTCTCCCGCAGTATATATACATTGGAATTGAAGGCATGAAATTTGTTGCGCGATTCGTTACCGAGACGATGCTCCTAGCTTTGAAATTGAATTAAGTTTCCAGAGAAGTGCAACTGGTTCGCGAGACCAGGACACTGGTTAGATGATCATCCAGCTCTTGGTTCGTTGGAAAAAAGGTATATGAAGGATAATGCTGGGACAAAGGGAAGATGTGCGCGCGCGGTCGACTGTGCAATCCTAGAAACCATTTCTCGTTTGTCGGAGGAGAAATTGATAATAAAAAAGAAAAGAGATAGAGAGAGAGAAAAGAAACCAAAGAGTGTGAGAGAAATAGAAAACCGAGTTCAAATTGAGTTCAAAAAAAAAAAAAGAGGGGAAGAAAAAAAATAAACGAAGATGTTCCTCGGGGATATGTTTAACAGGATGATCTACTCTACAAGGGATATTTATATATTGGATGGACTCCCTTATATATTTGAGATTATTTTTCTGCCATTTCAGGGCTAATTTCGTTCGCATAAAGAGCGGATCCTTAGATGCCCCGGCTTAGCTTCATCGTGCATTCTATTCTTGCTCAACGAAACGCTTCTTTCGCCTTTTTGTTTAGAAAAAAAGAGAGAGAGAGAGAGAAAAAAAACATTTTCTAAACATTGCGTCGCGTCAAGAGTGCACGCCCCGACACAATTTTCACCGGCTATATAAGCACGCACCTTGAAACATCTATCGTCTACGATGCTCTCTTCCTTTTGATGTTTTCTCGCTTGTAATGATTATGGAAATGCGACAGAGAGCTGACAAGCCTAGCCAAACGTCTACTCATCCATTTTTTTTCCTTTTTCTAAAACTGTTTCACTAGGATTTTCAATTTTCTTACGAAATTATTAAATTATTTTATAGGGTTGCCAGTAGAAAAATTTTATTGTTCTTTTCTTGACTTTTGGAACATTTTATTTCTAAAAATAATTTCGAAGAATTGCAAAATATTCATTTTCTTGGCACTTTCAAAGTGAATTACAAATTCACTCTCGAAAATAATGTATAATTGAATTATTGTTGAGAAATTTAATCAAAAATTGTATTGAAAGCAATTTGCACAAAAATATTTTTTATATACACGAAAGTAATAGAATTCCTGTGAACAATTGTATTATTTTTTTTAAGAATAATGAGATTATTATGATTATCAAAATTTAAAACAAAATTTCAATCTTATCAAAGAATTATTTTTAATGTTAATAATAATTGAATTTGTGTAAATAATTTTCAGAATAGTTAAATTTTTTGATGGGGATTCAATTATTTTTGAAAATAATAGAAAAAATTCAAAGGATATCTGCATTATTTATGATAATAGTTAAAATTGTTGCTAAGAATTTTATTAATCTTTTGAAAATAATTTTAATAAATATTCTAAGTAGAAGAAAATCCTAATTAAATTTTTTTTGAAGAATCTCTTTGAATTTTTTTTAAACTAATGGAATTTCTTTAAAAATTTTTTATTCAAAATTTTGAGAGAAATTGGATTTTATAAAGAAGAATTTTATTTAAATTATATTAAAAACAATTGAATTCTTGCCAAGAATTTGATTACTATTTATAAAAATAATTGAATTGTTTCGAAAAATTTATTAAAATTTTAGAAAATAAACGAATTTTATGTTAATATTTAAAGATTGAAATTCTTTCGAGAAATTCTATTAAAATTGTTTTAAAAATAATTAAATTTCTGCAACGAATTTTACTATTTAAAAAATTTATTGAATTCTTATGAAGAATTTTACTATTTAGAGAAATAATTAAAATGTTTCGAAGAATTTATTAAAATTTTGAGAAATAATTAAATTCTTGTGAAAAATGTGATTGTTTTTAAAAATAATTGAATTGTTGTGAGAAATTTTATTTTTTATGATAATAGTCTGAATTGAAAATAAATTTAATTTATAATGAAGAATTTGATGAAAAAATTTGTTTAAATAATTTTGCTCTTACAAAAATTTTTGATTAAAATGATTGAAAATAATTGAATTCTTTAGAGAAATTTAATTAAAATCGTATATTTAAAATAATTGAGCTTAAAAAAATGTTACATATCTTTTTTTAACATAATATTTTAATATATTAAAATTATATTTAAAATATTTAATAATATTTTAGTAATATTTAGTCAATTTGGTACATTTGTTGTTTCAATTTGAAGCAGAGTGAACATTTTCACAGATTTAATTCCAGTGGAAATTTTTATTCACTATAAATTTGAGATTACAATTAAAATTAAAATAATAAAAAAATTATTATTATTATTATTAAAATTAATTGGAAGCAATTATCGTTTATTTTGAACGAAAAACATTTTTTCGCTCCATTGTCTGTAGGATACAAAAACTTGTTTCACAGTTTAAAATTTTAAACAATGTGTAAATATTAAATATATACATCTGTTTAATTTGCTATCGAGATAATTTATCGGAATTTCAATTTAATTATCATTTTTTTCGAATACAACTATGAGATTTCTATCTTCAATAAAGAGGTGATATTAACATCGAAAAGCATGTTGTTTTTGATGGGTCCTTGAATATATCTCACTTTATTATTATTATTATCATCGATATTACGTTGAATACACGATGAACCGGTTTTAATTAAAATTTCTATTCGAATGTGTAAACAATTTAGTTGAAATTGAAACGAAAGAGTTTTAGAATTTTTATATAATTATTCCTGAATTGAAAAAAAGGGATTCGTTCTTCTTGTTCTTCTTCTTCTTGTTTCTTATTTTGGCTTAGAATTTTTCCAGAACACTTTTAAATCATTTTTATTAATTTTCAAAGCATTTTTATTAATTTTTAAAGTATTTTTATTGATTTTCAAAGTATTTTTATTAATTTTTCTTATAAAGGGAAAAATTTGGATGTTAAAAAAAAGTTTGACGTTCTTAAAACGTTTAAACCTTTAGAGAATTTTCACTAAATTTCGTATATATTTGAATATTCCGAATATTGCAACTAATGATTGAAAAATGTTTGCAGGAAATTTCTGGTGCTGTTGAGAGGTTCTACTTTGACTTTCCTTGAAGAAATCGAATTTTTCCAGTGATCTAGTTGGACTTTTTCGTTCTGAATTTTTGATGGATAATTATGGTTGTTTTGATGAAAGAATTCAGCGTCGAAAAAAAAGGGAGAAACAAACGAAGAAGACGATTCATTTCGTTAAATAAATATTTTTCTGTGTACATACACATATCTCGATGAAAGATACCAATCACCTGAGAAACGTTTATCAATTCCTATCTACAAAAGAACCGGTTTGATTCCTATATATACCTGTCAAAAGTCTCGTGTGATCAGTACGTCACGATTAGAGAGACCCTCTCGCAGAAGTGATCCTCTCTTTTCTCTCCATCTCATTCTTGTGTGTATTTTAGAGCATGTGCGACTAGCTCTCGGAGGAGAATATACACATATATATATGTATTTGTATATATACATAAAGAGAAACGTGGTTAAACACGAGCAGCAAATGTCTCCAACTTTTTTACGTGCGGTCCAAGCCGCTTCGCTTCGTGGAGAAGAGAATGGGGAAGAACGAGTGAGAGATGAATATATAAAAAGAAGAGAAGGAAAAGAGAAAGAGAGAGAGAGAGAGAGAGAGAGAAAATTCGAGACGTGAATAAAGTGGGGGAGAGGATAGAAGAGAAGGAACGATGAACAAGGGTCTCAATGTTAAATGAGAGCAACTGAGAGCGAACAGATCCAAGATCAAGTTAAGATAATTGCTCGTTTGTTTAAACATTTGACCGACCGCCCGAGAACGACTTTTGCTTCCTTTTCGGTGTTCACGTATATGTCCCATACACGATTCTCCTTTTCTCTCTCTCTCTCTCTCTTTTTTTTCTTCATCATCGCAGACAATTCAGTAGTGTCTCTTCTTCTCTCTCTCTCTGTCGCCCTTATTTCTTTTCACCCCTTTTGCTTCTTTCAAGCTCTTTCTTTTTTCTGCTCTTGCACCTTTATGTCGCACATTGAAGAAAAATTGCTCATGAAATTAATTACGATTCCTAATTCAACGAGTATTTTTCCACACACAGAAAAGAATTCTTCTCTCATTTTTATGATTTAGAGAACTAAGTCGCAAAAAAACCAAATTGAACATACACAGAAATAGAGAAATTATATATTAGGGAAAAATTAGTAATCTCTAGAAATAAAATGAAAAATTACGATATACTAGAAAATTAGGAACGAAAAAAATAAATAGAAACGAAATAAAAAATGACTATTCCAGAAGAGGAATTTCGACATAATGATTCTGTCTTGTAGAAAATGCTCTCCGCTATTACATTGCAAAGGGGAGAGAAACGACATAGAACATATATATCAATAAAGAGGGTGAACATTGTCGTCGGACCCAACGCTTTCTGTCTGTGTATAAATATATATATATGCCTACGACCGATGTCGTCTACAAAACCATCAGGAGTCAGCCAACTGATGTAATATTCTGACGAAGGAAAGCCACCTCGTAAACATTCTGTCACACACAAACGACCAAGTAATACAAAACAAGCGTCATACCAGTTCAACAAGGGTGGTGTGTCTCAAACGAAATGAAAACGACTTTTGCAATTTGACTAATAAGCTTGTCTCACTTTCAAGTTTGCGCATTATTCTACAACTTAAAGCAACGTCTTAATTACTCCACGCAACTCCTTTATTGTTATTATTTCTTTCTCTTTCTCTTTAATGAAATTATCTCGAGACTATGTGATTTTAATAAAATGGGATCGATATTTTTATTCAAATTGGATAGCTTTTTTTACAATAGGATAATTTCATTAAAATGGGATAATTTTATTTAAAAAGAGTAATTTTATTAAATTAATTTTTATTTTATTAAATATTTTAATAAAATAGAATAATTTTATTAAAATCGAATATATTTTGATAAAATAGAATAATTTTATTAAAATAGCATAATTTTATTAAAATACCATAATTTTATTAAAATAGTATAATTTTATTAAAATATAATTATCTATATTGATAAAGTTCGTGATTCAGTAATCTGTTCGCAATTTGAAGTCAGTTGTTGTTTGCTTTTTTGTTTCTTGAAGTTTTTAATAATTTTTCTTATCAAATATATTCCATTTTAAACCTAATATATTAAAAATCATCGAATTATTGCAAATAATTTCATCAAAAAATTTGATAATAATAGAGTTCCTTCTAAAAATGTTATTAAATTCTCGTAAAGAATTTTATTAAAATTTTTAAAAATTCTAATTAAATTCTTTTTAAAGTATTTCTTTGAATTTTTTTTTAAACTAATGGAGTTTCTTTAAAAATTTTAATTGAAAATTTTGAATGCAATTGGATTTTATGAAGAAGAATTTTATTTAAAATTGTATTAAAAATAATTGAATTCTTGCGAAGAATTTTATTACTATTTATGAAAATAATTGAATTGTTCCAAAGAATTTATTAAAATTTTAGAAAATAAATGAATTTTATGTTAATATTTAAAGATTAAAATTCTTTCGAGAAATTCTTTTAAAATTGTTTTTTGAAAATAATTAAATTTCTGCAGAGGATTTTACTATTTATATAAACATAAATGAATTATTGCAAAGAATTTTACTATATTTATAAAAATAATTGAAACGTTTCGAAGAATTTATTAAAATTTTAAGAAATAATTAAATTGGTATGAAGAATTTTATAGAAATAATTCAAAATAATTAAAAAAATTTTTTTTTTAATAAATATTTTGACAATAATTGAATTATTTTTAAAGAATTTAAAATTCTTCTAAAAATAGAATTTTATGGAATATTTTTGAAAATAATTAAATTCTTTCGTTTCATTTTATTTAAATTGGATTAAAAATAATTTAATTTCTTTAAAGAATTGTAATATTTTTAGAAATAATTAAATTGTTCCGAAATTTATGAAAATTCTAGAAAATAAATAAATTTAATGTTAATATTTGAAAATTAAAATTCTTTCGAGAAATTCTATTAAAATTGTTTCGAAAATAATTAAATTTCTGCACCGAATTTTAATATTTATAAAATTTATTGAATTCCTATGAAGAATTTTATAGAAATAATTGAAATTAATGAAATTTTTTTTCTTTTTTATAAATATTTTGACTATAATTGAATTATTTTTCAGGAATTAAAAATTCCTGTTGAAATAGAATTTTATTGAATATTTTTGAAAATAATTATAATTTTTTCGTGTAATTTTATTTAAATTGGATTAAAAATAATTTAATTCCTTCAAAGAATTGTAGGATTTATAAAAATACTTTAATTGTTTCGAAGAATTTATTAAAATTTTAGGAAATACATAAATTTTATGAAAATATATTAAAATGTTTGAATTCATCCGAGGAATTTAATTAAAATAGTTTTGAATTGAT
The DNA here is from genome assembly GCA_032872475.1 of Leptopilina myrica (nomen nudum). NCBI lineage: Eukaryota > Metazoa > Arthropoda > Insecta > Hymenoptera > Figitidae > Leptopilina > Leptopilina myrica (nomen nudum). The sequence continues at coordinate 3,576,749 of CM065459.1, read as the reverse complement.
ATCCTGTAAACAATTTTACTACATTTATAGAATTAATTGAATTCTGGCGAAGAATTTTACTATATTTATAAGAATAATTCAATTATTTCGAAGGATTTATTAAAATTTTAGAAAAAATGGAATTTTTTCGAAGTCTGTTAATATTTTTTTTTTAATAGATCTCTTTCGAGGAATTCAATTAAAATTGTTTGAAAAATAATTGATTTTTTGTAAAGAATTTACTACTTAAAAAAAAATTTGAATTGTTTAGAAGGATTCATTAAAATTTTAGAAAATTATTGAATTCTTTTGTGAAAGAAGAAGAATTAAAATTAAATAATATGAATATAATTATAATTAAATAATTACAATTTTTTAAATATGAATGGTAATAATTATTAATAAACGGTAATAGATAATAGATAATTTTTAATAGTAAAAATTTTCGTTTTTCGTGACGCACTAATTTATCTCTATGTTTACAGAATAGGCGCAGTGCAGGCAGAATATAGCGACAAAAAAATATTTGCAAAAAAAAGCTGCTTTTGGGAAATTTCTCTTGACTCTCTCGTGATGGAAAATGTTGGGAGAAAAAAGATGTGACAGGTCTAACAAGTTTTCTCGCTATATTCTCGCTGGAAGAGATTTAGCGGCTCTTTCAACAATACACAGGGCTTATGTATAACTTGTGTCCAGGGGAATGAATTAGCGACATAAGGTCTCTCTCTCTCTCTCTCTGACTCTCCCTTGACTTATGCCCTTCCCACTCGACATCCGGGTCTTTTCCACGCGTAGCAGCAGTAGCAAGTTCGCGACGTAACGGGGGTGAAAAAGGGGTGATAGATGAGGCGAAAGGCGCCTTGGAGGGACGCCTAGCATCTTCCATCCCTTTTGAAGGCGATTGAGGCCTTGGATAGTTCAGTCACATTCCCCTATGTGTATAAAAGAAGCTCTATATACATTTTGTCAGAAAATTCACGCCTGAACTCTTCTTCTCGGACAGAATTCGAAATTATGTATATATAGTTTCTCTCTTCTAAAGCATTTACGAATTTAACTTTTTCTTTTCTGGAAAAAAGTCTGGTTTCTTTCTTTTTCTCGTTGGTTCCGTTCTTTTACTTAATTTAGAGTAATTTGTTTATTAACGGGATTGTCAGAGTTCAGGAAATGTAGTAAATTTTGTAAAATTTAGTGAAATTTGTTTTAAATAATTGAATTTTTGAAGAACTCATAAAATTATTATATTGATTAATTACTTGGTGAATAATTTTAATTGAAGACTCAAAAAATAATTGAATTTTGTGCGAGTTTTATTAAAAAATTTTTATAAATAATTAAATTACAAAAGTTTTCAAATAGAAGAAGTTAGGAAATTTGAATTTTAAATTAATTTAATTCAAAATTAAAAAAAAAAACTGGAATTTAAAAAATGTTTATTCATTTATTCAAATAGAAATATTTTAATTCTTCTTAAATTAGATAAAATTTTTAATAATTGAATTCTGAAAAGTTATTAAAAATATTTGATTTATAGAAGAATTTTAATTTTAAATAATTTCATAATTTTTATAAATAATTGAATTTCAAAAGATTTCAAATTGGAAAATTTAGAAAATTTGGATTTTAAATAATTTTAATTTAAAATTCTGAAAAGTTATTTGAAAAAACTGATTTAAAGAAGATTTTTTGTTAAAAATTCTAAAACAAAATTTTTAATTCATAATTCTGAAGAAATTAGAAATTTAAAAATTTTTATTTATTCATTTAAAGACAGATATTCACATTTTTCTTCAATTAGATGAATTTATGAATAATTTAATTCTAAAAACTTATTAAAAATAATTTATTTAAAGTATAGAATTTAAATTAAAAATTCTAAAAAATATCATTTGAAATGAAATTATGAAAATAATTGAATTTCGTGAGAGTTGCATTTAAAATTTTGGTATACCAAAATTTTTATAAAGAATTGAATTTGAAATGGTTTTAAATTGAAGATTTCTAAAGTTTTACTTTGAATTTGTTTTAATTAAAAATTCTAAAACAGTTAATTTTTATAATCCAGGGATTTAGAGAAGAATTTCAGTTAAAAATTCTAAATTCTAAATTATTTAGAAAAATGTTAATATTTTGAAAATTAAATCTAAAAATTCAGGGAGAGTAAGTTTTTCAAAAATATTAATTTATTTATTTAAATAAATACAAATATTTAATTTTTTTCGAATTAGTTGAATTTTCAAACATATTTTTATAATTGAAAAATTGTTGAATAATCTAAATTTCATAAAATTGTATTTATTGCGAACAAGTAAATTGAAGAATTATTTTCCATGAACTATTTCTTTAAATAATTGATTTTTCGTAAATTATAAAAAATATTTTATTAGAACAAAATTCTATTTAAAAATACTTCTAGAAAATAATTGCATTGAAATCATGAAAATAATTTTATAGTAAATGATAGCAGTAGCAGTTTTTATAAATTTGTAGAAATTCAAAAGGTTTGAAATTTAAAGTTTCTAAAATAAAAGTTGAGAAAAATGTTCTTTAAAGTCCGCGGGGAAAAAGTGAAATTTTTCTCTAAAAATCAGGGAAAAAAATTAAAAATTTTACAAATCTGGTTAATTGTTAATTTATTTTATTTCGAGACAATTTGTTTCTATACATTCCTGTAAATAAGAAAAAAAATGTTGTACAATTTTTAAAATTCGGGTTTTATATTACATTACTTTTGTCGCATAATTATTTTGTTTAAATATGGGAATATTTTTTACTTATTTTTCTATAAATATTTCTATAAATAATTTGAAAAATTATTTATATATATTTATATATATTTATATATATTTATATATATTTATATATAATAAATATAAATATATATTTATATATTTCTATAAATAATTTGGAAAATATTTATTTATAAATGACTTCTATAGATATTTCTATAAATACTTTGGAAAATATTTATTTATAAATAATTTCTATAAATAATTTTGAAAATATTTACTTATAAATAACCTCTACAAATAATTTGGAAAATAATTTTTTATAAATGACTTGTATAAATAATTTGGAAAATATTTATTAAATAATTGACTTCTATAAATAATTTGGAAAATAATTATTTATAAATAACTTCTATAAAGATTTCTATAAATATTTCTTGAAAAATTTTTTTACTTATTTTCTTAATATATTAAATATTTTTTATTTGAATCAATTTGAAATTCGAAATTCAATTATTGGTACAAATTGTAAACGCAACTTATGAAATTCAATTATTTTCATCATTTAAATTCAAATATTTTTTCTAGATGTTTTATTTGAAATTTTTCTCAAAGTCCTTAAATTCCTGAATTTTTAAATATAATTTTTCAAATACTCTAAATCTTTTTACTAATACTCTAAGTAATTTTCTAAATTTCCAATTTGAAACTATTTGAAATTATATAAAAATTGTATAAATAATTTCTATATGTAGATATTTTTATAAAAAATATCAATTTTTCAAGTACGAAAAACAAATTTAGAAAAATTGTAATGCAAATTTTTTGAAGTATATAGTTAAGACAAAGGAGAACGTGTTTGATGAGTTTTGAAACATTTAGGAGATATTTTGTATATTCAATAAAGCAAGCTAAATACGTTAGGTATATTGGTAGTCATGCGTCGTGGTTATGTATACGCCAATACGTTGCAATCAAAGTGGATGTCGTATATATATACATATACAGTATTCGCGTTGTTCGCAGTTATAGTTATGGCTAACTCGGCACGGCATTGTCCTGCGGGCGACACTGTCGTTATTGAATTGCGAGAGTTATGTGAAATTGCATGGTCGGCCTGTATGGATACCGACAAACGCGCGCTCATAGGCTGCCTCCGTAATAAATAGCACTAAAATTTGTAAAATACATAGTGTTACCACTCGCACAACTTTTGTCTCTATATAACTAAACTGTTGTTATATACGCACAAGACCTTTCAAAGGACATTTATAGTCGCACGCTATATGTATACGTATATAGAAAAATTGTTGTTTTACAAAATAAATTCTCTCTCTCTATACTTAAAACACGCAGGAATTTGAAAGTTTTTCGCGAATTTTTATTTTATTCTAAAAAAAAAATAAGCGCTCATTATTTCTAACTGAAGATTGTTTACACTGATCGATCCAGTTTTTCACAAACAGAAATTTACAGAAATTAAAAATGATACCAAGTAGTTTCGAATTTAGTTCAATTCGTTATTTGATGAAATGACATTGAATTCAACAAATTTATAGAAATTAAAAATGATACGAAGTAGTTTCGAATTTAGTTCAACTTAATTTTGATAAAATGACATTGTATTCATCAAATTTACAGAAATTAAAAATGATACGAAGTAGTTTCGAATTTAGTTCAATTTCATTTTGATGAAATGACATTGAATTCAACTAAATGGGGCATTGAAGGAAAAATGATGAAAAAAATTTCCAATTGCCAGCTTATCTTTAGTTTTGCTTATATTCTTTTTTCGCCTGCTCTCTTTCTCGTTCTCTCATTTCAAAGTCCATCGAGGAACACCCTGAAGTTGTTTCCTTGTTGTGTTGTACTTATGTTGAAATTGTTTCTACGAATTCTCGTGCACTTCTTCCGCACCTATAAGGAATAAAGAATCATGTTCGTTGGTTTCTTTTTTATTCAACTACTTTTAAAGTCGATGGGTTTTTTTTTATTTTGTCTGAGATAATTTACCTAGAGTCGGCAATGTTCCTAAAAAAAATCCTTTTTCTTCTTAACTGATGAGTTTTTGTATATTAACTGTCAGAACGATCAAGTAAAAAATCCCAGGATTAAGAAAACAACGAAATTATTTTGTTAAATTTTCTACTTTCTCCACATTTATCAGGACCAACTGACGACTCTGGGTATATTATTTTAGATGCAAAATTATTCAAAAAGGGTGCAAATTGGTAAAAAATAGGGCAAAATGGTCCAAATTGATGTAAAAATGATGAAATTGTTGTAGAAATCTAAAAGAAAATTTATGTATTCAGAAAATTTCAATTACATGGTGCGGATCTCTTTAGAAAGCGGAGAAAAATTCGCGAACTTATTTAATATTAACTTTCCGCGATGGCATTTTCGAGTGTAATATATTTATTTTCTTAAAATTCTCTTCGAAAGAACTTTGATTAGTGGCTGTGGAAAAATATTTTGGAGACAAATTTTCTTTGGAAATTTTGAGAAAGTATTTTATTATTCTTCGATGGCTGAAAATCAGGATTTTCATTAGTCAGAGGGAATTTGGAAAAAAGTTAGGAAATTTTATTAAATGAACTGAGAAAGATTTAATTTTTACAATAATAGAATCTTTAATTTTTTTCTATTTCTGACAATATTTTCAATTTTTAATACATTTAATTAGAAACTTTAAAAAAAGTTAATTTTTCAATAACTTTATTCAAATTCTTCTGAAATTAGTTCAATTTTTAAATATTTATTTACTTGGGTTATTATTAAAAAAAATTGATTTATTAAAGAATTTTTGTTAAATAATAAAAATACTAAAAGGAAATTGACTTTTTAGAAATTATTTGCGGAAATTCAATTATATTCAAAAGAATAATAACATTCTTCGCAGAAATTCTATTATTTTCCAAAAATTATTCTCAATTCAATAATTTTCAATATCTAGTATTTTTTCATAAATAATACAATTCCTTTTCAAAATTCAATTATTTTCAAAAAAAATTCGAAAGGAATTCAATTATTCAAAAAAATATCAAGAAAATAAAAGTTTAACAGAAATTCAACTAAATTGGCAGGTTTTTAAAAATTTTTTCGCAATAATTCAATTATTTTTGGAAATAATAAAATTTCTTTTCAAAATTCAATTATTTTTTGAAATGATAATATTTCTTTTCAAAATTCAATTATTTTTTATAAAATTTCCAAAAGAATTCAATTATTCAGAAAAATTTCAACAGAAATTCAACTGTTGGCAAGTTTTTAAAAAAATTTTACGCAATAATTGAATTATTTTTTGAAATAATAAAATTCCTTTTCAAAATTCATTTATTTTCAAAAAATTTCCAAAAGAATTCAATTATTCAAAAAATTATTAAGAAAAATTTAACTATCATAAATAACAAAACTCATCGTAGAATTTCAATTATTTTTTTAAATACAAATTTTAATCGAATTCCTTGAAAAATGTTATTATTCTTAAATTTTTTATTAAAATTCGTACTTAATTATTTAATAAATTATTTATTATGGTATTTAAAGAATTAAATGACAATTTTGTATAGAAAAAGTTGAAAAAGTTTTTATTAAATTTTGTTAGAAATTATTTGAAATTTCTATTTTCTAATATATATTTAATCAAAAAATGCCCAAATAATTGAATTTTCGTAAAATCAAATTGTAAGTAAATGAAAATTATTGTTGAAAAAACATTTTCAAAAATCATAAAAATAATTGATTTAAAGCAGAATTATTTTAGTAAAATATTCAAAAAAATTATAATTTAATATTGAGTTGCAGAAAATATTTTTGAAAATTGTGAGAGTAACAATATTGTTGTAATATAAAATAATACTTATAACACTCGGTAATGTTTAATTATTATTATTTCAAAACATGAAGAAGTCGATCGATATCTTCATGTCCATGAAAGATTACTTGACAGTACTTGACTTTTGGATGAGACGATAATTCTGTAAATATTTCATAGACAGTTCTAGAATTTTTCATTGACTTATGTGAAATAATCACGAGCAGTGTTAGAATATTAAAAATATTTAATTGATTACTTCAAATATTCCAGCACTGCTTGTGATTATTTCACATAAGTCAATAAAAAATACTAGAACTGTCTATGAAATATTAAGAAATTATATATTTACAGAATTTTTGGCTCATAAAAAAGTCAAGTATACTGTCAAGTAATCTTTCATGTACTTCATTTTTTTCCGTGTAATTTGCAGAGTAAATCGGAATTTTTGTTATAGTGTCAGTAGGGAAAAAATGAAGATCAATCAGGGAAAAAGTTTAGAAATTAGGAAAAAGAAAAGAAAAAAGAAAAGTTTTGGAAAAAGTCAAGGAAGAACAAAATTAAATTTTTTTGGACACCTTGTAAACGTTCCTAAAGAGTATAGATTACTAGAGGGATCTACTTTCAATCCTATTTTCGAATTCTCTTTGATTAAGTACAGATGCGGATTTATTTCTGAAATCGTGTAAAAATCACTTTTATGTTCAAGTGTATATAAGTATGAGGATTTCGTGCGATATCCTAATGTTGGGATGAGAGATAGTATTATATTCGAAGGCGCAGAAGCCACCCGAGCAAATCGTTTTGGGCGTCTTTTAGCAGCCGTCTTCTCGCTCGCCTGGCGTGTTTAAATGTGTGTTTGGAACTGTATGGAGTTTCTTGTGTGTTTGTACATACATACATATAGAGAGAGAGAGAGAGAGAGAGAGTAAGAAATAGGGTTGGTGGTATGTCCAGTCCAGTCGACTGGAGCCCAGGGTAGTCCGATCAATAGAGGGTAGAGGCTACAGGAGGTGGACACTGTCACCCCTGTGCACGTATGCTTCCAACGCCAACAGAACCAACTACCAACCACCTTCGTGTGTCGGGAGCAAAGATAGCCTTTCCGAGCCTTTACCTTATATTCCTCCGCTGAAACTCCCCAGATCAATTCTAAGACTGCGACTTTTCCGCAGTCTTATCACAATGCCACGTACCAACTTCCAAAGCGAATTCATCTTCGTATAAACAAAAGGGGATCAACTCTCGAATCTCAAGGGGGTCCGCAAGTTCGCATCAGGACTTTGGAAATTCCATTTTTTATTCGAATTTTATCAAAAAAAAAAAAAAAAACCAAACGCAGTGTTCGTACTTCACTTTTCAATTTCTTCAACTATAAATTGTCTATCGTGACATGAGGATAAAAAAAAATCGCGGTATAAAAGAAGGCACTCGAATATGGACTAACTAGAAATTTATGGCACAACAACTCCGGAGTCTTGATCCCCACGAACCAAGTACGTTTATCGAGTTGCAATTACTATCCCGACAGGTAGTTTTTTTTCCTCCTCCTCCTCCTCCCGGGTTTAAAGTAGTGTAAAAAAATTTGAAGAATTTTCAAAGAAATAAATTTATATTCTCGCAAGCATTACAACTATAAAGACAGTTTCTGACCGCGTGGTCCTGACAGAATATTCTAGAATTCAGGTAAATAAAGATAAAGGGACAGGAGAAAAAGAAGAAAAAAAAAAGAATAGAAATTCAAAATATTCTTTTCGTATATATATAACTCTGCGCGTATATAGAAGAGGAAATATTTGGGAGAAGTAGCCAAATTTGTCTCCCTGGTATCTGAGATCGACAACCGACGGCAAGCGAGCAAGGCAAGGCAGGCGCGGTTCTTTGAAAAATTTTTTTGCGTTTCTCCTGGTCCGGGATATACGGTCGATTCGAGTCCACACAGAGCGATTGCTTTTTCCACGAGGAGAGAGAGCTTTTCGAGTCAAGGTCGTCGACCTCTCTTTTGGCTTCGAAATCTCGAGGAGTTGCTGCTGCTGCTTCTTCTTCTTCTGCTTCTACTATGTTGATGCTGATGCTCCTTTTTAAAGTCTCCTTTTGCCTTGTAACAGTCTTGATCCAATTATCTCGTGTCCCTTGTCGGGATCAGCGTGCTACGCCATTGCGCTGGACTGGACCGCGGGGCCGTTTGTTTTGTAAGTCTAATCGCAGAACGGCTCTCCGGTGGGTCCCCCCCTTTCGCCTCTGTCCCGCGTCTCTTTCCCTGACGCCGCCCGGCGGCCGCCATTTTATTTTTAAAAAACAACCACCACGTGTGCGCTGCACTTTCGTCTCTTCGTAAAGTTCCACTTGAGAATACGGGGCCAACGGAGATGCTGGGTGCGTATGGTGGCGCCATGGCCAACGGCTTTGAGTCTGACAGTCATGAGGAATAAAGGAAATCAGCAGGAACTTCAAAACTTTCAAAGAACCTTTTAGAGTTGAGTAGAAAACGTTTTGCTATTTTTATAGACACATTCTGAAATCGAGGTCACGATTTTTCGTTTGCGAGATGAGTTTATAGATCTTTTTTTGAAATTCTCATAGAAGTCGTTGAGATTGTGGGAACTGTATATTTGTTGTTGAAACTATAAGTTGGTTTCGTTTATTGTTCCCGGTGACGACACTTTGAGAGAGGCGATAATTTTGTTTTTCTGTGATAAGTTTCTTTCCTCAGAATATTATTTTCGTTTTTTTTTTATTTAATATGCTAGTGGTTTAATTATTGCTTTTTTGTTTTTAGTTCCCTGACGCCGTTTCCAGAGGGCATTGTGATTGTTAGTTCCCTGACGCTATCGACAGAGGGCATTGTGATCGTTAGTTCCCTGACGCTATCGACAGAGGGCAGAACTTGTTTCTCAATTGACAATAATTTTAGTCACTTTTTTTTGTTAGCGAAAGCACTAAGGTCATTTAACATGAGGACATTGGGATCAATTCTTCTTTTCTGATTGTAAAATTATATTTTAGCTATTTTTCTTCAAACTGTATTTTAATAGTGCTTTTTTGTTTTTAGTTCTCTGACGCCATTTTCAAAGGGTTGCCAAAGGTCATGGAATTTAGGAAAACGTCAGGAAAAGTAGAATTCGTCAGGGAAAAGTCAGGAATTTTTGTTCAAAATTACTAGAAAAAATAAGTTCATAAAAAAAATTTTTTTATAGAGGAATTTTTGTTATAAATACTAAAAACATTGAATTTTAGATTAAATGATTGTAGAAATTCAATTATTTCCAAAGGTAATAAAATTCTTCGCAGAAATTTAATTAGGTTCATAGGAATTCAATTATTTTGTTAATAAATTTGTTCGCAATAATTTAATTATTTTCGAAAATAATACAATTTTTACATGGTTTAACTATTTTTTATAAATAATAAGACTTTTTTTACAAAAATTCAATTATTTTTTAAATAGATTTTTAATCGAATTTTTCAAAAAATGTAATTATTCTTAAAAATTTAATGAAAATTCGTCAGAAGAATTTAATTATATGAAAATTTGATGATAAAAGTCTTTATGAGAATTAACTTTTAAAAAACATTGAATTATTTTATGAGTTATTTATTATTGTATTTAAATAATTGAATTCTCGTAGAATTTTCTAATAAAATGAATTTCATACTTCAAATTTTATATAATTGAATATTAGAAGTATACAATTGGGTAATTTTTTTAGAAATAATTGAATTTTGAAAAGGTTTCGAATTAGCATCTTTAAAAATTTGTATTTTAAATAATTTTAATTAAAAATTCTAAAGAAGTTAGTTTTTAAAAAATTCTTGTTTATTTAAATATAAATATTTTAATTATTCTCAAATTAAAATTAAATTAATTAAAATTTTTAATCAAATTAAATATTTTAAATAATTGAGTTCTGGAAAAGTATGAAAAAATATTGATTAAAAGAAATTTAGTAAAAAAAAGTCTAGAAAGTATAATTAAATTTCAAAAGATTTCAAATTAAAAACGTAGACAATTTGAATTTTGAATAATTTTAATTGTAAAAGTTGAATTAAAAATTCTGAAAAAGTTTTTGAAGAATTTGTATTTATTTATTTAAATAATAATATTTAAATTATTACGAAATCAGTTATAATTCTAAGTAATTAAATTCTGACAAACTTAAAAATTATTAATTAAGAGAATTTTCGTTAAAAATTCTATGAAGCAATAATTTAATTAAAATAATCAAAATTAATTGAATTTCAAAAGATTTTAACATTTCAAGTTGAAAATGTAGAAAAATTGAATTTTTAACAATTTTCCTTAAAACTTTTGAAGAATTTGGTACTTTGAAAATTTCACTTAACAATTTTAAGGAAAATAATAATTTAAAGTCTCAAATGATAAAAACTATTTTGAAGGACTTACAGTAAAAATATTCTTCGAATATAAAATAATTATTTTATCATTCGCTAATCTTTAATTATTATAAAACATATAAAGAAATCCATTTTTCCGAGTCTTTTACTTGGAGTGACCTATTTCTTTCTGTTTTACAATAAATATTTTAAAAAGTTATTGAATTTCAAAAAGCCTTCAATTTGAATCGTTTGAAAAATTTTAATTCCTTTGAAAAAATAATAATGATTGAATATTTATCTAAAAATTAAATTATTTTGAAGAATTTCATTTCTTTCGAGTATTTGGGTGTTTAATTTTCAGAGTAAATCATAGAATAATTCTTTAGTGTTCATTTTTCTCATTTAGAGTCGATTTTTTTCGAGTAATTCTATACAATTTAAAGAAATTTCCAAATAATTTTTGTGTGTGTTTAATTTTCAGAGTAAATCAGAATATTTCTCTATAGGATTAAGAAAGAAGTCAAAATCGTTCGACGGAAAAAGTCTGAATGTCGCAGGAAAAAGTCAGGAAAATATATAGAAAACGAAGGAAAAAATTGGAAAAAAAGGGAAGAAAAAATTTGACGAACAATTGCAGATAATACCCAAATTGTTTCTTCCGTGTATATAATCGAATGAGTGAAAGTAAACGGAGAGTAAAGAAGAGAGGAGAGAAAAAAAAGTCAAGTCCAGTCAGGCAACGCGGGCTCCCTTTCCATTGCCATAGGTAATATTTTGGCCACAGTGCTGGCGCCATGGCTGAGAGCGCTGGATAAAAAGAGATGCATGTGTGTGCCAAAAGGAGTCCCTATAGGTGGTCCTCGTAAGAAACCACTACCATAATGATATTGGTCCCGGATCCCTAATCACCGTTATGAAAATTAATAATTTCTGCGGTTTTCGTTTATATATATATATATATATATACTCTTCCATCTTCACAAAACCAACAAACATTTTCTCTCCGCACTTGATAGAGTCATTTACTATTCTTTACAAACAAGTTTCTATAATTATCAATATCAGTCTATTCTCTCGAAGGAAATGTATACCATTATTTCTATTAATTTCGAAATTGAATCATTATCCCCGAATTTTAATTTTTTAAATTCAGTTTAAATTTAGTAAAAATTTACTATTTATTATTTATAACTTATAATTTATAAACTAAAACCAAAATAGTGCGATTGGAATTTTTATCAATTTTTGTTCTCACTATTTGCAGAATAAGAAATAATTTACTAATTTATTAAAATTTACGTCGAATATTCTGTTTTCTCAGTAAATATATAGTTTTTAATTTTAATAAATTTTATTTACTGATTCTTGTATTAAAATGTGCCACGCTCCGAAGAAAGGTACCTAAGAAGCAAAAAATTTGGGGTTATGTTTTTAATCTGTTGAGTAAAAACACAGAAAGAGAATTAATTATTAATTAAATATTATTGATCTCAAAGTCTCTGTTAAAGGTAAAATATTCAATGAAAATTGGTTTCGAATTCAAATAATTAAAAATAAACTTTTAATGAAGAAAAATCTAACACGAACTTAACCTATAATTCGTTTGCTTCTTAGATATATTTCTTGGGAGCGCGTCACAAATCAGAATTTATTTATTAGAAACTTATAATATTTAGTTAAATTAAGATTAAAATTAAATTAATTAATGAATGAAATTTAAATTAATCCTTTTTTCTTGTATAAACGAAAAAATTACTGCTCCCAGTGCGGAAATTGTGAAAATTAATCAACTTGTTCTACTTTAAAATTTTTTTTTCCAAATTGCAATATAAATTCGCTCTATAAAGATAAAACGGAAAAACTCGCGAAGGTCGTTGCATTAATTCCGGTACATTATTGTTAAAATGAGAGTGAGAAAGGAAGAGAATGCGTTAAGCATCATTTCTCCGAAAAGCCGGAAAGGAAACAAAGAGAGAGAGTATGGGAATATAAGGTAAAGGAAAATCTAGAGTCAGAATTTTTTTTTTTTTTGAGAGCTTGCAAAACCGGAATGCTTTCACATATATAAAGACGCGCAACAACCCCCACATGTATAAATATAGATGTGAAGAGTTTTTTTCTCCCTAAAAGTGAGAGTTCGTTGTGTGTACGACCATGGAGGATCGATCCACGGGGTCCCCGTATCAGCAGAGTGTTGTTCGTGCGTAAATGCCACCCCTACGATCAGTCCTGACTTCTCTGTTTCCTTCTCTCCTCTCTGGGGGGTTTTCTGTTTCACTCGACGTTTCCTATACTACTTACTTTTTCCGCTTCTTTTAAAAAGTTCAACCTCTCTATCTCGATATTTTGCGCTTGAGGAGAAAATTCAGTAAAATTCATTGTTAATGTTGAGCAGTTCTTTTTTTTGGGATTCATTTTTGGAAAATTAATCCCGGAGTAAAATTCGGAAAATTATATTGTGAAATTAAAATAATTTTTTTAGATTGAAATTGATGTAAATTGGGAATAAATTACTTAAGTTAAGTTAGGAGTAAATTAAGATTAAATTACTTAAGTTAAATTAGGATTAAATTAAGATTAAATTACTTAACTTAAATTAAGATTAAATTACTTGAGATAAATTAAAATTAAATTAATTAATTAATTAATCATTAACTGAACCAAAAATTTAAAAAGAAAATCAATTTTGTACACGCGGAAAAAATTTCACTTATATTATCGAAATTTTTAGTTCATTCAACTATTTCGCTATATTTTTTCAACAGTTTTCGCTATTTGAATAAAATTTTTCGACAGAATAAAATTATTTTTAAAAATATTATTTAAATACAATTATTTTCAATAAATATTATTTAAATTTAATTATTTTTAATAAATAATTCTGATAAACGATTCTTCGAAACAATTCAATTATTTAATTATAAATTGAACGATTCTTGGCAAGAATTCAATTATTTCCATACAAATTTAATAAAATTTCGCGAAGGAATGGTCAAATATTAACATAAAAAATCTTTGGAACAATTCAATTACTTGTATAAATAATAAAATTTTTTGGAAGGAATTTGTTGCTTATAAAAATAATTGAATTGTTTTCAAAAATTTAATTAAAATTGTATTAAAAATAATTGAACTCCTGTTTCATCAATTTAATTACCATTTTTAAAAATAGTAAAATTGATGATTTTAAAAAATTTCATTATAAGAATTTAATTAAAATTCATTGAAAATAATTGAATTTATACGAAGAATTTTTTGGAAATTTTTTAAAATAGTTGAGTTATTCTAGATTTTTTTTTGAAATTATTGAAAGAAATTAAAATTTTTCAAGAATTTTATTAAAATTTTTAAAAGTAATCGAATTTTTTAAGAAATTTATTTAAATTTAGAAAAATTGAATTTTTTTAATGATATTTAAAAAATTTTTGAAAATAAAAATGAATATTTCAAGAATTGAATGTAAATTTTTGAAAATAATTGAATTTTTCAAGAATTGAATGTAAATTTTTGAAAATAATTGAATTTTTTTAATGATATTATTAAAATTTTTGTAAATAATTGAATATTTCAAGAATTGAATGTAAATTTTTGAAAATAATTGATTTTTTCAAGAATTGATTGTAAATTTTTGAAAGTAATTGAATTTTTTAAGAAATATCTTAAATTTTAGATAAATAATTAAAGTTTTAAGAAATTTATTGAAATTTAGAAAAATAATTGAATTTTTCAAGAAATTTATTAAAATTTTTAAAAGCAGTCTAATTTTCAAAGATATTTATTGAAATATTTGAAAATAATTGAATTTCTGACAAGGATGTTATTGAAATATTTAAAATAATTTAATATTTGAAGTAAACTAAATTTTATTGTTCTTAAAAGTTTAAAATAAAATAGGTTGTAAATTTTAATTATTTTCAAAATTTTAAAATAAAATTTCCTTTAAAAAATTCATTATTTTTACAAAATTTAATGAATATTCTTCAAAAAAATGTTATTATTTAAAAAAAACACTCTAATTAAGTTGTTTAAAAGAATTGAATTGTCTATGAGCAATTTTAATATATTTTAATATTTCAATTCAATTTTTAAGTTTTTTTTATAAATACTTTTCAAGAATTCAATGATTTTTAGTACATCGCCAACTTTGCTATTTCTAAAAATAATTGAATTTTTGAATAGAATTTTATTAAAACTGTTTTTAAAAATTAAATCCCTGCAGGAAATGTTATGGTTTCTTCAAATATTTGAATTTTTTAGAAGATTAAATTACTTAAGTTAAATTAAGATTAAATTACTTAAGTTAAATGAAGATTAAGTTACTTAAGTTAAATTAAGATTAAATTGATTAAATTAAATAATTAATTTTTTACTAAACCAAAAATTTAAAACGAAAATCAATTTTCTAAACGCGAGAAAAATTTTCTCCTGGAACAATTATCTACAAATGTCATTAAATTAGCGAAATTTTCAGTTTATTCAACTAATACTTTCGCTGTATTTTCTCAGAAATTTTCGCTATTCTATTTGGAAATTTTTTTCCCGTATAATGTTCGCATGTAAAAATCTCTAGATTTTTATTTTTGCGAGCATTGTTTCTTTTTTATTTTTGAGTGTAATATATTTTTTACATTAGTTTCTTTTACTTTTTAAATATTTTTCCTTCAATTGACTTGAATATTAATATTATTTTTTATTTTAGGAACATGAAAATGGATCATCCGATTTTTGCTGCTTGGAATTTGCAAGAGAACAGTTTGCGAAGAGGACAATTATCGAATGGAATAATTTCAGCGCTAAATATTTGGCACATTTTGGAGATTTTCACCTTTCTTCAATCTGACGACGAATAAGATCCTTGGAGTCCTTTCTGCTGGTAAGATCAACATTCATGTTTCGAGGTATGAAATTTCGATTAATAATACAGTTCTTAAATTAAAAAAAATTTTTAAGTCTGAATTTGACGAAATGGATTTTAAAAACATATTTTCAAATTTCGCTCATCCAGGGCAAAAAAATTTTCTTTTTGATCCAAATTACAAACGGTGCGTAACAATTTGTTGACCTATTTCTTTTTTCTTTCCTTCTTTTTTTTGTTTAAATTAGTATTAAATTTGTATGTCAGAGATTCGTCTGTGTCACGCTTGGTTTATATAGAAATTTCTTTGGAAAATTCTTGGGTGAATCCCTAACAAAAGTTTCACAGTCGAGAAAACGGGTACAAAAGAAATAAAAGAGCAAGGTAACAATTTAATGCCAAATGCGGATGTGACTAATTTTCTGGATTGTCCAAAGAAGCTTCCGTTTAAATCTTCATCGTGTCTAAGTTTCAGTTATGTTTTTTTTGTTCTTATAGAATTTTCCCTGCATGTTTGTATTTTTTCTTTTATAAAAAATATTAATTTCGACAATATGAGACAAGGAAAAAAAAAGAAAAAGGACATGGAAAAAATTGAGAAGATTTAAAAAAAGGAATTAGGAAGAATTAGAAAATTGGAGAAAAAAGAAATTATCTTGTTTGTCTGCTTTTTCGTTTTTTCTCTCTCTCTCTCTCTCTCTCTCTCTCTCTCTTTCTCTCTTTTTGTCTCTCTAGTGTTGAATTATTCCAACGTCGTGTTAAATCGTAACTTAGAAAAAGAATTAGTTTGATTTTATTTTTCTCTGAATAATGTATTATAACATGATTTTATACGTTCACTCCTGTTTGGAATCTTATTCGTATTTGCTATATGTTTGTGCGGAGAAATTATGAAGGAATAATATAAGGTTTTACTTGTATCCTGGTAATAGATGAAAAAAAAAGATTGTGTCGGTAATTGGATCTACGAGTGTTTAATCGCCTTCGGGCTACACGCAACCATATAGAATCGTTTATTATTACATATTACGTACTTAGATATTCGCTTATATCTATGCATTAGCATTGAATCTGTCTGAGCTAATATCCCTTTTTTTTGACGTGTGTATATGTATAAGATTGCTGTATTACCAACTGGATTTGACGTTTATAGTAATGAAAAGGCTGATTGATAATAATGAGAGAAAATCATTTACCATTATGTTTATTATTAACAACAATATACGTAATGACTGTTGTAACACATTATTATAATCAAGTAATAACTTATACTTTGTGATTATTATTCTCACATCATTATTTCAATTAAAATTTACCGCTGATCATTTTTTTTTCAATTAATATAGATCATGATTTTATCACTCGCAAGTCGTTTCCAATTGAATTTTAAATTTTGAATCAAATTAACATTAAATTTTAACTCTTCTTGGTATAGAATTAATTAATTGTCGAAAATAATTGAATTTATGTTAAATTTCTTAGAAATAATTTAATTTATATTAATTTTCTTAAAAATAATTTAATTTATATTAAATTTCTTAAAAATAATTGAATTCATATTAAATTTTTAAAAAGTAATTTAATTTAGTTAATATTTTTAAAAATAATTGAATTTCTACTAAGAAATTTAATTAAAATTGTATTGAAAATAATTGAATTGCACTAAAGAAATTTATTATTCGTGAGAATAATTTAATTATTTTGAATACAATTTTAATCAAATTTCATAGTAGAATTCAATTATTTTTAAAAATTAAATTAAAAAAAAAATGTTAATTAAATTAAATTATTTTTAAGAAATTTATAATATAAATTCAATTATTTTCGACAATTTTGATGAAATATGTAAAAGAAAACAAAAAAAGATTTTATTAAAAATTGTAAATAAAACTTTTTAAAATATTCAATTATTATCAAAAATTCAGATAAAATTCTTCGAAGAAATTCAATTTTTTTATGAAAGGTAAAATCCTCAGCAAGAATTCACTTATTATCATAAATAATAAAATTCATCCAGGGAATTCAATTATTTTCATAAATAATAAATTGTTTTGGTGGAGTTTAATTATTTTCGATACAATGTTGAATAAAATTTCTCGAAAGAATAGCATTTTTTGCAGGAATTCAATTATTTCGATACAATTTAAAATAAAATTTCTAGGGAAAAAATCAATTATATTAAAGGTAATTTTAATAAAAAATTGTAATAAAATATTTTTTAAACAATTTAATTGTTTTTAAAAGTTTTTAATAAAATTCGTTGCAAATTTAAATTATTTTCAAAATTTACAATTAAAATTACCTTAAAAAAATTTATTATTTTTACGATATTTGATGAATATTCTTCAAAAAAATATTATTTAAAAAAAACTCTAATAAAATTGTTTAAAAGAATTGAATTTTCTATGAGCAATTTTAATATATTTGAATATTTCAATTTAATTTTTAATTTTTTTTTTTATAAATACTTTACAAGAATTCCATTGATTTTTAGTACATTATTTTTCCCTGGAATTTAAATAAAATTGTATTTAAAATAATTGAATTCCTGCGAAAAATTTCATTATTTTATTTTATTAAATTCTTGAATTGATTTTTATCAAAAGGTTTTTAAATAATTCAACTCCTGTAAAGAATTCAATTATTTTTCAAAATAAATAAATTTTCTCGAAGAATTTTTTGAATATTTTTAAAAATAATTGAAATTTCCGAAGAAGTTAATTAAAATTGTATTGAAAATAAATGAAAGCCTTATAAGAATTGTATTTATTTATATAAAAAGAATTGAATTTTGTACCAAGATTTTAATTAATTGTAAATCGACTTTTTGCAAAAATTTATTAATTACAATTTTTGAAAATATTTGAATTCTTCTAATAGAATTCAATTACTTTCTTATAAATAATTTACTGAAATTCAATGATTTTCAGTAGAGTAATTGAAAAATTTTCAATATTTATAAAAGAAAAATTTATTTATTATCGAATTTTGCGGAAATTTTATATTTTCTTTGCAATTTAATTTGTTTATCATTTAACGTAGGAAAATTATTTTATTATTATTATCATCATTATTATTGTTATTACTATTATTATTATTGTCATTATTTTGACTGAGTAATTATTTCGTTTTCAATTAAATATTTGATTTCATTACAACTTTGTTAAAAATTTTCTGTTTTGATTTTAATTTCCGTTAATTTATATTTTTGATTGACTAATTAAGTGTAATTTGACTATATCAAAATTTTTCGCATAATAAATACATGGAAATAAATTTACTAACGAGGAGGAAGGTTCTAAAAAACAAATAAATTTTGTAAACATTTGACACAGATTTACATTTTACGCAGTAACACTGATTAACGCGAAACTTAATTCTGTAGTTTGATGCTTGCAATTGAGGTTAATTTCGAAATGTAATATTCGAAAATAATTAAATCACCTGGCTACATCGTGTTTGAGTATACGATTTTTTGCCCTTGTTTCTGTAATCAATGTATTAATCTTCTCATCGATTTAAAAAAAAAATTTAATGCTTTTTATAATATTTTTTTCGCAAATACTAAAATAATTTGATAGTACAAATGAAATTTTTTCATCAAACATTTTTTCCACCTTCTTTTTTTGTGAAAAGGTGTACAGTAGAGACTATTATCCGGACAAATTTAAAATTAAAAAAATTTTTTTTAATATAAAGTTATAAGGTCTCAAGACATTAACTTCTATTTTAAATTTAAAACCGTGAATTTTTACACGAAATGTTGCGTTTTAAAGTGTTTTAATTATTTTGAGAAAATGTTTATGTAAATATTTTGAAATATTTCGAAATATTTCTAACTAAATATTTATTAATGTTGACACTAAAAGTTTTTGTTTGTTTCAGTCTTATTTTAATACGGATGCAAATAAATACGTAAAATTATAAATGAAACATTTGTTTAATTCGTACTTTACTCGATTATCCGGATTTTGAATTATCCGGACAAGTGGAGATAATGGAGTCTCTACTGTATTATACTTCTTTTTTTTGTGAAAAGGTGTATTTTAGAAGAATACTGCAAAAAAACAAGATAGCGTGATAAAATTTTATCCCCCTATGGAATATATCACGAAGAGCAACCCATTTTTTTTTTTGCTTCTGAATTATTTATTACTAGATTCGCGACAAACTCATATAAGCGTGCATCCTCTCTATGCGATGTTAACGTGTGTTATTGATATGATATTATATAAGTTTGAATAGAATGCTCGCGATTACGTCGACAGAAAATTTTGCAATCACGCACGTTATAGGTGGGCAACATGTGTCAATGTGGCACCATCAGTCAGTCAGTCAGTGAGTCAGTAAATCAGTTATTCACGTGTGTGGTCAGTGAAATCAACCCTCTTATTATCTACCTATATGTATATACATATATGCCATTGTGGCACTCCCACCGCGATGTTTATTCACCTTCATCAGTTCAATATAACTAGTAGCCACTTGAATATAACTATATGTATTATAATTCCTCGCATTGGCAGTAAATAATATGACCAGTAGCGCAGCCACTTTGCCTTCACATTGTGAAACCATCACTAGCATTTCATCGGGCCTTTTCGACGCGTGTCATTAATTTACGTTTCATCGTCGTTATATACGTATACCGCAGCGGACGAAGAAGAAAAACAGACGAATGCTTATATAGAAAGTCCTTCAGCGATATATAGAGAGAGAGAGGAGAATCATGCATTGCTGCATTCATCATTAGCAATTTTTTATTTTAATTTGACGTCTTCTTTCATTGTCTTTTGCAGGGAAAAAAAAGACGATGGGGAAAAATCGACTCCTGTAAGAGGCGACGTTAATTTCTGATTGGAACGTGAGAAAGACTGCAATTTCTGCGTGTATTCCTATATAGTTTTACGCTGGAACAAAATTATCGTTTTGTAACATATTTTTTAATTTTTTTTCTTTTTTTTATTTAATGTTTTCTCATCTATTTTTTATCTTTTACCTTCAATCTTTTTTTTTTATCTATTATTTAATAGAACATACTATCAGGGGAAAAATAGTTTAAATCAAGATGTAAAGGATTTTTAACTCATACTATATGGTTGATTAATTTTTTTTTCTCAGAAAACACTGAAATTTAATGGAAATTGTACTGATGGGAATTTGATTTTTATAAAGAACTACACTGGAAAAAAAATTTATAATTATTTGATTCAAGTAAATATTTATTTGATAATAGTCAAATAATCGGTTATTTGAATCAAATTTTTAAAAAATCACTAATTAAGTACAAAATTATTGTTTATTACGGTTCATATTTTCAATAATTTTAATGAAATTTCACGAAAGAATTCAAATATTTCCTAAAATTTTAATGAAATTTCACGAAAAAATTCAACTACTTCCTAAAATTTTAATGAAATTTCTCGAAAGAATTCAAATATTTCCTAAAATTTTATTAAATCCTTCTAAACAATTCAATTATTTTCAAAACAATTTTAATTTAATTCCTAGATATAGTTCAATTTGTTAAAAAAAATGTTTAACACATTTCGAAATAATTCAATTTTTTTTTTAAATTTTAATAAATTATCCTTGGAAATAATTAAATTATTTTTATAAATAGTAAAATTCTTCACAAGAATTGTATACATTTATTTATAGAAAAAATAAATTATTTATAAAAGAATTTTATAAATCGTAAATTTTTTTACTGAAATTTAATTATTTTCAAAACAATTTTAGTTGAATTCCGGGGAAGAGTTGAAATATTTTTTTTAATATTTCCATTTTTTTCATTTATTTCCTAAAATTTTAATAAACTCTTCGAAACAATTCAATTATTTTCAATACAATACTTTAATTGAATTTCTCGAAAAAATTTCATTATTTTCAAAAATATTTCTATAAAATTCTTCACAACAGTTTAATTATTTCTGAAAATTTTTAATAAATTCTTTGGAACAATTCAATTACTTTTATAAATAATAAAATTTTTGTGAAGAATTCAATTATTTTTAATACAATTTTAATAAAATTCTTCTTCATAAAATTTAATTATATTTAAAATGTTTAATTAAAATTATTATAAAGAAACTTCATTGGAAGAATCTTAGAATCATTTTAAGAAAAATTTTATTAAAATTTTCCAAAATCGTTTACTTTTTTGAAAAAATTTTCTAAAAATTTTCAAGATAAGGAAAATTTTTAGGAAACTTTTTCGTTTACAAAAAAAATTGAAGTCATTTAAAAAATTCAATTAAAGTTGTATTAGAAATAATTTAATTCCTACAATTTTATTAAATAATTAAATTTTTTAGAAGAATTTTGTCATGAAAGTAATTGAATTTATACGAAGAATTTTTGGGAAATTTTTAAAAATAATTGAGTTCTTCAAGAATTTTTTTGAAATTATTGAAAGAAATTGAATTTTTCAAGAATTTTATTAAAATTTTGAAAGTAATCGAACTTTTCAAGAATTTTATTGAAATTTTTGAAAGCAATCTATAATTTTCAAAGATATTTATTGAAATTTAGAAAAAATTGAATTTTTTGAGAACTTGATTGAAATTTTTGAAAGTAATTGAATTTTTGAAGAATTTTATTAAAATTTTGAAAGTAATTGAATTTTTTAAGAAATTTATTGAAATTTAGAAAAGTATTGGAATTTTTGAAGATTTTTATTGAAATATTTGAAAATAATTGAATTTCTGCTAAGGATGTTATTGAAATATTTAAAATAAATGAATATTTGAAGTATTTTATTGAATGTTTGCAAAATAATTTAATTTTTCAAGGACCTTATTAAAATGTTTAAAAATAATTGAATTTTTCAAAAACTTAAAATTAATGTTAAAGATAATCCAGAAAGTTTGAAAAAAATTTTGGAAATCATCAGGGAAACAGAAAATCAAATTTTTTGCGAGAACTCCGAATTTTTCGACTTTGAATCAAGACTGAAAAGATTTTTGTATGCCTTAAAGATAAACAAATAAATATCTTTAAGGTATAAAAAAATTTCTAAGCATTATAGAAACTTTAATTTAAAATACTTCACTCTAATTTTTTTAGTGAATAGTAAAAATATTAAAATTTTCTATATTTAGAAAAACAGGTTTATTAATTTTGAATAAAAAAATTTCTAGATTGAAAATAAGGTACATATATATATATAAATCATCGCAGTTTTCTCTCGACTTCTATAATTATATATTAGGAGAAAAAAGATTCTTCTAGATTTGGAATTTAATTAATTAAATATGCAATATATAGAATCAACAACAGTCGTATTAGGGATACACGGTGAAGAACATTTGATCGAGATATATTGGAGTGGTGGAAGATTTATTAATGATATTGTATAATGATTTCCGCGAAATTTTTTCGGCGCAGCTGCTCCATTTTTAGCTGTGTGTGAGCGCGCACTGCGGTTGAAATACGATTGCAATTCTCGTTTTGCCGCAGGTTCGATGGATCAGGCTTTTTCTATTAACAGTCAATTAGTGTCACAGTTACACACACGACTTGTCCGTTCAAAATTTTTATTACTCTTTTATAAATGAAGTTTTGTTTTGGGTGAAAAATAACATGGAAAAAAAAATTTTTCACTCATTTGGCTTGGTTGTGCGTTACGCGCACCAACACCTGCGTATGTTTTATATATATGAAAAATAAAGACATCTCAATATATATATATACTCTTCTGACAATTCAATGACATTTATAATGAAGTGAAATTATTTTTTTTTATTATTTATTCCATCACGCGTATTGCATAAAACGTTGTAGATTAATTTTTGTTTTAATTATTGTTTGTAATTGATCAAGGAGAATATTTGAAATTCAAATTCAAAATTCAAATTAAAGAGAAATCGATTCTTTTATGCATTTCTTTTTTAAATTGAATTAATTTTATAGCTACTCGCGCATAGTTAATTATTTAAATGAAATTCTTCTTAATCGAAAGTAATTAGTTGTTTAGGGCATAATTATCAGCTTCTGGGGTGTAATTATTTATTTCGGAATTGTAAGTTTACGCATTTTATTAAGATAAATATTTCATTCTTTAGAAATAGAATTTTTCAATTCGTTTTGTAGGCATAATTCACTTCATTATTAATTTCGAAACAATTTTTTTTAGATAAATTATTAGGTGTTAATTAGCAATTCTTACGGACGTGAAACAATATTCAATTTATTATGCAAATTACAAAATTTTTAATTTTCAACTACAAAAAATTTAATTTTTAAATAATTAGAGATTAAAAAGTTCAATTATTTTCAGTACAATTTTTGTAAAGTTTCTGGAATTATTCAATTATTTAGACAATTTTTTTAATTATTCGAAATAATTCAATTATTTTTATAAATTATATAATTCTTGGCTAGAATTCAATTATTTCGATACAATTTTAATAAAATTTCTAGGAAAAAATTCAATTATATTAGAGATAATTTTAATAAAATTTCTCTACCAAGTTAAATTATTTTTAAAAATTGTAATAAAATATTTCTAAACAATATTGAATTGTTTTTAAAAGTATTTAATAAAATTCGTTTGTAAATTTCAATTAATTTCAGAATTTAAAATTTTTTCTATTAAAAAATGCATTATCTTTACGAAATTTAATGAATATTCTTCAAAAAAAATGTAATTATTTAAAAAAACTCTAATAAAATTGTTTAAATGAATTGAATTTTCTATGAGCAATATTAATATATTTTAATATTTCAATTTAATTTTTAATTTTCTTTTATTTACATTTACTTTATATTTACTTTACAAGAATTCAGTGATTTTCAGTACATCGACAATTTAGTTATTATTTCTATAAATAATTGAATCCTCGAATAGAATTTTATTAAAATTTTTAAAAAAAATTTATGGTTTCTTCAAATACTTGAATTTTTGAGAAGAATTTTATTAAAATTGTATTTAAAATATTTGAATTCCTGTGAAAAATTTACTATATTTATTGGTATATTATTGAATTCTATCAAAGAATTAAAACAAATTAAACCAATTTTTAAACATAATAATAAATAATAATAAAAATAGAATTTAATTTTCCCTCTAAATTGAATTAAAATTGTATTTAAAATAATTAATTTCCATCGAAAAGTTTTATGATTTATTGGATTATTGAATTGATTTTTATTAAAAGTTTTTTAAATAATTTAATTCTTGTGAAAAATCCAATTTATTTTTTAAAATAATTGAATTTTGTCGAAGAATTTTAATAATATTATTTAAATTCAATTATTTTTAATAAATAATTTTGATAAAAGATTTTTCGAAACCATTTAATAATTTTTAAAACAATCAATTTTAATTACTTCAAACAATGTTAATAAACTTCTTCAAAAGAAATTGAATTATTTTTATTAATAAAATTTTTCGCAGGAATTCAATTTTTCCATAATTAGTAAAATTATTATAAAGGAATTGAATTATTTTCCAAAAGTTTTAATAAAATTCTAAGCAAGAATTGTGTGGTTTTTAATACATTTTTTAAAAACTGAAGAAAAACAATTATTTATAAAAAGCAGGAAACAAAAAATATACTTTTGAATCCGAACAGTTTAACGGAATAAATAATTATATATAATAATCGTCGTGATTCCAGATTTCCGGATCTCTGTCCACACTTGAAGTTAGTTATGGTTATTCTTTTGTTTTTTATACGTTTGTTTTGAAAATTAATTTTTGTGGGTTAAGTATTAGCATTTTTTATATTTTTAAATGTCAAATTTTTCAATGT
The DNA here is from genome assembly GCA_032872475.1 of Leptopilina myrica (nomen nudum). Classification (NCBI taxonomy): domain Eukaryota; kingdom Metazoa; phylum Arthropoda; class Insecta; order Hymenoptera; family Figitidae; genus Leptopilina; species Leptopilina myrica (nomen nudum). The sequence continues at coordinate 3,551,273 of CM065459.1, read as the reverse complement.
TTATGTTATTAATGTACAGTGCTGCCAGATTGGAAGAAATATAGTAAAAACTTAGATTGTTTGAATGTTGTGAAGGCTGTGTATATATCATTATGAAAATATTTATAAACATTTATAAATAAAAGATAAATTATAATTTTTGTTCTTTACGTTTTTATGATTATAATAATAAATGTAATAATTATTAATTACTAAAGTAATTGTTACTGTTCCATTTATTATATTTTGCAAATCAAAAAATGTTATATTTTCAAATATAAACATTAATTTTTTAATTTCAGATTAACTACATAATTAACTATTTTTTTTATTATTTTCAAAAATGGAGTTTTCGAAAGAATTTAATTATTTAAAAAAATTTTATTAAAATCAAATGACTAATTATTTCCAAATTTTTCAATAAAAACTTTGCAAGATTTAAGTCATTTTCAGTGCATTAATTTTTAAAATTAAAAACATTGAAAACTTTTACTTTCAAATTGCGAACAGATTTAAACACAGCAATATTAATTTATATCTTTATAATTCTTTGTGAAATTTATTTTCTTTTATCATATTCTAGAAAAATTATAACCAAAATCTGAAGAAAGTTTTTTGATTAATTTAAAGATTTCTGAAGATAAATAAGAAAATTCTGAAGATTTGTCGTTTCAATCATCTGGCAGTACTGTTATAGTGTTTGATTCAATTTTTAGCTTTACAACTATCATTTACTCTAAAGGTAAATACTTTTCTATAATTTAATGTTAACATTATTTCAATATATTGAAAAAAGTTATTTGATATAATTTACATTCAATTGAATTTTATTTTTATAAATTTCTTAATGCAGAATATTTAGTTTTTTAACTTTTTAATAAATTTTAACTTGCAAAACTCTAAATAATGTAATTGTTAAAAATATAATATTTATTTTTCATAATTTAAAATTATTAATTATTTTCATAATAATTTAAAATAATTACTATATTAAACGTGTCTTAATTTTCATATGTTTATAATTAATACGTGATTTATAGAATATTCAACAAATCAATGAAAATATATTGTCAATTTTTTCAATTAAAAATAATTTTTTGCAGTTATGGTAGTTTCAAAAGATACGGAAGTTTTTGTTTAAAAAGCTAAATGAATAATTATTTTTTTAATTTTTGGAATAATTAAAATTTTCGTAATCAAATAGGATTCACTTTCGTTTCTAATACGTTAAATATGACATTAAAATTTAGAAATTCAAAATAGAACTAACTACTATTCATTTCAAACAGTTGAGAAGGATGTTTTAAGGATTTTTGAATCAATTTGTAGAAGTAGATACAATTCTTTATTTTTAAAATTAAATCTTTAATCTTAAAGTAGCTGAGACTGCGGAAAAAACTTAAATTTTGAAAAGATGTTTTTTAGTCAATAAATCCGTTTAGATGCAAAAATATATAAATAGATCAATCTTGTATAGGCCAATTGTCCTCACCAACATTTAATAAAAAAGCTTTTAATATTTTAGCGTAAAATAAATGTTTTGCTCTTTTTTCAAAACTTTGATTTTGTAACATTTAACAATTATAAATTTAATAAACTAAAATTTATTTATAAATAAACAAGTTGTGAATTAAGATGTTCATTACATGAACATTTTGCTTCCTCTTTACGATAAGCAAAAAATTTGCTTTAAAGTGAATTTTTTCATTTTATTTAATTCTATTAATGCTAATAAAATATATTCTTTTTATACATCAATCGATTCGTCTTGATGAAATGAAGATTTTTAGTTTGTTTTTAAGTCTAGATTAACATTTTATTATAAAGCAACATAATTTTTAAGAAGGAAATAAATTTCTAATAAAAGTGCGAATTTTTGGTTATAATTATGTTTAATTCTATAAATTCAAATAAAATAAATATATATACCAATCGATCCGTTTTAATGCAACGGATAAGATTATTGAAAAAAATGAGTAAAATCTTATTGTACTGGAATATAATTTTGATGAAAGAACTAAATTTTTGATAAAAAAGGTAATTTTTTTGCTTTAATTGTCATTACCTCTATAAAATCTCATACAATTTACTTTATATATACCAATCGATTCGTCTTGATGCAAAGAAGAAGATTTTATTGTATATTAACTTCAATATTCAATTAAAAAAAAAATTTTGAAAAAAATTTTTTTTTTGAAAAAAGTAAAAAAAAAATTTTTTTAATAGATTTTTTAATGTCCATCAATCCATTTCGAGATATTTTTATGATAAATATTCCTAGCAATTTTCAGCCAAATTCGTTGAAACCTCTTCGAGTTATCGTGTTCACAAAAAACGGGATCCACACACACACACACACACATACATCCGGACAATTGTTCAGGGTCTTATATAACATAGTCCCATATAGAAGAAAATTTGTCAAAAGGATTTTTAAAAATTTTGTAAATTAAACGACTACAAAGCTTCCTCACGAGGAAGCAAAAACAAAATTATGGGTCTAATTGTCGTGGGCGGTTTCGTTTTTCGGCCGTGTACTTGCCTAATGACATAAATACACTGAAAAAAATTATTTGATTCAATTAATTCGAATTATTTGCAAAAATTTTATTTGGATCTAATTAATATTTATTTGCTTCAAATAACTTGAATTATTTGAATCACATTTGTTTAACTCAAATAAATCTTAATTGGATCAATTAAATAATTAATTGATTATAATAAACGAATTTATTTAATGCAAATAATTAGTTATTTGAAACAATATATTTATTTATTTCACTCAATTAATTGGATATTTGATATAAATAAAAATTATTTGATATTTATATCTAACTATTTCCGTTAGAAAGATAATGCAATTTGACTGTTTTGGCTGTTTAATATTTAGCCCTAGTCTCCCTTATATAATTTTTTTTTATAATCTTTACAATTTCCCTGACTAATTAAAAAATTCCCTGACTTTTCCCAAACCTATTTATTTTTCCCTGACTTTTCCCTGACCAGTGGCCACCATAGACTAGCCATAGTTCAGGTCCAGTAATGTAAATTCTATTTTGAGACCATTAAGTGAAAGTATTTGAATTTAAAAAAAATTAGAAGTTCGAAGTTCGAAGTTCTTAAATCTTTTTTGTAAACTTTAAAGTTTCAAAATAATATAAAATGAAAATTTAATTCTCTATAATTGTTAACTTTTTCCACTTTTAATTATTTCAAACTTTTTGTTAGGTAATAATAATTATTTCTTTAAACATTTTTTAAAATAAAATGGAGTTTAAATTGTTTAAAATAAGCAGTTTGACACAACATTCCCGCGCGCTTGCGCGCGGATAGTTTAGCTAGTTTATTAATAAAAATATTAATTAATTTTTTTTTAAATTGCAGTTTTTACAACACATGCGGTAATCGACACTTCACACGATTTTTTTGGGATACAAAAATCACTATATGGAAAATTCACTCTCATCACTCTCTCTTGGAATTAAACTAGACAACTTTAAAAAATTCGTTCTCTATTTATAAAGTGAAGAAGAATCGAGGGATTTATTTTCTTGTGTATGAGGATTTTTTTAGTTTGCTTCTAAATGGTGGGGTATTTTCGGGGGTGAAAGTGGGGTTAAAGTAGAGCATTCTTATTGGAGCTCATCATAGGGGTGGTTTTTTACTCAAACTAGTTGGAAGAGTAGAATAGTCTTATACAAAACAAGCCCGACCCTGTAAAGCGAAGAGAAAGCACCCTTATATACCTATATATATACTTATATGTATTAAAAAAGAAAAAAAAGCATCGCCCATAATAGAAATGGTCCCCTTAAAATCTTTTTTTCTCTTTCTCTCTCTCTCTCTCTCTCTCTCTCTCTCTCTCTCTTTTTATATAACATCCATTGGGAATTTTCGAAATATATCTCATGTACGACCCATTGTCGTTGAAGAATTGAAGAATGGTTGGAATTTTTAAGTTTCCTCCATTTTTCTTCGAGATCGAATTTCAAGGATTTGCAGTACGCGCGCTTCAGAATCTCTCCTCATTCATTCAATGATATTTTCCACGATGCAGGAAATATGGTATTTTATTCACGCGAGTTTACGAAATAGAGTCTTTGAAAATGAAATCGAAGGAGATTTTCGGAAAAATTATTTATAGAAAAAAAGAATCATTTATGGGGATTTTTGTTTTATTTTCATAAATAACGAAATTCTTAGTGAAAATTCAATTATTTTCATAAAGAACAAAATTCTTAGTAAAAATTCAATTATTTTCATAAATAACAAAATTCTTAGTAAAGATTCAATTATTTTCATAAATAACAAAATTCTTGACAAAAATTCAATTATTTTCATAAATATTACATTTTTTTTGCAGAAATTCAATCATTTTCGAAACTTTTTAATAAAATACATCATAAAAATTAAATTATTATGAACCAATTTCAATTACATTTCTTGAAATAATTTATTTATTATTAAATTTCTTAATGAAAATGTTCCATTTCGGATATTCAATTATTTTATACAAATATTAAAATTTATTGTCAGAAATTTAATTATTTTCATGAATAACAGAACTCTTTGCAAAAATTCAATTATTTTCATAAAAATTAAGTTTTAATAGAATTTAAATTAAATTTATAAAAGGATTCAATTATTTTGAAAAATAATATTTTTACATGAATTCAATTACTTTAATACTTTTTAGTAAAATTCTTTAGAACAATTCAATAATTTTCAAAAACAATAAAATCTTTGTGGAAATTCAATTATTTTTATAAATACAAAAATTTTTGTCAGGAATTCAATTATTTTCATATAAGTAATAAAACTTTATTCAAAAATCGAATTATTTTCATAAAAAATAAAATTTTTCGCAGGAATTGAATTATTTTCATAAAAAATAAAATTTTTCAGAGAAATTGAAATATTTTCAAATTTTTTAGACCAAATTGGGAAAAAAATTGAATAATTTTTTATCAAATTTCAATTAAACTTCTCGAAATAATTTATTTTTTATTCAAATTTTTAAAAAAATTCTTCGCATGAATTCAGTTATTGTTTTTATAAACAGAAAAATTCATAGCAGGAATACGATTATTTTTTTAAACAATAAATTTCTTCCCAAAAATTAAATTATGTCCACAATTATTTTCATTATATTTTTGAGGAAAATTCAATTATTTTTAGTAATTACAAAAAATTTTTTGGGAAAGATTATCAATAGAGTATGAATTAAATTTTTTAAAGAGTTCAATTATTTTCAAAAAGAATAAATAATGTCTTTTTTAGGGATTAAATTACTTTTATAGAAAATAAAACAAATTTTCTGATTTTCAATGAAATTCTTTTAAAGAATTCTATTGTTTAAAAAAAATTAAATTCTTCACATAGAAATTCAATTATTTTAATAAAAAATAAAATTCTTTGCTCATGAATTTCACTATTTTAAATAAAAATTTAAATTAACTTGTTATTCAAATGAAATTTTTGAATTCTTTTGATAATTAACAAAATTCGTCACAGGAACTTAGTTATTTTCGATACAATTTTAACGAAAGTTCTCGAAAAAATTTTAATTATTTTTGTAATAATTAACTTTCAATTGATTAATACAATTTTTCACAATAATTATTAATTATTTTCATAAATTTTTCGAAGAGGAAAAAAACAGTTGAATTAATTTCCAAAGTTTACTAAATTCTTTGCAAACTATTTAATTATTTCTGATTGAAAATGACAAAAGTTACAAAAATCCTAACTCTCTTTCTGTACTGAAAAAATGTTCTTTCGAAGTAAAAGAAAAATTCATTTATTAAGAATGATCTGCTCTCCTTTTTTTTGTTATGTAAATCAACTTCTTTTAGCCTTAATTCGAGGCCTGAATTTATAGAGAGAAAAAAAATGTGAAATAAAAACGAATATAGAAAACTATATCGAAGAAATATTAAAACAATTGTGAATTAAAACGAACTTTTATAAAAAAAAAAAAGTTAACAGGTATAATTTTCATGAAATGTACTCTCTCTTCGTGTATTATATTTCGTTATAATAATTAAAAATAAACGCGAGTGTCGACGCATAGGTATAAATTAGAATTAGAATAAATAATAAAGAGTGTGCTCCAATTAAAAAGTATGCATATATATTTTGTCGATAACTATAAGTACTGCGTCGAATTAGAGTAGGTAAAGTTTGATAAAATAATTGTGTCTTTAGTTTATAGGCTTTAGTTTTATCTTAGGAACACGTCACTACTTTAATTTAGTCTCCTATATTCGCGATGAACTTACAAGTGCATGCGCGCCCCCAAGGGAAACTTTCTTATATGCGTGCGTGAGCTTTCATGACAATAATATGACTCTCTGAGGATGTACATAGCGTGTCACATGCGCATATATGTAGGAAAATAGATATATATATATACGTATACACATATGTCAAAGCAGTACAAAGAAAAAAAAAAAGAAAAAAGAGAAGAAAAAATGAAATAAAACCAAGTAGTCTATTGTGTGCAACAACTTAAATTCCACATTATTGATTATCGTACGCGATATATAAAACATTGTTTAACACAATATTAACTGCTATTATGCAAAATGAACTCATTATATGCGCGCGGAGCGTATATGCTTCTTCATACAACTAAATTGATTTCACTGCTCTTTACTTGCGTCGTTGTAAATTGTTTATTTTTCTTTTATAATCGAAGACTGCGTTTTATGCAGAGAAAAGAAGAGAAAGAGAGAGAGAGAGACATTATTATTACTCATGTATTTTTTGCCTCTTTGTAATTATTACAATTTTACGATTTATCCTTTGAATTGAAAGAAATGGAAGTAGACAAAAATTAAATTATTTCGTTTCAATTAGACTTTTTGTGCGCGATGAAAATATTTAATTGTTAAAATCTTCACTCAGGCGAAAGTTTTCCTTTTACACATTAATATATTGTAAAATATAAAATTTAATTAGTTTTACTTCTTTTTTTGTAAATTCGTAAATGCTTCTTATGATAAGCGAAAAATTTATATATTTCGTAAAATTTATATTATTTATAAAAACGCTTTTCAATTCCGCAAAAGTGAAAAAAATTGATAGTTTTTAACGAAATTTAATTTGTTGTCAAAAGAATATAATCACACAGGCGAACATTTTTCTTTTACTTCTGAAAAATTATGTTGTGTATAACATTTTTTTCTACTTTCAAAGAGTATTTTTGATTTTCTCAAAAAAAAAAAAAATTTTGTTTGAATACGAGAAATGTTCCATTATTTTCTTTATTTATTTTTTGCTTCGCAAAACGGGGAAATTATTTTATTTTCCATATTTTTGGATTTTAATAGATAATATTTTTTCCATCTACAAAAAAAAACGTTTTCATAAATAAATTTTATAATTTTTTATTTTGTAATTTTTAATCTCAAATAAGTAAATTGTTGCTTAGAATTTTATAAAAACTTTTGTAAATAATGGAAATGTTTTCTAAGAAATTTAGTTGAAATATTTTGAATTCATTCGGCAAATTTAATTTCAATTGTATAGAAAATAATTTTATAAAATTTCATTTTAATTTTTAAAATTTTTTAATTATTTTAGAAATTAATAATTTTTAAACATAATTTTTATTAGCAAACAATTTTATGGAAAATTCAAAAAATAATTAAATACTTACGCAAAAAAATTGAATTTTTATTAAAATAATAATTGAACTTTTGTGAAGAATTTAATTAAATTTTATGAAAAATAATTAAATTCCTGCGCGAAAAATGTGAATTTTTATGAAAATAATCGAGTTTCTGACAAAAACTTTTTATTACTTACAAAAATATTCGAATTCTTGCAAAGAGTTTTTTGTTATTTATGAAAATAATTCAATTGCTGCGAAAATTTTGTATTTTTACGAAAATAATTGAAAGTCTTTAGAAGAATTTTATTAAAATTTTTGCAAATAATTGAAACTTTTAAGAATTTTGGTAAAAATTGAATTAAAAATGTAATTAAATTCGTGCAAAAGATTTTTGTTTTTATAAAAATTAATTGGATTTTTGCAAAGAGTTTTGTTATTTATAAAATAATTATAAATTCTGCGAGAAATTTCAAGTTTTACAAAAATTATTAAATTCTTTCGAATAACTTTATCGAAAAATTTAGAAAATAATTTAATTCCTGGGCGTGAAAATTTTAATATTTATGAAGATAATTAAATTCTTGCAAAGAGCTTTGTTATTTATAAAATTATTATAATTGCTGCGAAAAATTTTAATATTTATGAAAATTAATTGAATTATTCAGAAAATTTTTTGTTGAAATCTTTTAAAATAATTTAATTTTTTCATTTAATATTGTAAAAATTGCATTGAAAATAATTGAATTGTTCTTAGGAGTTTTATTATAAATTTTTTTTTAAACTTTTGCATTGTTTCGAAACATTTTACTAAAATTTTTCAACTTTAATGAAATTCAATTAAAATTGTTTAAAAAAAAAAATTTAATGTGAAAACTGGTGAAAAATGTTTTTCAAACTATTGGAAATAATTGAATTGTATTAAATAATTGTATTAATCTTTTTACTAATGTTTCCACTGTTTCGAAAAATTTTACTAAAATTTTTCAACATTAATGAAATTCAATCAAGAAATTTAATTAAAATTGTTTAAAAAAATAATTTAATGTGAAAAATTTTACTAAAATTTACATAAAATTCATTGAAAAAATTTAATTTGATAAATATTTCGAAAATTTAATTCAAATTATAAAAAAGAATATTTTAATGTGGAAAGTTTTTCTAAAATTTACATAAAATTCGTTCAAGAATTTTAAATGGAAAATATTTAAAAAATTGAATTAAAATTATTGAATATATAAATATTTTAATGTGAAAAATTGTATAAAAATGACTGAAAATTGTGGAACTGTTTTAAAAAGAAATTTATTTGATTTTTTAAAAACAAATCAATCGTTTCGATGAATTTTCTTGGAAATTGAAAATAATAATCCAATTTAATCCAGAAATTAAAATTAAAAAATTTAATTAAATTCGAATTAAAATTGGAAAAAAAATAATTTAATTTATCCAAAATTTTTGGAAATTTAATATTGAATTCCTGTTCTTTTCATAAGGAAAAAAATACCTTCAAAATTGGGAAAGAAAATTAAAGAAAAATGTTGAGAATTATTAATTTAAACAAAAAAATTGTCCTAAATCTAGTATAGTTTGGTATTGTTTTCGAAAAAATAAAAAAGAAAGACAGTAAGAAAACTTGCTATTTAACATTGAATTGTCAGAAGTAATTTTCCTTTCTCTCTTTTCTGTTTTTTTTTATTTCAAGAAACGGCCAGCGGAGTGATATTAAATTTTCACGAATGCTTGTGTCATTATGGCGTGACAAAGCCTCGGCATTTGGTTGGAACACGATGTCCATATACGTGCGATATTGAATTATCGATAGCCGTCACATATTCGGATACTTCACATATATATATATACACAAATATATTTGCAGCCGTCGCTTCGAGTGTAGAATATTTGCAGGCTGTTCCTCTCTCTCTATCTCTCTTTCTCTCTATATATAAAATGGTGAATATAGGACCAATCCATTTTGAACACGATCCGCGATAAACTCACGGGACAATTTCCATACTTGAATTCCTTTTCGCAAATATAGTTATAAAATAATTCTCAAAAAAAAGAAGTTTTCATGTCACGAGAAGTGTATCTTGCCAGGAAATGACAGTGATTAATAATTTATTGAGCTTACTCAAACAAAGAGAGTCACTTGAACTGTTTCCTGCAATTTGAGATTGATTACCTTCATTAAATATAGGAATAGACGAGTGGAAATAGGAACAAGAATAGAGTGTATACGTTTTATTTATATATATAGAAAGTCGTATAGGGATCTACTATGCGGCTACGATATGTGAATTAAATATCGCTTGGTAAATATCCTCGCGTAGGCTGATTATACTCGGGGAGGGAAATTTCTATCATTCCTGATGCGTATGTGTGCGTTAGGTTCATTGGAATATTGTTTGGAGATCATTTTTTTTCGTGCTATTAGCTGGTGAATGATTTTTTTTCCTCTCAAATTTTTTTTATTTTCTATTCTACTTTATTTCTATTCGGTTCTATTAATTTTTTCTATTTTTATTTATTTCTTTTTTACTTTTTCCGTTTTATTTACTTTTTTTAACTTTTTCTTTTTTATTTACTTTTTCCGTTCTATTTACTTGTTTCTCTTTTTTTACTTTTTCTTTTTTATTTACTTTTTCCTTTTTTTTACTTTTTCTTTTTTATTTACTTTTTCCTTTTTATTTACTTTTTCCGTTTTATTTGCTTTCTCCTTCTTTTTACTCTTCTATTTATTTTTGCTCTATATTTTTCTTTTTTCGTTACATTTTTTTTCTTCTTTATTTTCCGTTTCTATTTACTTTTTTCTCTTTTTTTTACTTTTTCTTTTTTATATACTATTTCCTTCTTCTTTTTTATTTACTATTTCCTTTTTCTTTTTTGTTTACTTTTTCTTTTTTCTTTACTATTTCCTTTTTCTTTACTTTTTCCGTTTTATTTGCTTTCTCCTTCTTTTTTCTCCTCTATTTATTTTTGCTCTATATTTTTTTTCGGTACATTTTTTTTCTTTCCGTATTTTTTCTTCTTTATTCCACGTTTCTATTTATCTACTTTCTCCCTTCCGTATTTTTTCTTTTTTTTCCTTTTCACTTGATTTTTGTTTTCTTAATTTACACTTTTTAATTCTTTTCCAATTTTTGCAGATAACTTTCCTGGCAAATACTATTTTGAAGTCGTGTGCATCGAAAGAAGGATCGAATTCGCATCGGAAATTCCAAATTCGAGAAATATAGAAAAGACTAAAAATCCCTAATTTTTTAAATTAATTTTGGATTTTTAAGTATTAGAATATTGTCAGGGTGACTACAACACTTAGGAAACATGGAAAACTCGAAAATCTCTGGGATATTCTTTACTTCTTGAAAAACGGGAAACAACAAATTTTTTTTCTTCCGATATTTTTTTTTCTTTTAAGATTAAAAAAAATATTTTTTTGTCTTAATAATAGAGTTGAACAATTTTTTGAGTATAAAATTAATAGTTTCACATTTACTAACTAATTTTGAACTGCAGTAAAAAATTCTTGTTAATTCTATAATCTAATTAGTTGTTGACTTTTTATTTTTGAATTTGTTGAAATTGAATTTTTTCTCTAAAATTTAATTGTTTTTAATAAAATTTTATTTCAATTTATTGAAAAAATTCTATTATTTGTTAATTAAAATCATTAACTAAAAGTCCTCGCTGTGGAAATAAATTATTTTCAAAAATACAATTTTCATTAAATTTTTGGAAGGAATTAAATATTTTTCATGAATTATTTATAAAAATAAAAATTTTTCACAAAAATTTTCAATTATTTATCAAAATGAAAATTCTTCACAAAAAATTTCAATTATTTTTGTAAATAATTAAATTATTCGCATGATTTCAGTCAGTTTCTAATAAAATTTTAATCAAATGATTCGCAAGAACGAAATTATTTTCATAAACAATAAAATTTTTCTCTAAAATTCAGTTATTTTCGTAAATGTCAAAATTTTTCACTGCAATTCCATTATTTTCAAGAACATTAATTTTTCGAAAGAATTAATTATTTTTAGAAATCCTAATTGAATTCTTCGAATGAAGTCAATTTTTATTTTCAATTTCAATTACTTTTCGGGAAAGGAGTAAATTATTTTTTAAAGTTTTAATACAACTTTTCGTAAAAAATTCAATCGTTTTGAAAATTTTTCGATGAAACTGAATTGTTGTAGAAAATTTTTTATTCAAGAGCAGAAAATTAACTACTAATTTTTAAATTAATAAATCTTTAGTATTATATTTCAGTAGAGTTAGAAAGTATTTTTTAATTTAGATTTTTAATTTCTTTTTTTTTATAATTACAATAATTGTACATTTTTTAATTTGTAGAATTTAGAGTTCTAGAAAATCTGTAAATATCGGATAATTTTTTTGTTTATAGACACCCTGATAAATGAAAAGAAATTAAATATTAAATTTTAAATCTTACATAATGGAGAAAATGCGTCAAAGCGAATTTTTGGGACAGAAAACAAATTTAAAAAAATATAGGAAATTTAGTACGCAGTTCTATAAAATATAAAAACCGTTATTCAAACTTTTGCTATATTGGTCAAATTTTGCTTTCTCTAAAAGTTTTTGCAATATACTTTAGTTGGTAAAAATTTGCCACCGCATTGTTAACTTAAAAGTATCAAATGGCAATAACGAATTGATACCAAAAATGTGGATGAAATCAAAAATTGATCCAAATTTTTGTCACCAATTTGATCCACTTTAGTATCAATTTGATACTTTCAAGAAAACTGTGCGTGAATTAAAAACCATTTTCAATATTTTTCTCCACTTTCAATAATAATTTGAAAAAAAAATAGTTGACAACTTTGGCAATTTTTTTTCTACTATTTCGAAGGTGCACGTAGCTTGTCACCTTGAATTCAATCTCGCGAATCGAAAATACTATTGAATTTAAAAATATATTCGAGCGGAATTTAGAAATGATCTTAAGAAATTGGTTTTCCTTCTTGAATTTCGTGAGTGCAGGGGGAAAAAAAAAGGAAAAAATAGTGGTTGACCCCGCGGGCATTTCTCGTTGAATTGTATAAATGTAATCTGTGTATTGAGCTGAGTGACTGAGGATGGACAGGGAAAGATCATGTCGCATGAGGTTTGGGAGGAGGATGAGGATGAGGGCGATTTACACGCAGGGGAGCGTCACTACGCGACAATCGAGTGGTTCTTCTCTCAGGGGCAGTTTATAGCTCTCTCTCTCTCTCTCCATCTCTCTCTTGATAGGTATATATATTTCTAATACTATTAGGCGGTGTTCCGTTACACATTGACAGATGTGGATATATAGTGGTGGAGAGTTAGTAGAATATTCAGTTCTATTTGGATTTCAGTGTTTTGGGGGTGCAGCTGCGTGAATTGTACACCACTGTTTGGATCCGGCATCAATTGATAGTTTCGGCAAACGAGTCCACAACACAGGGGGTTACATCTTCGTTTATTTCCAATGTATATACATCCAATCACATCCCTGAAATTGAGCCTTCGTTTACCCTTCTTGTTAATATCTTAATAACACGAGGCGAAAAAATATTTGCTCATGTGCTTGAAAATTGATTTCTTCTTTTCTTCTATATATAAAGGAATATTATTTTATTCCTTCAAAAAATTTGCCAATTTCTTCCAAATTTTTATTCAGTTTCTTCTTCTTATTTCTATTTTCTTCATCTTCTTTATTTTAGAAAAGAATTCTATTATCTATTAATAATAATAATATTCTTCGCAAGAATTCAATTATTTTTAATACAATTTTAATAAAATTCTTCATAAAATCAAATTACTTTCAAAATTTTTAAAGAAAAGTCAGTTGTTGTTTGTTTTTTTGTTTCTTAACCCTCGGAGAACACATGGGGTCATTTTGACCCCACGATTTTTTGCGAAAAGCTTTTTATCTATTGTTTAATATTTTTTATAAGGATTTTAAAGTACACAGACTTATTTTATAGAGTTTAAACTATATTTTCAAAAAATCCGTAGGTTAAGCAGATGAACAGTTCAAAATTGGTTGAGCATTGAAAAATGACCTAAAAAAGAGGTGTGTTCTCCGAAGGTTAAAGTTTTTAATAATTTTTCTTTTCAAATATTTTCATAATTGTAAACCTAATGTATTAAAATGTATTAAAAATAATTGAATTCTTACGAAGAACTTTTTTACTATTTATAAAAATAATTGAAATTTTTCGAAGAATTTATTAAAATTTTGAGAAATAATTAAATTGGTGTGAAGAATTTTATAGAAATAATTGAAAATAATGAATTTTTTTTTTCTTTTTTGCAAATATTTTGGCAATAATTAAATTATTTTTAAAGAATTTAACATTCTTGTTGAAATAGAATTTCATGGAAATTTTTGAAAATAATTAAATTCTTTCATGTAATTTTATTTAAATTGAATTTAAAATAATTTAATTCCTTCAAATAATAGTAGTATTTATGAAAATAACTGAATTGTTTTGAAGAATTTATTAAAATTTTACAAACTAAATAAAATTTATGTAAATATTTAAAAGTATTTAAATTCACCCAATGAATTTAATTAAAATTGTTATGAAAATAATTGATATCCTGCAAAGAATTTTATTATATTTATAAAATTTATTCAATTCTTATGAAGGATTTTACTATTTATAAAAATAATTTTATTACTTTGAAAGATTTATTAAAATTTTTGAAATAATTGAATTTTTTCGAAGTGTTTTAAAAATATTTCTAAAAATTGAATTCGTCTGAGGAATTTAATTACAATTGTTTTAAAAATAATTGAATTTTATGTAAAAATTTTACTACTTAAAAAAATAATTGAATTGTTCCAAAGAATTTATTAAAATTTTAGAAAATAAATTAATTTTGTGTTAATATTTGAAAATTAAAATTCTTTCGAGAAATTCTATTAAAATTGTTTTGCAAATAATTAAATTTCTGCAAAGGATTTTACTAGTTATAAACATAAATTAATTATTGCAAAGAATTTTATTATTTATAAAAATAATTGAAATGTTTCGAAGAATTTAATAAAAATTTTGAGAAATAATTAAATTATCATGAAGAAATTTATAGAAATAGTTGAGAATAATGAAATTCTTTTTTCTTTTTTATAAATATTTTGACAATAATTGAATTATTTTTCAAGAATTTAAAATTCTTGTTGAAATAGAATTTTTTGAAAATTTTTCAATATAGTTAAATTCTTTTGTGTAATTTTATTTAAATTGGATTAAAAATAATTTATTTCCTTCGAAGAATTGCAGTATTTATGAAAATAATTGAATTGTTTGGAAGAATTTTTAAAAATTTTAGGAAATAAATGAAATTTATGAAAATATTTAAAAATATTCCAATATTTTGAATTCATCCGAGGAATTTAATTGAAATTCTTTTGAAAATAATTGATATCCTGCAAAGAATTTTACTATTTATAAAATTCATTGAATTCTTGCGAAGAATTTAAATATTTATAAGAGTAATTTAATTATATTGAAGGATTTATTAAAATTTTAGAAGAAAATTGAATTTTTTCGAAGTGTGTTAAAAATATTTCTAAAAACTGATTTCTTCTGAGGAATTCAATGAAAATTGTTTTAAAAGTAATTGAATTTTTGTAAAAATTTTAGTACTTTAAAAAATAATAGAATACTAAACAATATCTGTCGCATATTGTTTAGAAGGATTTACTAAAATTTTAGGAAATTATTGAATTCTTTAGTGAAATTTAATAAAATTTTGAAAAATATAAACAGTAATAATTAATTTTGTACTTAATAAGTGAATTTTTTAAATTTTGAGTATGAAATTATTTAAAAAATTTATATTCGAAAATAAAAAGTTTTGTAATTTGCATAACAACAACAAAGTGAATAACATGTTCCGCGTGTAACATTTGCAATAGTTTATAAAAATTTCACTAGAATTCTTCACAGGAACTGAATTATTTTCATTACAATTTTAATAAAAAATTTTGGAAAGATTTAATTTTTAAAAAAAATTGAGTTTTCTACAGACTTTTTAGTCTGGCTATATATCGAAGATTGGAAAAACTTTTACAATCAAGATCTATTTTTTCAGAACTTGTTTCGATTTAGATTGAATTTGTAATTATATGTGTAATATTATCCGAAGCTGTTCGAGCAAATAATTTATAATTGAAAGAGATAATGATTCGCAATATTTGCGTGAATATGTTGGTTTAAGAAAATATTCCCGCATATGTATATATATATATAATATATGTGTATAACGATTATTTGCTTATCGATCGGTATAAACTCGCAGTGTGAGACTTGTAGTTTGGTTTTAACGTCACATAGTGTTTGTGTGCGTATATACAAATAAACAGAAAATGTACACTCGTAATGGTGCGCTCACTAATATATCTGTCGCACGAAACTCTCGTATAAAACTAAGGCAAAATACACTCGGTAATTTTTTATTTTCCTTTGTTTTTATTTTCCCTTGAATCGATAAATATCTGAAAATTGAAGAATTTTAGAATTGCGTCTAGTTTTATTAGAGTTTTTTTTTAATTTATTCGAATGCAATCGGTTGGATTCTATAATAAACCAATTATGGATTGATTGCGGTAAATTTTTCGTTTGAAATATTTTTCTGTTTTTTCTCCTTTAAAAATTTTTTTTTTCTTTTTTAAATTTAAAGACTACTTCGTTAAATATGTATTCTTTTTTTAAATTTAAAGACTACTTCGTTAAATATGTATAGGAAGAGTTGAATATATATTTATAAACACTTATTCGTCTCGGTGCGTATTCCGTGACTAGTACTTAATCTAATTACTCGTAATGCAATTATCGCACGTGCCACTCGTAATTATGGTTATTTTCCGTAAGAAGTTTATCATATTCAAATTTTATTATCCTAGAATTGTATAATTTCAATTTTTTATCGTTAATATTCACTTTGAATTAAGATAATTATTTTCAGAATATCAAATTGAGAGGAAAAGGCAATCAAAACGTTATACTTTGATTTGTTTTTGTCTGAATTTAATTTCCGGAGAAAAATTAATAGTTATAGATTTATTATGTATTATTCCATTTTTTAATTTTTTCTTCTCTTTATAGATCTGTCTATATGTCAACATTTAATTATTTGGACAACTTTCAACAATAGCCAGCCTCACGTGGAAAATTCGCATTTTTTACTCCAATTTTTGCGATAAGGACGCGAAAAAATAGAAAGAAAAATAAAAAAAGAGAAAGGGAAATAAAAAGTACTCGCATATACATTTGTCAGTATATTCTACAAGTTGAATATGGTTTTCACCGATACAAATAACAATAAAGAGCAGGGAATCGAAGCCGCCGAGCCAAACGTCTTCCTGTGTGTGAAGTGCATTTTGTGCCCTATAGTCTTGGATATAATATTATAATGGCAATGGCGGCGTTTGGAAATATACCGGCAGCACACATATGGCTCAAAAAAGATATCGCATTGCGCACAGGGACTGACGGGACAAAACAGCACCGCCACAATGGGGGAACCGCAAAATTTTCTAGAGTATATATATATACACACACCAAAGCGAGGACAACGACGATGACGACAAAGACAAAGTATAAACCTTCTGTCAAGGAATTGGTACGAGAAGAAACGATCCTCATTTTGTACTCTCTCTCTCGCGTGCCGATCCATTAATTAACCATCGCCATTTCTTAACTGCTTTTTGAGTTTCCTTTACCGCTCATTCGCTTACATCTACAAAATCTTTCACGTATATACATATATGTATTTGGATTTGGATCAAACTCTTGAGGGCGCGAGCGGAACCATCTCACCTTTATTTCCGTGAAATCGACAACAGACGAAAAAAAAAGAAATATATAAGAGAGATAACTTTGTCATAATATACGGCCTAATGGGACGGGAGCTAATAAAATCAAAGGCCCATTTGCCTTTTTGTTATTTTCTCATAATTTGTCTTCGAGAATATTCTCATTCTCTCTCTCTCTCTCTATACAGAGAGAATGATCGTCGAAAACCGAGAGATGATCTCGCATATAAACGAAAAATGGATTATGCTAATTTTTATCCTCCGTGGATTTCAATAAAGATAGTGTCATCGAAAAGTTTATACTTTATGGGAAATATTTGCCTTGATTTAGATTCTTTGCAATTAAAACCAAAAGCTTTTCGATAAAGTTTCAATCAAGGTTATATTGCCACAAAAATTGACTCTTTCTTTCCCTGCGATTATTATTTTCTACAATTTTCAACTCAAATTCTTCTTTAAATCATAATTATTTGTTATATTCTTTGGAAAAATGGTTCATTGAGAATTTTCAAATCCACATTTGTTTAAAATTCAATTATTCCTTATGCTTTTTGAAAAAAGGTTCTTTGAGAATTTTCAAATCCACATTTGTTTAAAATTCAATGATTTCTTATGCTTTTTGAAAAAAGGTTCTTTGAGAATTTTCAAGTCCACAGTTGTTTAAAATTCAATTATTTACGAAATTACATGATCGACAAGTTTTGAACGTTCAAATGAACGAAATATATTTTATTGAAGATACTTTAATGAATTACTAATCATAAAAAAATTTATATACTACAATTTTACGTTTACAAACTCAGTAATTAATTTTTTGGATAGTGCAGCAATAAAAATTTAATTTTTAGAAGAAATAAATCAATTTCGTTCATTTGAACGTTCAAAACTTTGAGATCCTAAAATTAAAAGGATTATTCCAAAGTTCTCCAAAATTAAACATATATTAGAAAATAAAAACTTGAAATAATTTTCAAAAATCTATATTATAATAAAGTTCGTGATCTGGTAATCTGTTCGTAGTTTGAATTTAGTTGTTTTGTTTCTTGAATTTTTTAATAATTGTTCTCTTAAAATATTTTCGATTTTAAAATTAATGTATTGAAAATCATCGAATTATTGCAAAGAATTTTATCAAAAAATTTAATAATAATAGAATTCCTTCACAGAATTTCATTATTTAGAAAATTAACAGAATTCTTGCGGAGAATTTCGTTGAAATTTTTAAAAATTCTAATTAAATTCGTTTTGAAGAATGTCTTTGAATTTTTTTTTCAAATAATGAAGTTTCTTTAATAATCTTAAATAAACATATTAAAAATAATTGAATTTTATAAAGAAGAATTTTTAAAAAATTGTATTAAATATAGTTGAATTCTTGTGAAAAATTTTACTATTTTAAAAATAATTGAATTGTTTTGAAGAATTTATTAAAATTTAAGAAAGTAAATTAATTTTATGTTAATATTTGAAGATTCCTTCGAGAAATTCCATTAAAATTGTTTTGAAAACAATTGAATTTCTGTAAAGGATTTTACTATTTATAAACATAATTTAATTATTGCGAAAAATTTTACTATTTATAAAAGTAATTGAATTCTTTCGAAGAATTTATTAAAATTTTAGAAAATAAATTAATTTTATAATAATATTTGAAGATTAAAATTCTTTCGAGAAATTCTATTAAAATTGTTTTGAAAATAATTAAATTTCTGCAAAGGATTTTACTATTTATAAACATAAATTAATTATTGCAAAAAAATTTTACAATTTATAAAAATAATTGAAATGTTTCGAAGAATTTATTAAAATTTTAAGAAGTAATTTAATTGGTATGGAGAATTTTATAGAAATAATTGAAAATAATGAAATTTTTTTACTTTTTTATAAAGACATTCACAATAATTAAATTATTTTCAAAGAATTTAAAATTCTTGTCGATATAGAATTTTATTGAAATTTTTGTAAATAATTAAATTGTTTCGTGCGTAATTTTCTTTAAATTGAATTAAAAATAATTTAACTCCTTCAAAGAATTGTAGTAAAAATTCTTTTAAAAATAATTGATTTCTTGTAAAAAATAGATGATTTCTCATTTATTTTTTAAATTGAAATGAATTTTTTTTTAAATTTGGTATTTGATATTTTTTCATTTATCAATCTTTAATTGTTTATTCTTTATGATAAGTAATTAATTTTAGTTGCAGTTGAAGGAGTGAAGGAAAAGGTTCAATTGTCCCCTGTCACTGCGGTTATATTTATAAGTTATCCGACAAGAAACCGATTCGATAACCAAAATACTTATCCTGGAAAACAGAGCTGCGAATAGATTCTTCAGAAAAGAAAAAAATTTTCACTGCAGTATTTTCTTCTTCGAATTTTCAATCATCGACATCGGAAAAATCAAGTTTGCAAAAAATCGTCTTCAGGAAGAAATGCAAATTCTCACATCTAAATATTTTTTCAACGACACGAGCAAAAATATATATGAATTGTTTTTATCCGCTCGATTTCGATCTCAAGAGAAGTGCGCTCATGAGCTTCAAGAGTTTTTTTCAAATGAATATATGAGACGCTATTTAAAAAGGAACGTGAACCCATTTCTTGCGGATTCAGAATCTTCATCTCATCGCGTCGTGTATATATATATTGTCGTGTCGAGTAGATGCATAAAACTTACACGGCTAAAGATATCAAAGTGCGCCGGTGGGAATACCATACCAATCTAGTTTGGCTATTCAATCGGTAGGTAAATCCAGAGGAGGTGGGGTTTCACGTCTGGTTTTTTTCTCTCTCCATGGTTGTGTCTTAGACGCCGCCGCGATGAGGTCTCTCTAGAAAAAAGAAGAAGAAGAAAAAAAAGAAGACGAATAAAAAAAAAGGAGCACGTACTCCTTTCTATATGACGTGAGGCGGTAAACTTCTGTCGCGCCGCCTTTTATATGGGAACAGCCTAATTATTGGTCTATCGACATGAATTCTAGGACATTAAAGGGATCGAGTTACGCGTCTCTTAATCTCGTAATCTGCTCCGGACGCGTGGACATCATTTAGCTTACGAACCGGAAACGAATCTCTTAAAAAGTCTTCTTCAATACTTTTCCCACAGCATGTCATATCAGGAAGTGATATTTTATTGTGCGTTTTTGCTCCTCTTGTTTTTGCGGTTTTAAGTGCATTACTTTTTTTTTAAATAATCTAGTAAAATATAATTTTTTTTTGTTGTTGTATATTTTATATGAATTTGAATTCGCAAGCTTTTTTCATGCTGCAATCAAGTTACATAATTAACCGCTGAATTTATCTATTTGACTTAGAAGAGAAAATTATCTGGTTATTATGTAACATGATTATCATTTTTTAAAGTTTCGGAAAAATTTTGATTACATTATTTGCAAGACTTCAATTATTTTTAATTTTTAAAAACAATCAATTTCTTCGTAGAAATTATATTTTTTTTAGGAATTCAAAAGCAATTCTTCGCAAGAATTCAATTATTCTTATAAACAATAAATTTCTTCGTATAAATTAAAATAAAAAAAATTAAATTACAAAAAAAAATCAAATTAAAAAAGTTCTTAGAAAAAATTGAATTATTTTTAGAAATTTAAAAACAATTCTCCGCAAAAATTCTTTTGTTTTTATGAACAATAAATTTCTTCTTAGGAATTCAATTATTTTTATAAACAATCAATTTTTTCGTGTAAATTCAATTATTTTCAGAAGTTAAAAAAAACATTTTTGAAAGAATTAAATTATTTTTATAAACAATAAATTTTTTCGTGCAAATTCAATTATTTTTTAGAAATTAAAAAACAATTCTTAGCAAAAATTCAATTCTTTTTAATAGTTTAAAAAAACATTTTTGTGGGAATTCAATTATTTTTATAAACAATAAATTTTTACGTGTAAATTTTAACCAAAAATTCTTGAAAGAATTGAATTATATGCAGAAATTTGAGTAAAATTTGTTAAAACCATTCAATAATTTTTAATACAATTTTAACAAAATTTTGGAAAGAATTGAATTATTTTCAATAAATTTTATTAAAAATCTTCGCAAATATTTCATCATTTTCGTAAATATTAATATTTTTTGTAGCAATTTAATTGTTTTAATAAAAAACAAAACTCTTTGAAAGTATTCTACAATTTTTATGAAAAATAAAATTTTTATAAGGAATTTGATTATTTTTAATACAATTTTAACCAAAATTCTTGAATGAATTCAATTATTTTCAAAAATTGTAGAAAAATTTTTCACATTAAATTATTTTATTACACAATTTTGATTAAATTTCCTGATTGAATTTCATTTATCTTGAAAAGTTTTAGTAGAATTTTTCTAAACAATGCAAACGTTTAATAAAAATTTGTAATACAATTCTTTACAACAATTCTATTATTTTCTTATTATTTACTATTATTTATTATTTTCAATAGGTATAATTTTAATAAAATTCTACACAAGAATGTTTGAATTTATATTAAAAAAAAATTCCTTGTAATTAAGAAATTATCGCTTTTTAATTTTTTAATTCAAAATTATGGAAAATAATAGAATTTAAAAAATTTTTTTTTTTGCAAAAATGAAATATTAATGAATTTTTTTCTCTAAATTAGAGTAAATAAAAATCTTTTTAATTAGAACAAATAATATATAATATTAACCAAGTGCAGTATGCGAAACTCGAAACGCGTATATAATATGTATATTTTAAAAAAAATCGTATATGCGCGTATTTCCTCTTTTACAAGCCCATCCCACAAAATCTGTTCGAAAAACCATAAGGATATAGCCTCTTTCTTGAACGAGGGAAAAAAAGGGAAAAAAAATTCTCGAAATAACAGGAAACCAATCCATGATCAAGCCTTTTGTCCGCGATTTCTTGGAATTTATTCGATGAGGTACAACAGGGTAATAGCGACGATGCACGAAGAATAATATTCTTTTATGATCGATAGGTCGCAAACTCAAGGAGTCGGGTTTATTTCTATAAATAATGAGGAGCATTTGTAAAATCATATCGTTGCTTATATCGGACGATGTTAAAAAAAAAATTACGCAGGCACAAATTCTCTCTTAACAAACTATTTAACAATTTGACAATTTTAATAATTCAGAAAATTTTTGCAAGAAATTGCAAGTGTCTTGAAGTTATTCTACACTTTTAAATAATGTAATTGTTAAATCTATTTAACAATTTGACAATTTTAACAATTTAAAAAATTTTCGCAAGAAATTGCAAATACCTGGAAGTTATTTTACACCATTTAATATAATTTTTGTCTGTTTTTAGGTATTTCTATCAAAATTCAGAAGAGTTTATACCGATCGATCGGAGGAAAAGGAAATTTTTTGTTGAAAATAAGGAATATTCGGAAATTCGACGTTCCACTGGAATTCAAATATTTGTATGAAGGAAAATAAGTGCTGACGAGATTTTACTTTTGGAAGTTTATAAAAATTATACAACAAAAGCCTGTTGGATTTCCAGCTATAAAAACAGGTGTTTATAAGGATAGAATGAATTGAAGTAAAAGTGCACAAAGTAAAAGTGAATTTAAACTACATTTGTTCTTCCACGGAAGGAAAGTTTCTAAAGGTATATATAAAATTAAATATACTTCGTCTCTTCCTTTCTTGAGCTTTAAGGATCTTCTTTCGATTTTAGTTGTTATCGATTTGTCACATTTAATAGTGCGTCATCTTCGTTATTATTTATCTATACTATTTGTCTTTATTACGTTTTTTTCCCTTTTTGCAAAAAAAAAGATAGAAAAACTCTCTTCAAAGTATATATAAATGAATGATATAATTCATCATTCATTCATTTCCAGTTTCGATTTTACGCAATTATACTGACGAGCTTCCATTGTGAGCTTAGTGTATTTATTGAATACTTGATGTTTATCTATAAGCATTATATACCTGTATAAATGCAACTCTTTTATGACCAGAGGGGGAATTTATCCAATACAAGCGTAAAACGAGTCGTTTTATAATAATACAATTGTAACGCGCGCGGTCTAAACCGCACTCAGTAGTTCATTCATAAATTATTTTTCTTATATTGAGAATTTCCATCAGTGTGTTTATTTGCACTGGAAATTTATTTTTCACAAACTTTGTAGACAATTGTGTGTATATTTTTCCGTTTTACTTAACACTTTCTTTTCTTATATATAATTTTACTTTCGACAAATATAATTATTGAAAAATTATACAATTTTCACCAAATCAGTTAAGATTTAGATTTTCGTTTAATTCGGATTTTAAATTCTGAATTATGAAACATTATTTTTAAATAATATACTCTCTAAATCTTAAATGCGAATTGGTGAAAATTGAACCATTAATTCGGATTAGTCAGAATATTCGTCACTAATTTTTTTCAATAATAAATAATAATAATAATAATTTCCAACTTTACTTGAATTAATAATTAAAATGTATCACTATGTTACAAAAATTGTCAAATTAAAATAAGTAATAGATATCAATTTAGAAACAATTTTAGTAATACATAGGAAACCTACTTTATTTTTTTTTATTTTGAGACCTAAAAACGATTTTGATGCAAAGTCCCCTCATACACTAATTTGACAATTTTTTTTTTAGTGATTTCTTTAATGATAAATTACTTGTAAATGGAAAATATATTAGTTTCTGTAATGGAAAATTAATTTTAACGACTATTTTAAGTATATATAGAGGAAAGCAAATAGAATTTTTCTAATATTACGTATACATTGAATAATGTGACTTTAATGTCGTATTTACTTATTCATTTTATTATTTATTTATTTATTTAATTAATTCCGGGATCACAAACTGTTAGCTTTTCTACTTTTTTCAATTTTTTTTTACCTAAAAACACATTTCAGTGATATTTTCTTATTTTTTCATAAATTTTGTCAAAAAGTTTAGTTTCTACAAGTGTTTTAACTAATTTATATTTCTTTAATGCATCTTAACATTTAATTTGTTAAAACATTCATTGATTAAAAATATGAGTTGACAATGTTTTTTAAATATTTGACTTCGTTCTAGTGTTTAATTCAATTTTTTTTAAATAAGTGAACTTTTGTCCAAAATTTAACTATATTTCTAAAAATAATTGAACTTTGCACAGAAATTTTATTATTTATGAAGATCATTTATTTTTTTATTACAATTTTATTATTTACCAAAATAATTGCATTTTTGTTAACAATTCGATTGTTTTTGAAAATAATTGAATTCCTACGAAGAATTTTATTATTTACGAAAAAAATTGAATTTTTCTGAACAATTTTATTATTTACGAAAAAAATTGAATTTTTCTGAACAATTTAATTATTTTTTAAAATAATTGAATACCTACAACGAATTTTTAATTTATGGAAATAAATTAATTTTTCTGAAAGATTTTCATCAAAATTCTCGAAAATAATTGGATTTTTACGAAGACTGATGAAAATCAAAATAATTGACTTTTGGTTAAGAATTTTATTATTTACGAAAATAATTGAATTTTTCTGAACAATTTTTATCATTTTTAAAAATAATTGAATGTCTACGAAAATTTTTATTATTTTTGAAAATGTGGACATTTTTTTTTAATATTGTTATTAAAATTCTTGAGAATAATTGAATTCTTTTAATGAATTTTATGAAAATTTCTGAAAATAATTGAATTATTTAGAAGATTTTTATTATTTATGAAAATAATAATTCAATTTTTCTGAACAATTTCATTATTTTTGAAAATAATTGAATGTCTGCGAAAATTTAATTATTTTTTAAAATAATTGAATGTCTGCGAAAAATTCTATTATTTATGAAAATATGCGAATGTTTTTTTAATATTGTTATCAAAATTCTTATAAATAATTGAAGATTTTTATTATTTTTACCAAAAAAATTGACTTTTTCTTGAAAAATTCATTATTTTTTGAAAATATTTGAATTTCTACGAAGTATTTTATTATTTATGAAAATATTCAAATTTTTTTCAGGAATTTTATTGGTGTTTTCGAAAATAATTTAATTCTTTAAAACAAATTCCTTTAAAACAAAAAATAATCGTATTTGGTAATAATTAAGTATAATAAAAAATTTGTATTACTAAATACTATTAGAATTTTATTAAAAATAATTGAATTCTTGTAAAAAAATTTTATTAAGAAATAATTGAATTCATGTAAAAGAATTTTCTCAATTATTATACAAAAAATTAATTAAATTCTTGCAATGAATTTTTAAAAAATTTCTAAAAACATTTTATCAAAATCTTTTAAATTAATTAGTGACTTCTTCCGAAAAATTTAATTAAAATTCTGTTTAACACAATAAATTGAATTCCTCCGGAGAAGAATTTTTATTAAAGTTGCATTGAAAATAATTGAATTATTGTGAAGAAATTTACTAAAATTAGAAAAATTAAAATTAAGAATAAGTGAATTAAAATTTTTTTTAAAAATAATTCATTAATTTCGAATTCGATAATCGATTAAAAAACTTAAACTAATTTTTCATAACTGAAATTATTTAAAGATTGAATTTTTTTTTTTTGAAAATAAATAATGTTGCATATAGTTATTTTATAGACATAGGAAATATTACCAAATTTCGCTCTTAAAATAATTTATGGAATATTTAAATTATATTTTATTTATTTCAAAAAATTTCTTACTCATTTAAAAATAAAATAATTTAACAAATACATTTCTGTCGCACAGATTCATCTCATCGTTCGGATTGGATATTATATTATTTTAGTGAAGAAAAATTCCGCTGAATCATATATTCTGGAGGTTATCAAGAAATTTTTACTACTATAGTTTAGTGAGAGATTCGATTGTGCATATATACAGCACACACGCAGGATGACGGTCTCTCTATATATTTGAAAGTTTGAACCGATATACGGGGTGGCGCCTAAGAGACAGCATCGCAACTTTTTTGTTTGTTTGTTCCGGGCGTCGGGTTAGGTACTTGACTTTCTCCTGCCCTCTCACCCTTACCCCCCTTTCCACAATCTCTCTCTCTCTCTTTCTTTCTCTCTTTTATTTCTCTCTCCTCTTCTTTCTTTCTTTAGCACAAAGATCGATTCGCGCAAATTTACACGCCCCGGCGCTACAGAGTGACGTCGGGAATTTTTGCTGTTTTTCACTCCTGACTCTTTCGTCCGCCTCCGCCAGAATCATCACCGCATCACCACCCTCTCTCCTCTTTTTCCCAACCCACGCACATTTCTCTCTCTCTCTCTCTTTCGCTTGTGAATTTCGTTGCGGGAGAGTGGGCGGAATATGCTTCTCTTCCATCGCATCGTTTTGTTCGATTGTTACAACCATAGCGATACCCATTAAAAGTCCCTAATTGGTTTGTCGTTACTCTTGCAGTTTTGGATTCTTGTTTGGAGAGATGGAATTAGCTGTGGAAAATGTGTGTGTATATATATGCATATATATAGTACGGTGGTTTTTGATGTAGAGAGAAATAAACGTGTATTTTGATATATACAGAACGTTTCGCGGCTTTATTTGTTGCTAGATTCAATATTGAGGTCACAGGTGTTTTTTTTTACTTTTTAGTCTCGATTAATTTTCTATATTTACTTGTATATATGGATGTTCAATAGGCCAAATAGATATATATGCGCGGACAATTTTAGCCAAATATAAGTGACAATTTTCTTTAGGTATCGAAAATAGAGGAAATTGAGTTTCATTCCGATTGGTCGCAAATGTGTGTATCACACAAATATATTTCAGAGGACGATTTGAATAACGTTGCGTCTAAATTTTTAAATTCGGATAACAAGAATTATCAGAGATTTTTGGTAAACTTTTCTATAATTCTTTTTCTTTCTTCTTTTTCTAACATTTATTTTTTGTACAAGACAAGAGCTCCGAAAAAAGATCTGAACTCGCAAATATATACGATAAGAATACGGATTTGAATTCAGATCTTTCTTTGGAACACTATATTAACTTCAAACTATCAAATTGCAACGAATTGATACCCAAAATGTGGATCAAGTGAAAAATTGATCTAAATTTTTGGCATCATATTGTTCAATACTTTAGTATCAATTTGATACTTTCAAGAAAACAGTGAATTCTTGTCTTGTACAAAAAGAATGTTAGAAAAATTAAAAGAAGAAGAAGAAGTTTACCAAAATATGTTTGTCAATTTTAGCGAAAGTTATATGTTAGATTTTTTACTTTGGCATCTTATCACAGTTTTCTTCAAAGTAGCAAATTGATACTAAAGTGGATCAAATTGATGCCAAAAATCTGAATCAATTTTTTATTTGATCCATATTTTTGGTATCAATTCGTTATTGCCATTTGATACTTTTAGGTTAACAGTGATTTTAAGACACTTTGGAAGTCGCACTTTTAAGTTGTTTCCAAAAAGTTATCCAAAGCATCTTAAAATGCATTAGTTTCCAAGATAGAAGATGGAAAAATAAGATGCTTTAATTGTTTCAAAAGTGATTATAATGTATTTTAAGATGCTTGTTTTTACAGTGTAGTAAAGAATTGACGTCTCGAAAAAAATGATCGCACAATATTTGGATTTGCGTCTAGCATTTGCCAGCTCTTAATTATTGAATAATGTTTAAACACAGTATCATAGTTTATGTTGTTGTGATGGAAGCTAGTTTTCTAAATTTAATCGTGAGAGTATGTGTATAGACATGGATTGTTAGGTTTGTATCGGTTTCAGTCAATGACATTATATAGGCTCTCTATATAGAAATCAATGATTTATCTGCGAACAATATTGTCGCACAGGAATCATAATACTTCATCGATCTTGTTGCGCTCTAACATATGTATATCAACATCATTGTTATATTTACTCGTTCATTTTCTATTTAGATCTCTGTTTTTTAAATTAAAATCCCTTATTTCTTTTTTCCAGGTTTATCTTCATCAAACGTTTTTCCTTTTTTACCATCATCATGGTCCATATCAAAATATTTCCGGTGTATGAGCCTTTTGGCGATTTCTCAGGGATTCTCACGGCGAACTGCAAAGGCAAAAGCGGAAATTAAGAAAAAAAAGCAAGAAGGCGCCCAAAAGTGATGATCATCATTCGTCTAGCTGTCCTCGAGGAGAAAAAAAGAAGATTTTTCGCTCTGCAATAAGGAGACGCAGTATGTATATACACATGACTATACTCTACGGCGTTAAATTCAGCCGTCGGAGACTGCATTTGAAGACGCGCCTCCTGTTCCTCTTCTCGATTCTTTTCTCTCAAAGTTAGAAATTTTCTGACAAATCTCTCTCTTTCTGTATCTTTCTCTCTTTCTCTCTCTGTTTCTGTTTCTTGTTTCTAAGTTGGCAACCACCCACTCTCATTCCACCTTGCACGATGCTTCTCGCGGGTATGCCGAGAAAGCGTACCGGCGGTCGTCACGCATATATGCTACAACGACCTTTTGCATCAAAAGCCTTGTTTATGAGCCGAAGAGATTTATAGACCGAGGTACGATATAGCTCCCATCATATAGCACACACTCTATCCTCTCCGAGATCTCCATTCGAGAATTTCGCATGTATATACATTTCGCGAAGTGCGCGCCGAAGAAAACTAATTTTTACAAGACTATCGCATCGCGTATATGCGCGCAAGGTGAAATACGATCCTTGCGGGAGAGTGGAAATCCCCGTTAAGAGCATATTAAATCCAGAGATGTAGGCTTTTATTTCTAGAACTCATATACTTTATTTTTCGCAAACATGTAAAATTCTCTAAGCTGCGCGACTTATCGTAATTTTCATAGTCGCACTATTAGACCAACAATGACACTATACTATTAAGAAAGAATCGAGAAAGGATTTTCTGAGGAAGAATCGTTGATTTTTAAACCCTATAGGGTTCAACGATTCTTTAGTAGAAATAGAACCTTATCTATATTTTAGATCAACTCGAGAGGATATTTTCCTCACTTTTTTTCCAAAATAACACACTGTATATAGTCAAAATAACCGCCTGAATACCGTTTACCAATAAAGGTACCTCTACAACACATGTTATAATATGGTTGTACATGCATGCGCTAGAGAAACTCATATTTATATCGTAGATTTCCTACTTCAATATAATCTTATCTGTACATATATATGAAAGAAACCCATACACGAGATGATTATTCCTTCTCCTTTTCTTCCTAGCTCTATTGGCATTTATATATATATACATATCCTTCTCTCTATACAGGTCCCACAATTTCAATTCCCATAATTTCAATTCTCATAATTTTCCTCGCTCAAACCGCTCTCCCTCTCGTATATGTATAGACCTCCTATTGGATTTCTTCAATTGGATTCTCATGCTAAACGCGCACTACAGTCCGCATATTGCCGAGAGATACATCTTATCTCAAAAAACAACTTTGCTTTTTCGTCTGCTATGTAAGAGTTTAGCTCTTCGACTATTTTCTTATCAATCGGAGAGAATCACGCGCGCATGTGTATAATATAACTGTCGATATTGGCGATTTCTAATAGTTAGGGGCGGCGTAATATTGTAACTGTAATCTTTTTTGTTGTAATCTGTATGTGTGTATTGTAAATATTTCTTTATTGTTACTATTGCATGTAAGGTCCGTTTGCTGCTTTTCTAACGTCGAGTAATGTTAACTGTATAGTTGAAATGTTTTCCTCTAGGAAAAAGCTGTGAACGGACCTTTGCTGTACACGAAATTTAGGTTATATGTTTAGTGAGTTTCACGCTGATTAAACTGTAGACTGATAATTCACCTAAATTCGGCATAAGTCCTGCGGTGTCATGTGGACTAAGTATTTAAAATCCTACAGGTCCTTTTCCTACAAATGGAGTTTTTATAGTTAGTACACATGCCACCAGGGCCCTTGCGATTCTAGAATTATTTTCGATAAAATGTAATTTTCTCGATGACCGAATTTATTATTTACGTTTATTTTTCTTCTATACGTTAAACTCTAGTGGTTGTAGCAACTTTTACAACTATTATATTATTGAGAAATATTTACTATAATTTTTCTTTTTGACAAGAGAAGGATTTCGGACATAACCTCCAAATACACTAGAATTATAAAGAACGTTCTGCGCAGACTCGAGAAATATGTATCGATATCAATAATCGAATATCTCGAGTCTGCGCAGAAATGTTTTTCACTTGCGGTTATATCAATTCACGAAAAATTAATTTATAGAAAGAAAGCGCCGATCGCGGTTTTTCTTCGGTAAATTTATTTTTCGTGAATTGATAACCGAAAATTGTAATATATTTGGAGATGAGGATAAAAAATTTTTTTTTTAGAGCTGCGAATTAATCCGCATGATGGTAAAAGTGTCAAAATCACTTTTTTCTGAATTATTATTCAAATCCTTTTAATCGTTATTTTAAATGTGAAAGTTAACAATTCTTGTCCTTTTTACCGCAAAACGAATATAATTTATTGTCTTTTTCTTTTATAAATTACGAACTTTCTAAATTTGAATTAGTAAAAATGTTCACTATAATAATTGGAATTAGTGACTGACTTTTTGATTTTGAATTAATAAATTTTACTAATAAATTAATAGAAATTACTATTTATTAGTGACGTTCACTAATTCAAAAGCAAAAAGTCCAGTCACTAATTCAAATTAGTAAACATTCTTACTAATTCAGATTTAGAGAGAAAATATGACAAATTATAGACTAATCATAACTTTTGTTGTTCCTCACGGAAATTTCTTGTCATATATTTATATCTTCAATTTTTCGTTAATCATTGCACAGACTCGAAGTAAATTCGATTCTTCGATAGAATTCCTGAGTCTGCGCATTGAATTTTCCTTTCTATATTTGGAGGTTATGTGTGTAAAAACTCTTATTTGTTAAAAAAGTAAAATTAATCAATATAAGGATTATCATTAATGAATTATTATGGTTTTAAAAGTAAGATTTACTTACTTTTAATTAATTTTTTCCATCAATGAATTATGCGGTTTTAAAAGTAAGATCTATACTTATACTTTTAATTATCTTACTTTAAAACCATAATTCATTGATGATAATCCTTAATATTGATTAATTTTACTTCTTTAACATATAAATATAAGTTTTTACAAACATAACCTCTAAATATAGAAAAGAAAATTCAATGCGCAGACTCGAGAATTGTATATCGAAGAATCGAATCACCTCGAGTTTGCGCAATGCATTTGGAGGTTAAGTTAAAAACTGTTTCTCTTTTTGTAAAAAAACGGAAATTAATCAATGTTTCTCGAATATAATAGTTTCTTGCAGTAAAAAAATCACATAGTTTCGATATATCCGCATAGTTTTAATATATATAAACGAGAGTGGCTCGCCCCTTGAGAGATAGCGATAAGAGTATCGCCTCACCGCGCGCGTTGTTATAACGTCACGACGCCACACGGCGCGTTGCGCAAAGCGCGCTATACATATTATATAAAAACCCGGGTCTACATTCCCCCCCTGGGTGACCGTAACTCGCGCGCTGCCCTGGCGAATGAGCGACCGTGCACCTTATTTAGCAGCGATTATACGAGAAAAGCGAATATCTCGACCGCAATATCTTCTCGGCACTGCGCTTCAGTGTAATAAAACGATTCACGATCTTCTTCGTTGCCGCCGCCAGCCGTGGTAGTAGTCCTAGTTGCGCCGATCACGGCGTACTTTTCTCCCCTCTCTCCAAAACCCATACTATTCGTGATCCTTATACTTCGACCCTTTTTTTCCCCTCTCCTTGCTTATTTTCTCCTCTCCCCACGGCTTCTTCGCCCCTATAGTGAGAAACGATCTTTTCTCTCTTCAATATTTGCTGCTTGGTTTTGCCCTTTCTCTCTTGCTCCCCCGCCTATTTCTCTCCCCACTTGAAGCTTTGAAATTTTTGCTTGTATTATAAGGAGTTGTGTGTGTGTGTGTATGCGTCTTCTTTCTCTTTCTTTCGTTCCATTTTATTCTATCGATGTGACGCAAGAAAAGTTTGTTTCTCTCTCTTTCACTTTCAGGTTGTGGCGAGAAAGAGAGAGTGTGTGTGTGTGGGTGTGAGTCAAGAGGCGATCGTGTGAGTCACGAGAGGCGGGACTTTTAGAGGCCGCACCCAGTCAGTTGGCTTTTTCTCAGTTCGTTTTCCCTTCCCTCGCTAGCTCGTCAAATGTTTTTCGCCGCGGATTATGACGCGGTCTGCGCGATTATGACCACCGCTCTACGCGCCAGGGGCAAAATTCTCTTCTCTTTTTTTTGCTTCTTCACCCTCCTAACTCCTACCCCTACTACTACTACTACTTCTACTACCACGTCTGTTGCACTCACTCTTTTTTAAAGCCTTGCAAGTTTCTCTCTCACTCTCTCGATCTCGATCTGCTTTGCTTTATCTTCTCTAGCTCTGCTTCTGACGTTTTCCAAGATCTTCGTTCCTTTTTCTGACTTGTATTTTTCTCTTCATACGAACTTCTTCTTCTTCTTCTTCTTTTTTTATGTAGTTTTGGTCGCGCATCACTTTTTCTCGTATTCTATTTAAAATTATATACACGGAAAGAAATTCTATTTCGTATAACTTTGAAAAAAAAATGAATTTGAATAATTTGTGAGAATAATATATTGAATATAATGTATTAATACGAAAACAGAGGCGGGAGTGTAAATTACGATTTATTGTATATAAAAGCAGGGTCTCCCCCATTTTTAATACGGCGTTATAAAGCTCATTATGATTATGGTTCATTTGACAATGAAAGGGGTTTCTTATTATTCGTGTATATAATTATTATTACTGTGCAGGAAAAATGTAATGAAATTTCGTAACCCTAACGATGTTCTTTTAATCATAGTGATGATAATTATCAATTGTATTTGGTGATTAATTAATTAATTAACACTTATATTTAAAAAATATTTCAGGTGCAGAAAATAATTATATATAACAATTGCTTGATAATGGAAAATTTTTGCAGGGAGGAATAATTGAGAATAATTTAATTATTCACAATTACGAAAATTGTAGATTAATTATTTAGATAATAATAGTTATCATTTTTTATTTAGTGAATTTTAAAAAATTCTTTTTCTATTTTCCGTAAATAAATTATTGTGCGACAATGGGACTAGAATGTAATTTTTATAATGTATTAGATATTCTTGAATTTTGAATTTACTTTTTTATTATTTTTCAGGTGTTCATTTTGATTCGATTTATTTCGTCCACACGTCGCAAGAGGCTTTGAAACTTCTTGGCTATTTTCACGCCGTAACTGCTCGGAATAGTCGCTTTTACGCCGCATTTTCGCAACTTTGATATGTTATGTTAAGAAGAGGAATTTTATTTTTACTCTAAAATGGAAAATTTTGCACCAAAAAAATAGAAAATGGAAATTTACAACGCGCTGACTTGAAAAGAAATTCGACAAAAGGAACAAAATAAAGTTATAAGAGTGACGAAGAGGAGAAAAAAAATCTAATATGGCGGAGATTAGAGGAGAATGGAGACGAAAACGGAAGTAGGAAAAAATTTATCAGGTATGAGTTCTTATTTTTTATTTCTTTATTAAAAAGCTTAGAATACAAAGGAATTTATTTTATACAAATTATAGTTAAAAATTATCAATAACTAGAATTTTTGTTCTATTTAGAAAGGTGAAAAGCCTGTGAAAGCAAAATTCGTTTTAATTTTTATTTATAGACGTAAAATATAGAATTTGTCTAAATTCACGTCTTATTATTCGTTTTAAAAATTAAAACCATATGAAAGAATGTGAATATTTAGACAAATTTTATAAAAATTACAAAAATTAACTAATTAATTTAAAATTAATTTATTAATGTAAAAATTAATTATTATCCATTTGTTTCTGTTATAACTTTAATTATTCACATAATTTTAACATTTTTTTTAACTTTAACAATTACGAATCATAATTTCGGTGAAAAAAATATGCTTTTTTCAATGTCGCAACTAAACTTTTAATTTGTTTCAAATAAATTTTATTTGCTTCGAAAAAAATGTTATTTTGTTCACATAAAAATTTTATTTGTGCGTCAATGGAAATTTTTATTCAAAACAAATATTTCCGTTCAAAGATAAAAATTTATGCCGAATAGGAAATTTTTATTAAAAACAAATAGTTTGAGGTTTAAATAAAAATTTTCTTTTTGCCGAAGAAAATCTTTAATTTCAAGCTTTTTATTTGGTTTCAATAAAAATCATATGTATATTCAGTTGGTTTATTTAAAATATTATTCGGTTCAAAAAAAAATTCTATTTGTGCCGAAGAAAATTTTTATTTCAATAACAAATAATTTATTGAGGTTCAACAAGAAATTTTATTTGTGCCGAAGAAAATTTTTATTTCAAACAAATAATTTGTGGTTCAACAAGGAATTTTATTTGTACCGAAGAACATTTTTATTTAAAACAAATAATTTGAGGTTCAACAATAAATTTTATTTGTGCCGAAGAAAATTTATATTTCAAACAAATGATTTGAGGTTTAACAAGAAATTTTATTTGTGCCGAAGAAAATTTTTATTTCAAACAAATAATTTGGTTCAAATAAAAATTCTATATTTATATAGTTCATTTAATAAAATATTATTCGGTTTAAAAAGAAATTCTATATTTTTGTGTCGAAAAATATTTTTATTGAAAATAAGTCGGTTTAAGTATAAATTGTATTTGGGTCAAATAAAATGTTATTTATGGGTAAACTAAATGTTATATTATTTGTTACAAATTAAATGTTATATTTGTGTAAACTAAATTTTATTTGTGTCGAATAAAATGTTGTTTGAGTATAAACTATAAATGTTATTTGGGTCAAATAAAATGTTATTCGCGGTTCAAATTAAAATTACAATTTTGTCACAGAAAATATTATTCTTTATAACTAATAAATTCACTTGATGTCGAGACAAATATATTTATTCAACTCAAATAAATTATATTTGGATTAAATAAAATTTTTCTCTGCGTGTATATATTTATAATGTTTATAAGAAATAAATTAAATGTATCGAGAGAATATTTGTAACCGAATTGAAACCGTATATATAATAATTATTAACATCATATTCACGTTGACGCGTAATAAATTTACTCAAAACTTATGTAATTTATTCACCGTTGTAGTTATGTGATGAATTAGAGTTAACACCAATACAAATATTTTGACATTTAAGTAGCCGCGTTTCCATCGAGTTTTCGAATACATTAAACGTGTACACACACACATATGTATATATGCGTACATATAATTATTAAAGGTAGAGAGCGCATTATATATATATTGTAGTTTTGTCTAGCTATATATAATGACCGGAATGTTCGTTCGATCTAGAGTAATTTATGTCACATATGTACAATTTCCTGCGACAAAACTTGATTCTTAGATGGCAGTTATATTCATGTCACGAAAACATCATTTTTTATGCGCGACCTTTAACATATTGAAGGCAATATAGAAATTATTAAAAACCCGCAGCTATATTGAAAAAGTAGGGGAAAAAATTATTATAAGCCCATTAAAAGTATTACAAACGCGCGCAGTCCTATATGTAGCAAAATATTTATTTTGTTCGTTATATACCATATATAAATAATCGAAAATTAAGTTATAAAGGTCGTTTTTTTAAATTGCTTTTCACAAAAAGAAACTTTTATAAATACATATTCGTGTTTTCTTTTGCAAGAAACATAATGTATGTTATGCAAATTGTTCTTTATACATCATTTACGAAATAATTATTTGCATGTTGATTTTCTTTTTCGTAAATTATGCATTTTTATTCTATGGATCTTCGCGGTAATTTCTAATCTAGAGCGTCGTTAATTATTTGCGATTTTTCTAATTTTTCTTTCTGTTAGAGAATTTAATATATTGCGATTATTGTATATGTCACATTTATATGTTTACAAATTGCATTTTTAATTTGCTTCTTTAAATGAAAGAAAATTTTGAACAATTATTTGATTTCTTAAAGTTGTATAAAGAGAATTATTTTCACGAATTTTTTCTATATATATAATTAACAAAATAGGGAAAATTGTTTATTTATTCAGTCTGTATTTTTAATTACACATTTTATCGTTTTTAAGGCGATGAAAAATAAGTTTAATTTCTCGCCGATCTGCATTTAAGGCAATACAAAAGTTTTAACTTTTTTGTTGTATTTTTAGTATATTAAGATATTAAAAAAAATCAAATTTCTTGTCATTTAATATATATTAAGGCAATGAAAAAGTTTTATTTATTATACATATTTTTGTGTTTTCAATATTAAGGCAATGCGGAAAATGTCTAATTTTACGCAGGTCAGAATTTTAGGCGCAATTGCGGATTTTACTAAATTAAATTACTGTTAAATTATTTCGTTGTATTTTCAGTATTAAGGCGATGGAAAAATGTCTAATTTCACGCTGGTCGGAATTTTAAGGCATTTGCGCCGATTGTACTATAAATTTAATTTTTGTTAAATTGAAATATTAAATTTTGTTGTATTTTCAAATATTAAGGCAATGGAAAATGTTTAATTTCACATTGTGGTTAGAATTTTAGGCAATTGAACTTTATTCAATTTAATTAAAAAAAAGTAAATTGCTATTTAATTTTAATATTGCGTATTTTCAATTTTAAGGCGATGAAAAATGTCCAAATTCGCGCTGGTCAGAATTTAAGGCAATTGCAAATTTGACTATATTAAAACAAATTTAAATTACTACTAAATTTTGAGGTTATGTTTTCAATATTAAGGCGATGGAAAATGTCCGATTTTTATGTTTCGCGCAAAATTTGAGGCAATTGCGAATTTTATTATATTTAAAAAAAAATTTCAATTACTATTAAATATTTAGGTTATATTTTCAAAATTAAGGCTGTGGGAAATGACTAATTTTTACGTGGTGGGCAAAATTTAAGGAAATTGCGAATTTTATTAAATTTAATAAATTTTAAATTACTATTAAATTTTTAGGTTATATTTTCAAAATCAAGGCGATGGAAAATGTCTAATTTTTACGTTGTGCGGGCAGAATTTAAGGCAATGAAAAAGTTTTTTCCACACACGTAAATTTTTAATTAATTAAATCTGGGAAAACATTGCAAACATAACCATATATTTTTTCTTTAGTGTCACAAATTTTGCAACCTAACCTAAAATTGCTTGCTTTTTAAATGCATCTTTTTTATAGTGTCACAAATTTTCTCTTTTTGTTATCAGTTTTTTTTAATGCATTGCAAAACGACTAAATTCTATATCTAATTTACATTATTTAAATTCTTTTTGTAAAAAATGATTTTAGTTCCACATTTCGACATTATACAATAGAATAAAAATTGATTTCCTCTATTCGCATATAGTAATATAGCAATAAGAAGTACAAAAATATAGTCGTTGATTCACGCGATAAAAAAAATTGTCTAGCCTCACGTCCTTCAGGAAAACCTTAATTACATACAACATATATACACACGTACATTTCTCGTCATGATGGAGTGTTCTTTTCGAGAGAGAAAAAAAAAAGTTTAGTCACACATATCCATTATAGGCCGATTAAAGATAATTCTAAGTAATCCCTCCTGCGCGCCTCTCTATATACGAAGAGAGCAGGCCTGACACTATTAATTTATACCTACCTCTTAACATTGCCAATTTGGCAACCTGTTAACAACGGAAAACGTCGCACTCGTGCGAGTTTATGATGGTCAGCGAGCTTTGGCAACCCGTTAGTCATTTTGTGCAATTATTATACTATATATATTAGTGAAACTGTGTTCTTTGTGTATATATATAGTTTGTTGGTGTTGTATGTATAGGTCGGATGAACGCTTGGGGCGTCGCTTTAAAACACTCTGCGCGCGAAGGACGACAACGACGACAGTGAGGACGACGACGACGACGATGATGACGACGAGGACGCGCGGGGGAATGGGATTGTGTATACACGGCGACTAGTAGGTGGGCTGTGGGTCGAAGGGAGGGCCGAGGGGTGGCTATAAACCATCGCGTGGGGGAACTCCAACTCAATGGTGGGAGTCACACACGGGCGGGGTTTTCGATCTCTCCCACTTCCCCTTAGTTCCTCTTTAGTTCTTGCAGTTTTTATCCGCTGCTTATTTCACTCCGACAGCGTTAAAGCGCAAACTGAACCTCACGAAAAGTATATCCTTATTGCGTGAACATCAACACTGAAAGTCAAAACAAAGAAAATTTTTCGATTTTCGATACTACTGGGTAAAAATTTTTTCTCGACGGTATTTTTCTACGTAAATTATCACGTAGATATTTTTCTACTTAAATTATCTGGTGGATTTTTCCTTTCGGCGTAGAGTAGAAAAAAGGAAATGGAAAAAGTTTGAGAGAAAGAAATTTAAGGATATGTGGAGTTTTCTCACCCCGGAGTGTCTTGGTCGTCAAGCTCAGAGAGAGAGAGAGGGTGGTGTTAATGGGCGTACTCGCGGTTAACACCCTTGAAGGTCGAAGGTGGGGATATCTTGGAACGGTGACGAAAGGAAGCGTTTGGGATCCCAAAGGATGGCGGGGGTGTTGTTGACGTTGGAGTGAGAAAGAAAGAGAGAGAGAGTGGGAGGGAGGGGGAAGTGGAGCGTCGGAAAAGGCGTCACGTACAACGCCACCCGGATTGGCGCCGGAACACCAATCCGCGCGGTGAGTGCTCATTATCGCCCAACTGAGACTGGAGCGAGAGAATGGCCCCCCCACTCTTGGGCGATAAGTCAGTTTGATCCCCACTCCTTTGGCCATGGCGATACGTAGGGGAAGGGAGGAGGAGCCCCGACAGCTTCAGTCTTCGCGTTGCTGCCCTCCAGCATTCACGCCTCCCGCGTCCGTTCCACGGCCTGGTGCGCCTCTCTATTTTGCCCTTGCTGTATACGCACACGCGGCACACAGTTCCCCGGGACTTTAGCACACCGACACCTTCGCGGG
The DNA here is from genome assembly GCA_032872475.1 of Leptopilina myrica (nomen nudum). NCBI lineage: Eukaryota > Metazoa > Arthropoda > Insecta > Hymenoptera > Figitidae > Leptopilina > Leptopilina myrica (nomen nudum). Next base: position 3,511,921 of record CM065459.1, on the reverse strand, counting down.
AGGTGTGGGGGTGAGCCCCAGAGGAGGTGTCAATCCTAGCGCTGCTCAGTGACCATCGCGGCGCCACCCAAGTAACACCTTCACCTTTCACGATCTCGCGAAAAACGTTCATTTCTCGCGAGGTTTAAAGAGAAGACGACGAAGAAGAAGAAGAACATGCGACGCCGGCCGTCGGATCGCGACAATTTTCAAAAAATAAATAACATGTGTTTTGTGACTCTTCGTGGATGACGTTTTTGTTTTTTTTTCCCCGCGGGTGAATAGTGTGACGTGTTTTTTGGAAACTCGAATAAGACCGAGTTTTTTTTTTGTTGGTTAAGTGTATATTTGTGCAAGTGCCCCTTTTTGAGGGAAAAAAAAGATGTTACAGAAATGCAGGAGAAAAATTTGTAACAAGTTGTAGGATATATAATTTTGGTTCGGAGAGAAATATGTGCTACGTCGGGTGATAAATATTTTTAAAGAGAAAAAAAGAGAGAGATAGAGACAGTGTGTGTGAAGAATAAAAGTGTAGGGCAAAGGTTTTTGAGTCTCTCGCGCGACTCAGAACATCTCGACCATCTCGATGAGATTCGAACTAGACACGGCGTGCAGGGGTACCCACTGCGCCAGCACTCCGCTACCTGCACTGCATCAACATCATCGTCTTGGGTCTCATTTGGAGGAGACCACCTCCTCCTGCTCGGCAAAGGGCATCGAGACATTTCAAATTCGATTAAGAGAAACAGTTGAGACTAACGTGGTTGAGGGTGCCAAGACGGTGCTCAGGGGGGAGGCGGGGGGGCCTGGAATGGCGTACCCCGCACCAGCGACAGCTTTGAATCGGCACTCACCCTTTTCCTCCTCCTCGGCAACATCGATTGCAAATTCGGGTCCAGTTGGTAATCCAAACGGACATCTAAGTAGTGTGACGAGTGCTCATCTTCCGGCACCGGCGGCACCCAGACCCACAGACTTTAGTGTTTCGACATTATTGACCGCGGCGAGTACACATCCACCGATTTTGGGTGGCTCGTCGTCGCAAGGGAGCATTTCCCCGCCACCTGGTGGACCTGGTAGTCCAGCAGCGGCACCAGAAACACCGCCACCCTTATCCGTGCAACGTGAACTTTCGCATAATTCATCAGCGGTTGCCGCTGCTAGTTATTTTGGTGCTTTAGCAGCCGCCGGCTTCTATAATCATAGTGCACATCTACCACCAGTGAGTTCGCCCAGTGCTCATCATCTACAGAGCAAAGCCATCCTCGCTGGATCTCATCATCATCCGCAATTTAATCCGCAAGCACTCGCACATCCAGGTAAAGATTATTTTTCGTATACCAAACGATTGTTTTTTTCTTTTTTTTTCCTATATAAAAAAGTATATAGGGAATTTGTTATATATACCAATAACCAGTTTTTGTGAACGCGGTGATTTTATAATCATACAAGCGCGGTGCGCGAATATTATAATTGTGTTTACGTGTGCGTATTTGTTGTCATTAGCGCGAGAAACCGGAAATGTCTTTAGACGCACCAGATGGATAACTTGGGAAGTCACTTTCGATAGGAAAACTCGAGTAACTTGCACTGGCTGTTTTTTTTCTAATATATTGTTTGTTCTCGAAAAGTTTTCCAGTTTGTAATTTATCAGATGAATTTGTCGTCTCCTTTATTGCAATAGTAGAAATGAAATTAGAGTGAATTTTCTGAATGTTATTATTTAACAGGCTCTCGTTTGGAAAAAAAACTGTGAACCAAGTTTCAGAACTGCGTATATTATTAATGTAGAAAAATACTAAAAAGAAAATAATATAAAAATTGTATTGAAGTTTGAAATATTTAATTTGTAGACAAAAATAGAAATATAGAGGTTTGTTGTAGAGAGAAGTTGCGCGGCGGTTGTACTTTAAAAGTTTGCGAAAGTTTGTTTTTTACAAAAAAGTTGTTGTTAGTGTTTACAATTTTTAAGCGACAAAAATATTTAAAGGAACAAAACATTTGAAATTTGAAACGTTTAGCAAATATTGCACTGGGAAAATATTCCTTGTTTTGAACGAGACATTTATTGGAACATTTTTGGACATTAATTTTTTTTTAACGAATTTTTTTGATATTAATTCTTTTACCGAATTGTTTGACATTAATTCTTTTACCGAATTTTTTTCACATTAATTCTTTAAACGAATTTTTTTGACATTAATTCTTTTACCGAATTTTTTGACATTAATTCTTTTACCGATTTTTTTTTACATTAATTCTTTGAACAAATTTTTATTCTTTTGCTAAAAAAAATTTTTTAGAACGAAAATTTATTTTCAATGAACGTAAATGTTTAATTCTAATTAATTTTCTATTTTGGATGGCAAATTTTTACAAATATTTAAGCAGAAGAACAATTTCGGTCATTCGAACGTTGAAAAAATTTTCTGTATTATTTGAAAAAAATTTATTTGGATAGAAATCAAGAAAGTTAGAATTTGTTTCAGTCAATCTTGTCTATTAACGAATAAATATTTACTTTAATCATTTTTATTTCGAATAATTTTTGACAAAAATGAATAAATTGTGGACTTGAATAAATAATTTCGGTATTTCATTCAGAAAACACGATTTTGTTGATTCAGGTAAAAATTATTCGATTTCAGTAAATAATTTTGTATTTCAGTACAAAATTTTCATTATAGTCGCAAGTATTTATTTTTCAATTGATTTTTTTAGTAAATAAATTGAATTTGGATTGAATAAATTTTTTTAACAAATAAATTGAATTTGAATCGAATAAATTTTATGGCAAATAAATTGAATTTGGATGAAATAAATTTTTTGGCAAATAAATTGAATTTGGATCAAATAAATTTTTTGGCAAATAAATTGAACTTGGATCAAATAAATTTTTTTCAGTGTAAAATTCGCGCTTTCCTTCCGCAAGAGAAAATAAATATTTGATGTTATTTCAATAAACAATTTGTAAAAAAAAATTTTTTTGAAACTGAAAATGTGACGACAAATAAGTTTTCAATGATTCAAATTATTGGAACGCAATTTATTTACTTCTTCTTGAATTAAAAATTTTATTGCAATATAATATTATGCCAAATGTGAGTGAAATAAATTCCAAAGATTCTAAATATTTAATTTCGTTTTTGTTTTTTGGTAACAATTGATAATTTTCGAAAACAATTATTGCGGCAAAAATTTCGTTTAAAATTTAAAATTCGTGCTGATCGTATATTTTGAAAGAAAATGTTTTTTATAAACTTTTTCTTTGCGTTTTTACTTCAAATATTTGGAATTATTTTAAATCTGCGATGTCAACTTCACTATTTTATAATATTTTAGTGAATTTGTATAAATTTTATCGCTATTTTTGTAAAATGACTATCCAAAGATTCTGAATTTGTTGTTGTTTTCAAAAAAAAATTCCTTATACGCTTTTGAATGTTAAAAAAAATTTGTTCTTGTGTAAATATTTTCAAAAATTTTATTTAAATCGTAATAAAATGTAAATTAAACATTTACTTGGTTTAAAAATTAATTTTTTTCAACTCTAATTTTTTTTTAACACGTGAAGAAATATTATTGCAATAAAAATTTGACTTGAGGAGGAAATTAATAAATTTTGTCCACTCGAACGTTGAGAACTTTTTGGGATATTTAAACTGAATAAAATTTAAAAAACGTACATAAATAAAAAATACAATATTGAACGTTCAGGAGGAAAATTAAATTTTAAACTACATTTTAACTGTAAAATAATGCTAAGAATCAACTTCGTAAAAAAATTATCCGTTTAGTAAAATAAAATTTGTTCAAAATAAAATATTATTTAAAAAAAAAATTAATTTATTAGTTAATAATTGATAACTAAAAAAATGCGGTATTTAAATCGAAAATATAATGTAAATTAAATATTTACTTGGTTTACAATTAAAAAAAATATATAAAATATAAAAATAAGTAAATCGTAGATTAAAATTAGGACAGATGACTAATTTGATTTCGACAATTTTTTTCCCATATTCATGTAATGAAAACAATATGAAAAACCAATTTGGAAAAAAGTTTTATTTTTCTGGAAAAATATATGATAAAAAGCCAAGGTGACGAAAATTGTGTTGACAATGTTTATTATTATACATCGAAATGTAAAAATTATCAAGACAAAAGAATAATGTTATTTTAATGATTATATTCCTGATTGTGTATATACTGACATGACTATAGATTTATTGTATTTATTACAATATTCATCCTATGAGGAACATAGAAATCTGTGCAATAAACATCACATGTCTTTAGAATCGTATTGATCACTGCAATAATATTATTCACGTCCCTATTTTACAATAAAAGCAATATATTTAGTATTTGTGATGCAATATCGTCAAAACGATGAGAAAATTGTCAAATCATATCGATTAAGTAATAGAAAATATTTTCTTTTTGTAAATACAGAAAAAAATATATTTAGAAAAAATATATAGAAAAAAATACATTTATTTAGATAAAATATTGAAATTGCGAAGAATGTTTAAGCGAAAATTGTTTTATAAAAAAGCTTTTTTTCTGCGATGAAATGAAAAGAGAGAAAAAAATTGATTTCGTCTCTAATTATATTTAGATGAAAATTCGATTTGAAAATATATGGAAATAAATAAAATTTTTTTTACAGTTATCACTATATTATAGTGTATATGTGATACGTGTGAATTCATTTGTTTTGCGGCCTTGCAATATTTCTCGTGCTAAAAACTCGTTGTAGATAATGCCAAATGACAAGTTGAACGTCATTCGTTCCATTTATGATATTGTTAATTCTTTAAAATGCGTGAGAATGGATATTAGAATATTTATTTATTTTTATGACAAGTGACCTTATACTGACGGTGTAACTTTCTTATCAAATTCAGTGCGAGTAAAGTCTGTCATTTTACAAGTTCATGTTTGAATTAACATTTCTTTTTTTTCACCTAGGAACATTTCCTTTTTTTTCTTCGTTATGCATTTTTAAAAAATAAAAGGCAAAAATTAGTTTTTCTTTGCGGAAATAAAAATCAAAATAGAAAATCAAACAAAATGCAAAAATAGAATAGAAAATAAAACAAAATGTTCTCCTCGGAACATTTCCTTTTTTTTCTTCGTTATACATTTAAAAAATAAATAAATGGCAAAAATTAGTTTTTCTTTGGAAAAAGGAAATTAAAATAGAAAATAAAACAAAATGCAAAAGTAAAATAGAAAATAAAACAAAATGCAAAAATAAAATAGAAAATAAAACAAAATGCAAAAAATAAAATCGAAAATAAAATAAAATAAAACACAAAAAATAGAGAATAAAACAAAATACAAATATAGAAAATAAAATAAAAAACAAAAATTAAAGACGAAATAAAAAATAAAATAAAATACGAAATCTTTTTTATGGGAAAAGAAAAAATGACAGAATTTTTTTTCGAAAATTAATAAAGTGATTATTAATTCATTGAATGTTATGTAAATATTGGCGGAGATGAAGTAATAACGCAAATATTTAAAGTTAATGTATAAGGCTTATGTTTGGAATAAAAAAAAAAAATATAAAATACACTTCTGTGATAATTGCAATGTTTGTCGCGCACAATTCATGTTATCAGACCAAGTATTATATCACTCTTGCGAGTTTAATTGAATTAATTGATTAACAGAATTGAAAATTATCTCTGGGAAATCTGTAATTTATAACTCATGTGCTGCGTGTCGTGCGTCGTTGAATTAAAACTATTTTGACAGCAGATCTTAATTTCTGAAATTAGTGTAATTATTGTGCTTAACAATATAATTTATACAATTGACTGTATTTATATATACATAGATAGAAGAATAAAATTCCTCTTAATGAAAAACATTAATATTTATATATAATGAATTAAGGAGTTGAATTTTTATCGATAAATTGAAGAAAAAAGGAGAATATTTGTAAATTCAGAAAGTTTTCCCCTTTGAAAAATATTCTAAATGTTTTTTGTTTAAGGGAAAATTTTTGATTTTTTGGGATTGAATTTAGAATATGTAAAATTAAGAGTATGGATAATAATGGAGAAATTTGAAAATTATTAATTATACTCAATCGTATATACAAATAAGTGGAGAGTGAAAAAATAATTGTGTAAAGAAAAAACTGAACGTGAAAAATAGAAAGAATTTTTATAGTTAAAGTTTGTAAATTTTCTTGATAATAGTAAATAAGGATTTTTCATTTTCTCACAAATTTTCAAGCATTATTTTCGATTTAAATGAAAATACTAACTGGCGTTTAACGAGTTTTTAGCCAGAAAAAATAGTGCGTAGCGCAGAAAAAAATCTTTCCGTCGGATGTGAGACTTGCCACTGAATTTTTTTCTCTCTTTATATCGACAATTACGAAGACAAACTTCATGTCAATTTGTTGTAATTTTTTCCTTAAATTTCTTTAGAGGGATTTTAATTTACAATTTTTCGAAAGTAGGATTTATTTTAATTTTCTTTTTGTGTAAAAATGAAATTAACATAAGGACAATTTTTTTTAATTTGTATTTTTATCGTCTGTGCGTTAAAATATTGTTTTGACAATTGTTTTTTGTTTGAATGGAAGATTTAAACAAAAATTAATTTACAATTTTTCGAAAGTAGGATTTATTTTAATTTTCCATTTGTATAAAAATGAAATTAACTTGAAAACAATTTTTTTAATTTGTATTTTAAATGTTCTTGCGTTAAAATATGGTTTTGACAATTTTTTTCTTATTTATTTTAAATGGAAGATTTAAACAAAATGTAATTCACAATTTTTCGAAAGTAGGATTAAATTTAATTTTCCATTTGTGTAAAAATTAAATTAACTCGAGCACAATTTTTTAAATTTTGTATTTTAAACGTTTTTGTGCGTTAAAATATTGTTTTTACGATTTTTGTCTTATTTATTTTATAAATGGAAGATTTAAACAAAATTTAATTCACAATTTTTCGAATCTAGGATTTATTTTAATTTTCTTTTTGCGTGAAAATTAAATTAACTTCAGAATAATTTTTTAAATTTTGTATTTTCAACGTTTGTGCGTTAAAATATTGTTTTGACAATTTTTGTCCTATTTTTATTTTAATAGAAGATTTAAACAAAAATTTTTCGAAAGAAACATTGCAAAGGGAAAATATCAAGTTTAATAATTTGTTAATTAATTAATATTAATCAGAATCAATTTTTTGTTGAAATAATTATTTTAAATTATTATTTTCGAAATCATTAGTTATCGAAAATTATTGTGTGTATGTATAGAGAAATTTTATTCATTACTGTTAAAATTATTATTTATTATTGTGTATAAATTATTATTTGTTGTTGTATATAAATTATTATATATAAATAATATACGTATTGTGTGTTATATTGAAATTTCGCGTATTATTATAGACGAGAATGCTATTATTTGAAAACACTATTAACTAATTGAAACTAAAATATTATTTATACGGAATACGACTAAAATGCGTATACTATTAGTCACGTGTTAACGATTAATTAATAATTTTGTTTGGAATTACAATTATTCAAGTACAGTAAATACCTATATGTGTATTTGTAAAATTATTGTCTTCGCAGATGTCAAATATTTTACACTAGAATATTTCTGAATTTATTTTGTGTAATTGAATTCCAAATTTAGATTCATTTTATTTTTCTGCAAATTTTAGAGCGAGAGAATATTTTCTCAAAATTAATTATTTTTCTCCTGTCAATTTTTTCAAGAGTAAACAAAAATGATTATTTTAGAGAGAAAAAAAATATTGCTTGTAATTTTTAGAAACAAATTATTTTTGTATGATTTTTTTATGTATTTTTTTTTATTTCTTTATTGTGTATTTATATATTTATTTTTTGTCGAATTGATAATAAAAATCTAAAAGTTTTGATTGAAGGAAATTTTTTGTCAATATAAATATTAGCAAAAATTACGTGTTTGTAAAGTTCGCAACGTTCGTAATTTACGAAATGAAAAAGAAATATTTTTCTATATAAATTTTTGTTGGAAAAATATTTTACAAGTTTCTTGGTGAATAATTTGAAAAGAAAAATAAAATTTTATAAATTGTTCTTGGAGTGGTAAATATTTTTTTCTTTCAATCATTGATTGTAAACATTGTGAAGAAAATAGTGAAAAAATATTAAAACTTCAAATAAAAAAAAAATATTAAAACTTCAAATACTAAAACATTTGAACTTTTAGAATTTTCGTAATTCATTATTATTGAAATATGTTTTAGACACGAGACTGAAATCCGCAAGGCAACGAAAAATGAACATAATTTTAATTATTTGTAGATAATTATTGTTCTTTGGAAAAGAGTTAATTCTGTAAAAGTTTACACACTTCAGAAATTGGAGATAAATTATTAGGAAAAAAAATTCTTTCTATTTTCTGTTTTCAAAAACGCGTTGCGCACTTCAGTCTCAAGTTCAGACTATAATTTATAATTTATAATTTAAACTGTCAATTAAAAATCTTTCTCTCTCTCATTGAGAATTTCTGTATCCGAAATTAATAATTTTTTTTTCGCAGATATCAAGTCATCAGTTTTATTTCGAAAAATTCTAGAAAACTGCCTCGAAAATTGGAATAAAAAGGAGAATCTTGCGCTATAAAATTGCAGTTTGTCGCCGCACGTTTATTGAAATTTTTGTTTTAAGAGAGAATAGAGATGATGACTGCGGTCCAGGTAATACGCATACACAAAAGGTCGTGTTTAAAATGAACTGGACTTAAAATTCTGTGCTTGAACGATCAGTATGTGTGTATATTCGAGGGATATATGTATATGTATATTATATAGCTTTGTCCAAGCAAAAAGCAAAATATACTCTGTGTGTGATGCAAACGTAAATTTATGCATAGCGCCTTCTTGATTTTCTTTGAAGAAATTTATAGCCAGTTTCGTTTGCTTCCCGCTGACAGGCGAGAGAAGGAAGACGCCGATAGAACACGAATTTAAATTAAGATTTGTTATAAAAGAGAATCCTCGATGATCCAGGCATCATTGAAGCCAAATGTATACGCTAATTTTATGGGTCAAAGAAGAATCAGAATTCCCACGCCTTTTTTGTCGCCCTGCTTTTCATCAAATTTTGTTTCATCACATTATTATTAATTCTGTTTGCAAGGAAACAAACGTGATTTGGTTGAAATGTGTGTGTGTGGTAGAGAAAAAACAATATTTGGAAGAGGATTTTTGGAATTTTTGAATATTTGTCTGAATCAGTGCAAAAAAATCAAAATCAACATCATTATTCCGGGCCTCGGAAAACATTCGACTTTTTCGACTTCTATAGACTATTTTTTTTTTAAAAGGAGACTTTCCACTTATTTTAGAAAATTGCGACTGTTTTTAATTATTCTCTGAAAAGTTTTTTGCAAAATTTGCAATATTTATTTTAAAAAATTGAATTTTTGGATTTAAATTATTAAATTCATGAAAAACTTTCTGAAAATGATTAAGATTAATATATTATTGTAGAGAAAAAATTTTAATGAAATATTCTAAGAGATATATAAGTGTTTGAATATTTTTTAGTGAAAATTATAAGAAACAATTAAGCTTCAATTTTTCTGAACAAAATTTACTTTTCAAAATAAAATTTTTATAAATATCTTAATTTTAACAAATTAAATATTAATTTAACTAATTTCTTGCAAAATGAGTTACATTTTTTAAATATTCAAATCCGCTTGAGATATTTTTATATAAAAACGAAATTAAAGAACATTCAAAACATTATTTACAAATAATGATTTAGAAAGGAATTTTAGTAAAAAAAAATTCGAAAATAATTTAATTTTGGAGAAGATAGAAAAGGAAATTTTTTTTAGAAATAATTAAATTTTAAAATTGTTGAGAATTCAGTTTTTCAAAAAGTTTTCAAATAAAATCATTCTAAAATTAGTTCAATTTTCAAATAAAAAAATGTATTAAATAAAATTATGTAGAATCGAATTTTTGTAAATTTGAATTGAAAGCAATTGATTTTTAATGGAATTTTATTTTTTAAATATAGTTCAATTCTCGAAGAATTTTCTAAAAATTCCAGAAAATAATCAACTTAGAAAAGAATTCCAGTAAAAAATTGTGGAAAATAATTAAATTTTTGTAGTTTTTAAAAATTTCAAAAAAATTATCAATTTAGAAAAAAAAAATTCTATAAAAAATTGTGAAAAGTAATTAAATTTTTGTAGTTTTGAAAAATTCCACAAAATAATCAATTTAGAAAAGAAGTTCATTAAAAAAAATTGTGGAAAATAATTGAATTTTTGTATTAAAATGATTCAATTAGTTTCATTCTTAAAGAACTTTCTAAAAATTATAAAAAAAATAATTGATTTAGAAACGATTTTCAGTAAAAATTTGTAAAAAAAAAATATATTTGTAAATTCAAACGATTCAATTTTGAAAAAACTTTCGGAAAATTCATCAAAATTAATTGATTTAAAGAAGAATTTTAGTATAAAATTGTAGAAAATTACATGAATTTTGAGAAGTAAATATAAATTCCAACAATTCCGAATTTTTCACTGTTCGAAAACTTTAATTTGAAATTCTTTGGAAGTTAATTGAATTTTTGACCAAAAAAATTTGAAATAATTTGGAAAAATCAAAATTTTGTAGAATAAATTTAAATGCAATTGAATTTGAAAAGTAAATTTTAATTCAACTTTCTTTCTTTCGAAAGAATTCTTCTTGAATTGAATTCTTAAAGAACTTTCATAAAAATAAATTTAAAAAATTGATTGAAAGAATAATTTTAGTTATAAAAATTCTAGAAATTAATTTAGTTTAAGAAAAATTATAGTCAGTAATTTTTAGAAATAATAAAGTTGGAGAAAGTTCGCAATTGAATTTTTTTTAGTTTAAATTTCCAATGAAAAAGTATTAAGTAGGTATTTTACAAAATTATTTAACTTTCAAGTAATTGAGTTCAGAAAATCTAAAAAAAATTGTTTTTGAAAATTTTTAATTACAACTGTTTTAAAATAATTGAATACCCAAAAGTAAAATTTGCAAAAACTGTCAAATAATTGTAAATTTCGGCAAATTTTATGCTTTGGAATTTAATTAATTTTCAATTTTGTTACAATAATTCTTTTAGAATAATCGTATTTTTGAAGAACTAATATTTTATAAGAAATAATATTTATATTTTTCTTCAAAAATACGATTATTCTACAAAAAATGGTAACAAAATAAAAAATTAATTAAATTCCAAAGCATAAAATTTATCTTTTATAAAATTTGACGAACTTTACTATTATTTAAGAGTTTTTGTAAATTTTACTGTTTATTATTATTATTAATAGTTAATTAATTAATTACAATATTTAATTAAAAATATTTTTATTTGTGAAAAATGTGAATAAAGAACGATTATTTTGAATTAATTTTTGATAAACTTAGAATTGAAATTGAATTGAATTTACTTAACTTTGAATGTTTTGTACTTTGAATCGATTAAAACAACTTTTTTCCCCTCTTAAAGTCGATCCGAGGCCTGTGTGAATTCCCCAAAAATTCTTTTTCGACAGTAAAAACGAAAAATTCGTATCTTCTCAAAAAGTGCGCGGATAAAGTTGTCTTTTATAAATTTCTGCACTCGAAACAAGTTTTTTCGCTTTTGCTTCTCTTATGCGTGCATGTTTCTCATTTTGAGAGGAAATTTTGTAAATGAGGTACTTTATTATTTTGGAGGATCGTTCGTCAATTTAGCAGGACGCGCTTTGAATTTTATGCTTTTCGGTAAAAAAAAAAGAAAAAGAAAAAAAATTTTGTCGTCGAGATATTCAGCGACGAATTCAAGTAGCAGTAGTTGTTGTAGTATATATAGTAGTATGGTTAATCTCACCAAGGGCATGTCGAACGTTTTTCGCATTCGAAATTGACTTGAATATGTAATTTCCGCGGTCTCAAAGTAAACAAAAGGCAAGAAATGCAGACGAATATGGCACTGCGTAATTCGCATTCGAATTACACCTGAGAAGTATATATTCGTACATTACAGTTCCAAGTGAAATATTGCTCGGGACGTTTCCGTGAATGTAATGTTTCTACTGACTATAAAGAAATAAAATGTAAAAGAAATAACACTTTATAGAAATCCTCGTCGTGTATATGCGAATGTATAATTGTATACTTTATTATATTCTATTTATTCCTGAATGAAATAATAATATTCCTGAATGTAATAATAATATTCTTCCTTTTTCTCCGTAATTTTTCTCTTTTTCGTTAAAATTGTTTGGAATTGTTAAAATCGTTTAGAATCGTTTACAATCGTTTACAATCGTTTGCAATTTTTTACAATTGTTTAAGTCGTTTTCAATTTTTTCTTCTTTGAAAATTGTTTAGAATCGTTTAATTTTTTATTTTATGGTCAATTTTTTTCTAAAGGAAAAATTAGACCCATTAGGAGAATATTATTATTTTATTGCTTATTTGTTTTGAAAGTTATGGGCAAAGTCGTATTCTTCTTGTAGGAAAAGTTTTCGATCTCGTTGAGCGCATGGAGGAGAAAGAGATTGCGTGCGATGCTCGAAGGGAAAAAGACTCATTCAAATATATCGTTTTATCAGAAAAATGAAACCTCAAAAGTCACTCTTTAGTTATTTTTGCGCATTATAAATTAGAAAAGTATAGAAACCTTGGGTTTAAATTTCAATAGTTTTCGTATTTTTTCCCCTTGCAAAAAAAAACAATTTTTCGTGTCCTATTTTTTGTCGCGAATAATTTCGAGTCAAATATATAAAGTATGTAAAGTGAAAACTGATTGTAAATTGATAAGCCGCGTTAATTTGCATTGGCAGTAATGGTCAATTTGCGCGCAAAGAAATCTTGTTATGAATTAAAGGAGCGCAAAAAAAAGGAAAATGAAAACGAAATATGTATATAATGATCAGATTTTAATTTTAATTAAGAAGAACTGTAAAAAGAAAAAAAAGTTGAGAAGCGGTGGTCATTTGGTTGGACAATAAACTCAACATGTAATCTTGTAGCTAACGCAAAAGTGACACATTCGTTCGGTTTTTAAAAGCATCGGCGCATTTATAGGAAAGGCAAATTATGGCAAATCAGAAAACAGTCATGCTCGATGAAAGATACTCGTGTTCGGTTTAATAAGCCGTTTCCATCGTAATTATAAATGAACGTGTGAGATCGTCACGGTTAGTTGCTTCGTCTCACTCGCTAATGTTACGAGACACTCGTTCAAAGATAAGTGCTAAACGATAATGGCAATTAATGTTGTCTATAGATACACCCAGAGCTTGTAGCCTTGAGAGCAAGAAATTGCAATTATATATTTATATTTATTTATTTGTCACACAAAAATATATTTGTTCATCTTTTCTTTTTAATTCGAGCTCTATTGGATTTTATTCCGCGCCCATTATTTTTCAAATGTTGTGCTTATTGAGATTTTATTTTTCACAATATTTTCATTTGTTTTGCAGTGTATCGTGTGAGTGGAGGCGATTTATCTGTTTGAATTTCCAATTGTCTCTAAGCTGACGCAATCTGAGAATTAATTCACCTCTTAATATTTACCTTATTCTGGTAATTGAATTCTTCTGGACAAAATCTTCATTCGATATTGGCCATCGCTCTCTTTCTCTCTCTCTCTCTTTTTGTGCGGCGTATCTTCATTTTTTTTGTTGAAATTTCCGAATTCGGATATTAATAGCCGATAATTGGAATTATCGCCGCAGAATTATTAAAATACGTTTCGCATTATCGTTAATTGAAACCAATATTAATCTTCTAATTTAATTAAATTCATTTCAAATTGTAATCAATTAATTTGATTATTTCATCCGCAGTTTAATAATAAATTGGATTATTTGGAGTAATTAAATATTGATTATTTAAGCAATTTATTTTAATGTGGAAATATCTAATCGCTAATTAAATTCAGATTTATAATTCCAGGTTTGACATATAGGCTGCCAGGAAAATTAGAAAATTGCTAGAGAAAAAAGGGAAAAAATGTCAAATTACTCTACAAAATTGCTAAAATTTTCGAAAATCAAGTTTCTACTGTGAATTCCTGGGAATAATTTAATTATATATAAAAAAAATTGAATTCTTGCGAATAATGAAATAAAAATTTTTTTAAATAATTTAATTCCTGCGAAGAATTATATTATTTATGTAAATATTGAATTTCCGTGAAAAATTTTATTATTTCTGCAAAATAATTGAATATTTACAACAAAATTTAATTCCTGCGAAGAATTTTATTATTTATGAAAATAATTAAATTTCTGTGAAAATTTTATTATTTATGCAAAATAATTGAATGTTTACAAAAAATTTTTATATTTACGAAAATAATTGCATTTTTTGTAGATTTTTATTAAAATTTTGATAAATAATTGAATTTTGATAAATAATTGAATTTTTGCGAAAAATGTTATTAAAACTTTCGAAAATAATTGATTTTCTGTCAAGAATTTAATTATTTTCAAAAGAATAATTTTTTTGACAGAAATTTAATTATATTTAAAATTAATGCTTTTCAAGAATTAGAATATTATTACCTATAAAATTTAAAAATAGCGGAATTATGTTATTGAATTTAATATAAAATTTTGAAAATAATAGAATTTTTGACAAGAATTTTATTATTTTTGTAAATAATTGAATTGTAATGAATTTCATCAAAATTTTGGAAAATAATTGAATTGTTTTTAAAAGTTTTACTAAAATTTCTAAAAATAATTGAATTTTTGACAAGAATTCAATTTTCGATAAAAATTATAATTGAATTCTTCAAAAGAATTTTATTATAATTTTTAAAAATTACTTAAATTTCTGTCAAGAATTAAATGTTTATAAGAATAATAATTTAATTCTTCGGAAAAATTGTAAAAAAATGTTTTTAAATAATTGAATTCTTGCTAAGAAGTTTATTATTTTTGAAAGTAATTATATTTCTGTGAAAATTATATTATTTATGCAAAATAATTGAATATTACAAAAAAAAATTATTATTTACGAAAATAATTGAATTTTTGTGAAAATTTTATTATTTATGCAAAATAATTGAATATTACAAAAAAAATTTTATTATTTACGAAAATTATAGAATTTTTGTTAGTAATTTTATTATTTACGAAAATAATTTAGTTTTTTGTTGACAAATTAAATTATTTACGGAAATAATTTAGTTTTGTGTTAACAATTTAAATTATTTAAAGTGAATTATTTTTAAAAATAATTTCATTCTTGCAAAGAATTTTATTAATTATGAAAATAATTAAATTATTTTCAAGATTGTTATCAAAATTCTTGAAAATAATTGAATTTTTACTAAGAATTTTATTAAATTTTTTTAAGCAATTGAATTGTTTCAAAAAATTTGATTAAATACAAAAATAATTACATTCTTATAAAGAATATTTTTACATCTAAAAATATTTGATTTTTTGTGACAAAAATAAAAATATAATTGCTTTCTTAGGAAATGTTTAAGCCAATTTTCTGAATATAATTGAATTCATTTGAGAAATTTTTATTAAAAACCCAAAAAAATATTATATTTATATTTTTCTTGTATAGAAATCAAGAAGAAAAATAAGAATCGAAGTAAGAGAAAAAGATGAAATTCAATCTTGAAATCGAAAACGACTGGGAAAAAACTCCATTTTCGAACCAAGTTTATAATTAGATGCAAAAATTGAATTTAATTACCAAGCAATTGAATTTGAAGATTAATTTTCGTTTAAGAACGAAAATTCTTCTCTCTAATAGTGACTTGTCAACGATTTATTATCATGCGTGCGATTGAAAATTTTTTTTTGAAGGTGACGAATTGAGAAGTGTCAATACTAACTGGCAAAGACATCTATAAAGGCGATTGAAGAAAGACTGCGACGATTGGCAGTCAGTGGCAAAAACTGGTAACCGCATCGTGCAACATGATTTTTCATAGCGTTTTGTGGTCAGGACAAACATCGGCTGTCCGCAAGACGATTGCCTCCGTTTCACCAGTATGATGATGATGATGATGATCATCATCATACTGCACCCTATAATATACTCCTATAAAATTATATTTTGCTCCACATGAAATTCTCCAGTTCGATTCTCTATATTATATAAACAACTCGATTTGTTTTCGCGCCAACGTTGTTTTATTCCTCAATTTCAAAACCACGAATATTTGAGACTTGTGCATATATATTCTTGCGTGAAAGAATTTTATTATTTCGTTTTTTGGACAAAAAAAATTGTAAACATTCTTTCAAAAGAGATGTTATTTTAGTGTATAAAAGAAAATATGTGTGCGTTAAATTGTCCATTAAATTTTGTTATTGTGATAATTGAAAAAAGGAACAAATTGTAAACATTCTTTTCAAAAGAGTGCGAAAATTATATTGTCTATACTTCTTTTTAAGCAGGCGAGAATAGAGATAGAAATCGAAAAATATTTGAGAATATATACAAAGAGTTGAGGGCGAAATTTTGAAAATCACTTTTAAATATGTGGCTAATTAGTTTTTCAAGTGTAATATTGTAAGCGCCTGAGATTAGAAAGGGATTAAAATTAAAATCCCACCATAAATCACAGTTTTCTTTAGTAATGACTAATTATCGAATAGTGGATTACATAGATTAAAAACCTCGAGATAATCTATAATCCGATTGAAAAGTATACAAACAAATAAGATTCTAACAAGTGATATTATTAATCCCATAATCTCACCTTCACGAAAAGAGAGGGCAAAAAAAAAATTTTTTTTTCTATTCAAAAATTGCTATTTGTGTATACACAGTTTTGAAAAAAAGGATTTTCTAAATTCCAAACAAAGTATTTTCCACTTCTCCGGATAGATATATCAATGAGGCATAAAATTCAATTTTTTTTCTCTGAATTTCGTGCGCGTAAAGAAAAAAACTTTTAACTTCTTTTTGGAAAAAGAAATTGTTTTTACAATTTTACTGTAATGATGAAAAGAAATGGGGAAATGGAATTGTTTTAAATTGGCAAGTAAACTGATTTTTCTAAGTGAAAGAAAGGAGTGGTGTGTGGTTTTTTTTTCTCAAGCTAAAATTTTCTTCGTGTATATGTGCATATACAAACTCTGGGAGTAATAATAAGTGAATGTTGTTTTCGAGCCGTAAAACAGTTTTTAGAATCGCGATTTGAACATGTCGAAAGCGGTTTTTTTTTTCGAGCCTCCATTTTGTTTTCATTATAGTGAACACCTTGACGAGAGAGAACTCCAGGGTAGGTAATAAAAATGAAGCAAAGCGGTAAAAACGAGGTATTTTGTATTTTACGATCATATTTGAATTCTCGTTGAAGGGAGTCTCCAGCGTAGTTTTACGTCAAAGACAATTGCTACTATACATTATTCTATATTGACCTACGAATATACGTCAATCCGTTTTTAACTAGGCACTTAAGGCATATTTCTATTAATAAATCGGTGACGTTTATTATTTTATATATATACATATTGTTGAGAACTGTAAATCTGTATATTTAGTTTTGTATTTTAATTTTAGAAAGGAGAGGAAGGGATTTTATTTCTTTTTTTTTAATATTAGAAAATATTTCGTTTATTTGAATTGTTTTGGAATTTTTGGATTGGCGAAAAATGATAAAAATGAAAATATTTTCTCGAAACACACACACACACGAAAGTTTTGATGTTTGAAGAGAATTGACCGTTCCGCAATTATCCGGTAACGTGCAGTTAATTTCTTATTATTCACTATCCACATTACTGGTTTTTATTTCCTGAAGCTCGATATATATTATACTAATGTCCCTCATTATAGTCTTAATTATAGAAGCAAATCTGTTAACATATCTATCTTGATCTTGATATTATTTTTTTCTCTTAAAAAAAAAATGTTCCTTCTATATTATACGATTGAGAAATTATTTTTCAATTTTACGTAGACAAGAAAATATAATATAAAAAGAATATAATAGAATAAAGAATTGAATTGAATGTATAATTAAATTATAATTGAATAATATAAAGTGAAGAAGAAAATTTTTGTATGAATTTCTCTAATGCGATATTTTTGTTTTCAGGTCTTGGCTTGGGACCACAAAGTTCTGAAGAAGCGCACGCGGCAGTGTTGGCCGCCGCCGCTGCTGCTCTACATCATCATCACCAAGGAGCATCCGGAGGTCCAACGATGAGGCCATTGAGGCATCCTCTGCCTCCTGGCATGTTGCACTCGGCACCCCATCCACTTGCTCCTCATCATCCATTGGCTGGACCTCATCATCCTCTCATTCCCCCTCATCCCGAGGAGGACGGTGTTGTCGATGACCCTAAGGTCACCCTCGAGGGAAAAGAATTGTGGGAAAAGTTCCACAAACTCGGAACCGAAATGGTCATCACGAAAAGTGGCCGGTAAGAATTTCAACAAGAAAAATTCCTTTTTTCACCTGCTACTGCGATGCAATAACTCCTGGAGTTTGAACTCGAGAGGACCTTTGAATATTTTTCACTCGTAATTGTTCGTTGTATTATACTTTACAAAATATTGTAGAAATAATTTACAAATTGTTGATAAATATTTTACAAATTTTTGATAAATATTTTACAAATATTGTAGAAATATTTTACAAATTTGGGACAAATGTTTTACAAATATTGTAGAAGTGTTTTTAAATATTGTAGAATTATTTGACAAATATCAGAAAATATTGTAGAAGTGTTTTTAAATATTGTAGAATTATTTGACAAATTTCGGACAAATATTTTTAAATATTGTAGAAATATTTGGCAAATTTCGGACAAATATTTAACAAATATTGTAAAAGTATTTTTAAATATTTTACAAATATTGTAATAGTATTTTTAAATATTGTAGAAATATTGAAATTTCAGACAAATATTGTAAAAGTATTTTTAAATATTTTACAAATATTGTAAAAGTATTTTTAAACATTTTACAAATATTGTAAAGGTATTTTTAAATATTTTTCAAATATTGTAAAAGTATATTTTTAAATATTTGACAAATTTCCGACAAATATTTTTAAATATTTTACAAATACTGTAATAGTATTTTCAAATATTGTAGAAATATTTGACAAATTTCAGACAAATATTGTAAAAGTATTTTTAAATATTTTACAAATATTGTAAAGGTATTTTTAAATATTTTGCAAATATTGTAAAAGTATATTTTTAAATGTTTTACAAATTTGGTAAAAATATTTTTAAAAATTGTAGAAATATTTGACAAATTTCGTACAAATACTTTACAAATATTGTAAAAGTATTTTTAAATATTTTGCAAACATAAAAGTATATTTTTAAATATTTTACAAATATTCCACAAATATTGCAATAATATTACGATTTTTCTGTTTGTATAGAAAAAAATGTATTTCCATCAAATGAAATCGGCAGGAGCTTCGATTTGAATTATAAAAAGAAAATAATTTCTAATGACGGACAAATTTGACGAATTTCAGAAGATCCTCTCTCGATTTCTCATTCTTTTTGGAGTTCTGCATCTATATATATACATATACATATGTGTAAAACTTGAAAGTTTCACATTCAAAGTTTCATCGCACGTGCTTAACATTAGTTGTCAGATATATATATATAGTCAACACACGCAAACAAGAACGTACGAGTGTCGTGCAAACTTTGAAAGCGCGGTCGATAAACGGGCTCTCGCATATATTGGAAGCGCGTTTATCCCCCATTTGCGTCGATGAATACTTGTACCACTGGTATTTTTAAGAGTGAGAGATTTTTTCACTTGAATCACTACTGCAATACAGTGCCATTTATATATATAGCCTCGCACACTTTAGTTGCCCGAATTATGTCCGAAAAAAAATTCAAAAGCAAATTGTGCTATTGCCTCTTCTTGAATCGTTATGTTGAACTAATTTCTGTATTTTGGTTTTGCAAATATTTTTTTTCTTGTTCTATTCTTCTTCTAAATTTTGTTCTTGTTTCGCACCTTTTATTCTTGTTCTACTCTTCATTCTTTGTCTACTTTTCACTCTTTTTCTATTTTTTGTTCTTTTCCTACTTTTTACTCATCTTTTTTCGTTCTTTTTTTAGACTTTTTACTCTTTTACTGTTCTTTATTCTTTTCCTACTTTTTATTCTTTTATTTTTCATTTTCTGTTTTTAATTATTTTTCTAGTGTTTGTTTTCTATTTTTTTTACCTTTTTTATTTGTTTTTTTATTTTCTCTTTTCTATATTTTTTATTCTTTTTCTACCTTTTATTCTTTATTTCTATTTTTCATTTTCCGTTTTTAATTCTTTCTCTACTTTTTGTTTTCTATTTTTTATACCTTTTCTATTTGTTTATTTTTTATTTTCCTTTTCTATTTTTTATTCTTTTTCTACTTTTTATTCTTTTTCTATTTTTTTCCGGCTTTTTGCCTTTCCCTGTTTTTTTTTTATTTTAGTTCGTCGATAAATTTTGAAAAGCATTTTTTTTTGCTTCTTTCGATTTTGAGGGAAGTACAAGTTATTTTGAAAATGCGAAAAAAATTATTTTTGATGATTTCTCACACAATTTGGAAGAAAAAGTACGAACGTGTGCATATTTAGGTCTGTGTGTATATATATTCGTTCGACTATCCTCAACGACAGGGAGTTCGTCTTTGTAGTGTAAAAGCACGTACAAAGATATCTCGATGAGGCTTGCTCCCTCATCGCTGAGCAATTGAAAGTTCGCTAGCCCCTTACGTTTTTCACCCCCTCTAGCGTCACCGATTCAACAACCCCTGATCAGTTCCTCCGCACCGTCATCATCCTCGATACTGTCATCGACTAGTTAAACTAGAAAAAAATTCACTATACTCGTATCTTTTATTTTTTCCTCTATTTTTCTCACTTTTATTTTTCCTCATTCTCTCAATTTTTTCTCCTATTTTCTT
Source organism: Leptopilina myrica (nomen nudum) (assembly GCA_032872475.1). Classification (NCBI taxonomy): domain Eukaryota; kingdom Metazoa; phylum Arthropoda; class Insecta; order Hymenoptera; family Figitidae; genus Leptopilina; species Leptopilina myrica (nomen nudum). The sequence goes on along the minus strand of CM065459.1, from coordinate 3,490,999 downwards.
TTTTTTCCCCTCTAATTTATTTATTACAATATTGTTTAAATTCAGTTACATATAGTTTCAACTAATTCAACTAATTTATAGTTGACTTTATTTATCTTGCAATTTGTTGATGCCATTAATAATGCACTTAAGAAATAAAGTTATAGGCAGACTATTGTTAAATAACGAAACAAGTTTAAGTAGCTTTGGAGTAATAGAATTTCAAGAGCGTAAAACTTTGTATAGTGCGCAGTGATAAAGAGCGTAATTTGAGAGAGACTCGCTTGTAGCATATGGGGTTTTTTTTAATATTAATGCGCGAGGAGAAAATCTATTTTCTTTTCTCCAATCGAACACATCTTGGGGGTAATTTTTTTTCCCATACGAAAGAGTTGTGTATAGATATATAAATTGCATATATAAATAGTTATATCAATTGGATCTATTTTATGTATGTGCGTGCGTATTCGTGTTTTTTCTATATATGTATACTCGAAAGAGGAGAGAGCATTTGTATATTTATATTTTTCTATAAGGGAAAAGGTTATTATATTCCTCCAGTTAGCTTGATCCGTTCTTTACACATTCAATTTATAAATATGTAATTCCAAGTATTTTTATTTTTAAACGTCTAACAAGTTCGCGTAAATAAAATATAGATACGTGTACTTAAAATATATATCACTTCAGAGTTGGGAATTTAAATACTAGAATTTTAATTTCTTAGCCGTGTATAAAATTAGAAATCTTTTTAATTCTTTTTGTAAAAATTTTCGATCGTTCTTAATTATTTTTGGTCGTTTCCGTATTTTTTTCCCCATCCTAAAAATTGTCTTCCAGTAATTAAATTATTTCCAAGTGTAAAATTTTAGGGTTTTAATTTCTTTTGTTTTCGTATTTTTTCCCTTGTCCTAAAAATTTTCTTCTAGTAAATCAATTATTTCCAAGTATAAGATTTCGGGTTTTTAATTTCTTTTGTCGATTTTACGATTTGTGAGGCGTCCAATCTTCGATTTTTTGTCAAATCGACTATTTTTGCTCCGCAGTGATTTATTTATTTGCGTAAAAAATTAGTTGTATTCAAAATTATTGTAATCGTAGTGAATTTGACTGCGATAATATAGTTTTTGACGGAAATTATCTTGAGGATTGTATATATATATATATATATATATATTGTTCTGTGAATAATTCGCGCATATGAAAGTATGGTTATGATCGAAAGAAAATAATATATGATTAGTGGAAATTATACTTTCAATGGCGTAATTACATGATCAGGGAAAATTATGTGATCAATATAGTGAATTGTACGATCGGTAAAAATATTTTTCGGTTCGACGGCAATTATACTATCAAGAGAAATAATTGTATGATCAATAGAGATTAAACGGTCCACAGAAATTATACGATCAGTGCGGCAATTATATAATCAACAAGTTGGTATTTAGGGTTTTTTTTGTGTATCGAGAGAAGGAGAGGGTTGACTGTTCAATTTTTGCACTCAAGGGATGAATTTAATTTTTTAGACTTTATATAGAAAATGGAAAAAACAAATTATAGAGCGAGAATTCAATTATTTTTCCAAATAATGAAATTTTTGGTTGAAAATCAATTTGTTTTCGCAGAAAATTCAATCGAAATCTTCCGAAAAATGGGATTATTTTTTTAATAAAATTGTTTGTAGAAATTTAATTTTTACAAATTTTGTTGTTTCTACTTTTTGTTAGGAATTTTTTTTTCTTCTACTCTTTGTTATAGGAATTCTTCTCTATAATTTTCCTTAATTTTTTTTCTTGATCCAAATAAGTGTTTCGTTAAAAAATAAAATTGATCGATGACAACTTTTGATAAAAACTGTATAGAAGTATATAACTAATTTAAATTTCTGTTGTAGGATAAGGAAATTAAGAAGTCGGTGGAGAGTTGTAAATTTATCAGAGAGCCTGGAGCGAATGAACTGAAAGATGTCGAAATAAATGAGTGATAAATGTTGGTGGGAGGAAAGGAACGATAAGAGCGTAATTCAAGGGCTTCGATTTGAAAGTATTTATTAAAGTGATGTATATCACTAAATATACAAGTTAAAGTTCTCTCTATCTTTTCGCAATTCGCTCTAAATCAATCTTCATTGTAAATCGAGTTCAGACAAGGAGAATATTTCTCCCTCTCTCTCTCTCTCTCTCTCTTTCATTCGTTCGTATATACGCACTTATATATTACGAAAAAAAAGGAGGAAAAAAATTGTGAAAGCGTAGGCGTGTACAGAGTGAGTACTTATGATCCGCTACGAGAACAGGTATCAAACCTAACAACAGTGGTCGATAATTACATAGCTCGAAATTACGCACATTGGTTGGCATCGTCCGTTCGTAGTCGAGTCCAAGGAGGCAAAGTGAGCCAAAGTGAGCCAAAAGAAGCAAAGGAAAAGGCAAAAGCAAGAGCGAGGCAAAGCATAATCCAAAGCGAGCCAAAGTAACGTCGTGTGGTCTACGTCTCAATATCGTGTCTGGTCTCGCGCCTACGTAAGAGCCCCTCATTCTCTCTCTCTCGTGCACGTGGAAAAACTGGCATCAATTGACGAACACACTTGTCGATCTCATCGTGTGGGTTCCATTTATATATAGGAGTGAGAGGAACTTCGAGGGGGGGAGGGGGTTGTTATCCCGGAGTTGGTGTGTAGGATCAAGACCACGGAGTGTGGAGGGAGTTGTTAAGTATAGGGCTGAGTTAACGATGTTTGTTTTATACATTGGCAGCCTCTTCAAACCTGTAATCTTTCTAAACGAGATATTACCGAGGGGCCCGTTGCGAAACTCACTCCACCACCTTCTTCTTCTTCGTCTTCTTCTTCTTGTCGTCATCTTCTTCTTCTTCATCTTGTTCTTCTTCGACCACAGTGGTGGATCTCTCGCGAGAATTTTCACTGCACTCCTGATGGGTCCGTGAGCCTCGGGCTCAAAATTGCTTCCCATTTTCCCCCACTCTGGCTCTCATTTCTTCCGAGACTAAATTACCGGCCATTCACAATCTCCAGGAATTAAATTTCGATTGGGGCGCTTGTGAAAGCAAGATCGCGCGAGAGATATTTCCTGATCTGGATGGCTTCTTCTTTTTTTTTTTTTTTGCTTTATTTAAATATTTCCGTGAATCTCGAGAGAGCTGGGAGGGAATTTTTTACATTCTCGCGTCACATGAGAAAGAACGAAGGCAGGTTTCGTACTTTGGACTAAAATCTATTATTTATTGTAGAATTCGTACGTTTCGCTACTATTTGGACACTTTTCTAACATATAGAAAGAACTAGAAGCACTGGAAGCTGCTTCTTTCTTTTTTTTCACTATTTTAAATCGATTGTAATAGTTGATAAAAGAGAAAATTTCGAATAAAATTCTTCTTAGAGACAAAAAGACACTAATTATTTTTAAGAATTTGAACAACAATTTTTTAAATAATTGAATTTTTTGAGAATTTTCATTGCAAACTTTTGAGGAAATAATTTTATTTCTTAATAACTTTATTACAATTTTTTTTAAATAATTGAATTTAAAAAGAAATTTAATTAAAATTTTGCTACAAAATTCATTATTGAATTATTACGAAAAATATTGGAGAAATAACAGAAATTTTGTTTTTGAATTTTTGAATTTTGTACAAGAATTTCGTTATTTTTTTTTGGAAACATTTCAATTCGTTAAGAATTTGAACAAACATTTTTTAAATACTTGCGAATTTTTGAGAATTTTTATTGAAAATTTTTGAGGAAATAGTTATATTACAATTTTTTTAAATAATTGAATTTTATAAAAAAATGTAATTGAAGTTTCGAAACAAAATTCATTATTGAATTATTACAAAAAAAATATTGGACAAAATGCAGAAAATTATTTTTTATATTTGAATTTTTTACAAGAATTTTGATATTTTTGTAAATATTTCATTTCGTTAAGAATTTGAACAAAATTTTTTTAAATAATTGAATTTTTTGAGAATTTTCATTGAAAATTTTTGAGAAGAATTTTGTTATTTTTGTAAACAGTTTAATTTTTGACATGAATTTTGTTATTTTGCTAAATAATTAAATTTTTGCAAAGTATTTTATTTTTTATTAAAAATAATTGATTTTCTTGCAAAGAATATTATTGTTTTTGAAAATAATTGAATTTTTCGTGAACTTTTTAATTATTTAGAAATTTTACTTGAAATTTTTTGAAAATAATTAAATTTCTAATGAACTTTACTCCTTTTTTTTACTATTTTAAATCGATTATAATAGTTGATAAAAAAGAAAATTTCGAATAAAATTCTTCTTAGAAACAATTCAGAACGTTTTTTTCTAAAATTCTTTGAAAGAAATGATTTATTATCCAAAATTGTTGAATTTTTTGCCGAAAATTCTAAAAAAGTTTATTATTTTCACTAATAATTTAACTCTGGACTGAAAATTAATTATTTTTGTAAATATTGTTATTCTTTCGAAAGAATATATTTATTTTTATTCTTAAAGCCACTTTTTTCTAAATGAGTGCGAAGTCTGCAGCCACTTCTTCTCTCCACCACAAAAATTCTATACTAACTATACACGCATGTAGCCAGTATACAATAAAGTTGAGAATTTTTTTTCGAGAGTAGCAAACAGTGCCAAGGAGGTTTGATTCTTTCTTCTTTTTTTGTTAACAAACACTTGGGCTCTGTCCAAACAATATATGTGTTTTCGCCAGTTGTAAATTGGAATGGCACGAGCCACTCGAGTTTCTTGAGAGATTGAGAGAGAGAGAGAGAGAGAGAGAGAGAGAGAGAGAAAAAAATTAAAAAGAGTTGTTTTCGGTTTTAATGCAGAGTTGATGGGATTATAATGGCGAGGATGATTTAAAAGGGACACTAGTTTATTTTGCTCACCATTAGCAAAATGGATTATGGCAATATAGTTTATTTTCTTCTCCGTAAGTTTGCTTTTTTCTCTTTCATTATAGTTGAAAGGTTTATAACTTTCAGTTTTCGTTTCGAAAATTACTCTCCATGGCAATACAAATCTGTTTATTGCTTTTTAGATTGTGAAAATCAAGATGGGCTCATCCACATAAATTGAACGGAAAGAGAAAGTGAAATTTTCCTTTTTCTTTTTTTTAGACTCGTAGACGTAATTAAAATCAGACTATTTCTTCTTTTCATTATGTAGTTATATTGTCAGACACCTCATTTAGAAAAATGGTATTTTTTTCTACTGTTTAGAATTTTTTTTCTGCTTGTTAGAATTTTTATCTACTTGGTAGAATTTTTTTCTACTTGTTGGAATTTTTTTCCACTTATTAGAATTATTTTTCTACTTTTCGTTAGGAATTTTTTACTACTTGTAAGAAATTTGTTTCTACTTTTCGTTAGGAATTTTTTCTTCTTCTACTCTTTGTTAGGAATTCTTTTCTATATAATTTTCCTTAATTTTTTTTCTTGAATTTAAAATTTGACGTTTGTTTAATATTCCTTTATAGTAGTGGATTGTAATTACTGCTTTTGAACTTGTATCGGATCATGAAGCATGACTACGATTATAGTGCAATCTCATTGTGATTATTGTTATCCTTGTTGCTATAAATCACAATTATTATCGTTCTCGCAACTATATTAAATGAATGTGCATTGATATATACTCCGACAGGCTATCTTCAACTCTGTCATTAAGTTATCAATCATGACTCTTTAGCACTTGTAACGTCTTTTCTTCTCATACATAGTTCATATAACACTCTCAGGACAGATCATTAAGATTTTATCATTCAATTTTTTTCCTTGACGAGAAATTTACACTACAATTATGAAACTTAATCGAAATTTGCGATTTTATTCAAAAAAAAAGGAGAAAAAAAGCGATTGGCAATATTTTTTTCACAGTTTAATTAAAATGTCTATACAAAGATTTTTAAAATTCTTTTTGGAATTTGTTTTAAAAAAAGTATTTTTTGATTTTGGGATATTTTTTATTTAAATAGGGAAAATAGGGAGAGAGAATGATTTTGGAAATAGATTTTTATTATTAACTGACAAATAGCAGTTTTAATTTTTCAATTATTTTAGATACAGGATTTTTTAATTTTTCACTTTTTTAATAATTTTTTATTTATTTATTCAATTAGTTTTGTAAATAATAAAATTGTTAAAAAAATTCAATTATTTTAGTTAATAATAATTTTTTTTTGAAATATTCAATTATTTTGCATAAATAATACAATTTTCACAGAAATTCAATTATTTTGCATAAATAATACAATTTTCACAGAAATTCAATTATTTTCGTAAATAATAATTTTTTTTGTAAATATTCAATTATTTTGCAAAAATAATAAAATTTTCACAGAAATTCAATTATTTTTGAAAATAATAAACTTCTTAGCAGAAATTCAATTATTTTAAAAAATTTATTTTCCAAATAATTAAATTCTCGCCAGAAAATAAATTATTTTCGAAAATTTTAATAACATTTTTCGCAATAATTCAATTATTTACAAAAATAATAAAATTTTTGTCTGAGATTCAATTATTTTTCATAAATAATTAAATTCTTCGCAGAAATTCAATTATTTTCAATAAATAATAAAATTCTTCGCAGAATTCAATTATTTTTATAAATTTCATAAAATTTTACGAAAGAATTCAATTATTTTTTTTTAATTTTGATAAAATTTTACGCAAAAATTCAATTATTTTCATAAGAATTAAAATTCTTATCAGGATTTTAATTATTTAAAAAAATGTTGAATATAATTTCTCAATGAATTCTATTATTATTTTAATAAAATAAAATGAAATTTTTGTCAGAAATTCAATTATATATTTAGAAATGTAATCAAAATTTTTCGAAAGAATTTAATTATTTTTATAAATAAAAATATTCTTTCCGAGAATTTTTTTTAGAATTTAATTAATTTTCAAAAATTAAAAGAATGATTATTTTTTTTTAAACTATTGAGATTGTGTTTAATTGGAATTATTGATAAATAGGATAATTTACAAGAAATAGTTACTAAAGGGAAACAAATTTTTTTAATTCAAAGAAAGGAAGGCAGAAAAGTGGTTAAATGGAAGAAGAGGATTTATGAAAAAAACTGTTTCAAAGGTCATATGGGTTATTTTCCCTTTTTGGTATTCGGACTTGTCGTATATATGATCTTTTCCCGCAGTAGTTTCTCTTTCTCTCCTGAAAGTTTCATTTGTAAATCTTTCTCTTTTTTTTATGCCACGTTCTGCTGCACTCACACCCTCATAAGCATTTGGCCTCGCTGACTGCAAACCTCACCCTCAATCCCATTCGCCTTCTGAAACTCTTTTCCCACTTCAGTTTATAATCCAGCTCATTCTATGCGCTAGTTCATCCTCTTTATATCCTACATTCCTGGAAAAATTAGCTATACCCCCCTTCTCTCTCTCTCTTTCGTTTCTGTTGAAGCGCAAAGTCTCATCTCGTCTTGCTCATTCTTTTTGATTATAAAAAAAAAATAGAGCGCATGCGTTTAACCCTTTCTCTTGGTATTTTTTTATACTTGATGAGAGTGAGTGAGTGAGAGAGAGAGAAAAAGAGAGTGAACCCAAGATCCCCAGGGTCGCGCGTCGGGTTCCGCTCGGTAATTAGCTGTAGTGGCCTGCACGCGCGTGTGAGCTTGAAAATGCGTTCGCGATTGTGGTGGAAGTGTCAGTGTCCCACGCGTCGTATATCGACGTTTCTTCCAAAGAGAGAGAGTGAGAGAGAGAGCTTCGCATTTTCGCGGTGGTACGCGGTTGTGTACAAGGGGAACTTTTTTTTTTTTTTTTAAAGCCATCCCTTCAGTAACCAGGAACCAACACCACCGCAATTTCTAACCACTCTCTTCGACTTAACTTTTGTACATATATATATATTTTCTCTCTCCCATACAGGAGAATTCACACAGACTCCCACAATTTTGCTTTTACGAAACCTGCGCTCGTACGACATGAGTTTGAGACGTATATAACACTATATACAGCACATGAGTTGAAAGAATACAATTTTTAAGACGAGACTTTTCTCGCTAGACGCGGTGAATTTTTTTTCTTCCATTCTTCACCTCCTTAAACTGTATATAATGTTTCTGCTTTTCTTATATGTTTTATACCTTAGATGGTGTTTTTTAATTAGGTTATTCCTTGCGACTCGGGAAGTCTCACACTTGCTTTTATGCTGCGAATGTAAAGAAAGGGAAAAAAAAGAAGAGAGAGAGAGAGAGGAAAAAACTGGAGGACGTTTCCGCCCGCATGTGTGTTTAGAGGTTCCGCCCAATGATGATGACCAGGCGACTAGTTCAGAAACTAGTAGACATTATGTCGAGTTCTTTGGCACCTTTTTGTGTTTTTGTTTCACCCGCATTTGCAGACGTTTCTTCAAGGACGTTGTGTCTGTTGCAAAAAGGAAACTTGAAGAAATGCCTCGCGAGTTCAATTGCATTCTTAATATTTCTTATTAATTCTTATTTCGAACGAAATCTGGAATTAAAATTAGTAATTCCTATTTCCAACAAAATTAGGAATTAAAATTATTAATTCTTATATCCTACAAAATTAGGAATTAAAATTATTACTTCTTATTTCCGACAAAATCAGGAATTAAAATTATTAATTCGTATTTCCAACAAAATGAGAAATTTAAATTTAAATTCTTATTATTTCGGACGAATTCAAAAAATTCAAAGATTGAAAAGGGAAATTGTATCTTTTTCCTCGTCATAGAAGAGAGAGATTTTGCTTTGGGCATTTTTTCTATTTTCCGAGTAAATTTTACCAAACATTCGAAGTACATTCTCATAGATTCGCCATATATAGGTCAGGAAAGTCAGAAAAAAATCATGAAAAAAAATTGATCGTGAAAATCTGGGAATTATCAGGCAATTTTATCAAAAGTGCAGGACAAATTTTCCAATTTCTAGAATTACTACAAAATATTTATGGTTCTTTGGGTCGAAAAGGAATTTTTAACAAATTTAAAAATCTGGAACTCTTCTTGAATTTTTTACTAAGCAATAAATTTACTCCTGTTAAAGATAATTGAATTTTTATCAACATTGAATTTTTTTTATCAAATTGAATTTTTTAAAAAATATTTAAATTCTTTAAGAATTTGAACAAAAATTTGTTAAATAATTGAATTTTTTGAAAAGATTTCAATTCTTTAAGATAATGAACAAAATTTTTTTTTAAATAATTGAATTTTTTGAAAATATTTCAATTCTTTAAGAATTTGAACAAAAATTATTCAAATAATTGAATTTTAAAAAAAATTTTTTAATTCTTTAAGAATTTGAACAAAAATTTTTTAAATAATTGAATTCTTTAAGAATTTTTATTGAAAATTTTTAAGGAAATAATTTGATTTTTTAATAATTTTATTACAGATTTTTAAAATAATTTAATTTTCTAAAGAAATTTAATTGAAATTTTGCAACAAAATTCATTATTGAATTATTACAAAAAATATTGGAAAAATTATACAGAAAATTTTTTTTTAATAATTGAATTTTTTGTAAGAATTTTGTTATTTTTGTAAACCTTTTTAATTTTTGACATGAATTTCGTTATTTTGCTAAATAATTAAATTTTTGCGAAGTATTTTATTTTTTATTAAAAGTAATTGATGTTCTTGCAAAAAAATGTACTGTTTTTGAAAATAATTAAATTCTTTTGAAGAATTTTGTAGAATTTTTGGATAATAATTGCATTTTTAAAGAATTTTATAAAAATTTCTGATAATTGAATTTTTTAAGAACTTTATTTCAATTTTTGACAATAATTTAATTTGTTAAGAATTTCATTTAAATTTTCCGAAAATAATTAATATTTTAATGAATTTTACTGGATTTAAAAAAAAAATAATTTACCAAAATTGTCGGCTGTCAGTAATTTTTTTTAAATAGATGGTCAAAGTTTATATGTTTTGCTACGAAAATAGTAAAATGAAAGTACTTTTTGGTCAGTAAAATAATTAATATTTTATTATATTATATATTTTATCATCTATAATATAAAGTAATCTTCTTGTACTAAAAAATAGATTTGTTACAGAATTGAGAGAAGGAAGATCAGGAGGGAGTCGATAAATTTTTCAAAGAATTTTGTTCCTTCTTCTTAAGAGACAAATGAATAATTTATAAAATTTTGTCCGTCTGAGAAAAATTTTGGAAATTGCATTGGACTTTGGTGATTACACGAATTCTTCTAAAAGCTGCGACAGTTGAAATTTTCCTAAAATTGAATTCACATTTTGAAATATTCCAAAATCGCCTCGATTCCAAAATTGGGAAAAGAACGTCAGGCGAATATCTCGAGAAAAATTTTGTTCGTCTTCATCGACACGAATAATTAGTAAAATAATTATATCCACCGATGAGAGAAATTTAGACGATTGCATTGGACTTTGGTGACTGCAAGAATTTATCTTCTTGCTCGAATCTATAAATAGAAAATTTCGAGAAATGAAGAAATGAAATGCACATTTTTAAGTGCTGCCGGACTATAAACCTTCTGTTGTTTGAATTGTTAATTTTTATTTCTTTGCCCGCATATGTGAGCATTCTTGGGCTTTATGTGTTATTATAAGGTGACAGACTAGCGCGCCAACAATATGGGTAGACGTTTCGTAACTCGCATAACGTCGCGTGACTACATCGGTGCGTGTAATATCGCGGAACATGGAACCGGTGCACGATATCGAAGAGCGTCAACGCTCGTATAGTCAACTCAAAAAGGGGTATATATACTAGAATTAGATAACCAACGCTTAATGTTCGAGTTAATAAAGTAAAAGCCAATGAATATTGAAAGTGCAAGCGAGTTATCCGCTTTTTGTATAAACATATTTCATTTTCATATATAAATGATATCATCGCGGCGCACGATTTTCCTTTTTTTTCTGTATATATAGTTGAAAAAAAAGAAAAAATACTTCTTCGCACGATTTTCCACAAAATTGTCCGATTACACGATAGCCTATATTTGTTTTTCCACGAGGTTTGCCTATATATATGTGAGAGCAGGTGTTAAAAACCTCTCGTGCTTGACTCTTTTTTGAAAGCACACGAGAAAAGTTTATGTGTAATAATTCTTCTTTCTCCTTGTTCTAGTGAAAAATATTCCAAAAGATCTTTATCACTTTTGAATTCATTAACAAGTGTGAACGTATTCTTTCTTCGGGGGAGAATTATATATATTTAAACTTTAATTAACTAAGTTCAGTATTTAACTCTCAATATTAATTTTGTTTTTTTTGCTTCTTTAAACAATTTTGTGGTGAAAATGTGTAAACTTTTCTCCTTTTGGTTGAATTGTTAAATATATAGTTGTCGAGGACGTTATATGTAAAAAATGGACTGTAATTAATCCACTTATGTTTTGTATTGCATTTTTTTTCTCTTCTTCTTCTTATTCTTATGCTTTTCGTTTGCAATTTAAAATTACCGTATATAGGGAGAGGAAAGAAAGAAAGGTAAAATTATTCAGAAATTAGTGTCTTTTCAGACCCCTTGACAATTTATTCAACAATTGGACAAGGTATGAATCGACGCATCGTCTGTCTCTTCTTTGTCCTTTTTTTTCTTGTATTCAAACGCGTAGCCTCCTTATCTCCGACGGCACTTTGCAGCTCGTTTCAAGGCTACGAAAGACCATGCACGCGATTACGAGATACTATATATATATTTATGTGTGTATCGCCTCGCACGCAATTCCGAATAGCGCGATGCGTTTTCACCGTATATTGTTCGCGAACTCGTGAAACATCAATTTTTTCTTCATTTTCAATCATTTTTTTTCTACAGTATAATGAAAATGATTTTTCTTATTGAATTCGCTAAATTTTGACAGTTGATCAATTCTCAAATAAGGGTTATTGTTTTCTTTATTTTCTTTAACTCTTTATTTTTTGAAAATTCAATTTTTTAAAGAATTTTATTTAAATTTTGGAAAGTAATTTAATTTTTCAAGATTTTAATTGAAATTTGCGAAGAGCATCGGATTGTTTATGAATTTAATTAAAATGTCTGGAAATTCAATTATTTTTAAAAAATTTCAATTACATTTTTTTGAAAAAAATTTAATTCTTTTGATGAATCTTATAGGAATTTTGGAAAATAATTCCTTTTTTAAAGAACTTTATAAAAATTCAGAAAATTCCATTTTTGAAAGATTTTTATTAAAACTTTTGAAAATTATTAAATTTGTTAAGAATTTTCTTAAAATTTTCGAAGAGAATCTAATTGTTTATTAATTTAATTAAAATTTCTGAAAAATCAATTTTTTTTAGAAAATTTCAATTAAATTCTTTTAAAGAATTTTGTAGAAATTTTTGGAAAATAATTGCATTGTTTAAAGAATTTTATAAAAATTTTTGCAAATTCAATTTTTTAAAGAATTTTATTTAAATTATTGAAAATAATTTAATTTGTTAAGAATTTTATTTAAATTTTCAAAAAGAATAGAAATTGTTTATATATGTCATAAAAATTTTAGAAAATTCTAATATTTTTAGAAAATTTTAATTAAATTTTTTTGAAGAATTTTGTAAAATTTTTGGAAAATAATTGTATTTTTTAGAAATTTTATAAATATTTCAGAAAATTCAATTTTTTATAGAATTTTTTTTAATTCTTTAAAATAATTTAATTTGTTAAGAATTTTATAGAAAATCCGTAAAGAACTTCTTTAAATTATTTTTAATAAAATTTTATTAAAATTTCTGAAAATTCAAATATTTTTAGATAATTTTAATCAAATTTTATTGAAAATAATTAAATTCTTTTGAAGAATTTTGTACAAATTTTGGGAATTAATTGCATTTTTTAAAAATTTCATAATAATTTCAGAAAATTGAATTTAAACAAATTTTTTTTTAATTTTAGAAAATAATTTAATTTGTTAAGAATTTTATTTAAATTTTTAAAGAGAATAAATTTGTCTTTTAATTTAATTAAACTTTCTGTAAATTCAATTCTTTTAAAAAAAATTCCAATTAAATTTTGTTGAACATAATTTATTTTTTTTGAGAATTTCATTGAATTTCTGAAAAATAATTTGCATTCTTAAAGTCTAATGTATTAAAACCTTTGAAATTTTTTGAATTTTTAATGAATTTCATTTCGTAATTGAACATAACTGAATGTTTTTTTTTCACGCTCAGAGAAAAAGTAAAAATTCTACCTGGAAAGCAGAGAGAAATCAAATTTTTTCAAACCCAAACTAAAATTCAGAGTATTTAACACAAATTATGAATTCAATTTTAAAATTCATTTTCTTTTTCTAGTGTCAAAGCAATGAATGATGTGGAGAAAAAAAATTAAGGATCAAGGTTCAACTTGAATATTATCGATTTTGCCGATAAAACGCCAGATTCAAAAATATATAAATCGTCTCTCACTCTCGAGTTAGGGAAGTAATAACGGGGGCGCTAATTATCGCACGCCTCAAATCACGAATAATTAATTGTAATTGCGAAGGAGTACGGATGTTTGCACACCTACGTCATATATACGAATATATATATATACACTCACAAAATATATAGATTCAAGTTGAGCGATAACGATCGGTGCACACACTTTATTTCTCGTAAAAGTACGTTACTTCTGTGCACATATACTTTGATGCCTACCTTCTCGCGGACAATTTATTATTAAACGAGAATGATTAATAGCTTCGTTGAGCTATTTTATGAGATCTTTCGAACTCCCGGCTTCTGTTCGTGTGAAACTTTGACAGAACAAGTAGTCATTTGCATTTTATAAAGAGATTTCTATCCTTATAGGAAAAAAATAAGTGTCCGATACTAAATTACATCTCCTTCTCTCATATTCTCCTCCATTGTCGTCTATAAATATTTGAGAAATAAAGCTCGAGGTTTGTAAAATGCGTTTAAAATATAAATCATCGAAATTTGACTATAAATCATGATCGCATCATCTTTATATAATCTTATCGAAAGAGTTGAAAAATACTGTCAAGGTGAATTTTGTCGCGCATTATTATAGAAATTCATTTCGAAAATGAATATTTTTGTAAAATTGCGGAACTATATGTATGGAGACGAAAATTAATAATAGAGATCTAATTTGACATTTTGATGTTTAGTGTATATATACGAACTCTAGAGAGTGGGCGTATGGAATATAATTTAATCTGACATATTCTTGTTCCTGGATCGTAAAATACTGAGAAAACAATAGGAGAGCGTTTTGTTTGTGTATATACATTTTGAGATGAAATCTTCATCAGTATATGTCTGACATAAGTTTTAGCAAGTCGATTTCTCGTCGTCTGTAACAATTAATTCCCACGTCTGTTTTCTTTTTCTTTTGCTTCAAAGATCTGTCGGCGTGATCGATTCCTCGTTATATCTGTTTTACGGAACACATGTTTCGGTGCAAATCTTTGCGATCTCGATCCGACTATATATATATGTATATACGGAGAGAAAGAGAGAGAGAGAGAGGGAAAAGTGACCCGTTTGACTGGAGAATATAATCGAAGCGACAGGCATATTCGAGGATCGAATTCCAACTGAATATTTCAATTCGCATTTGGTAAACCGTCCGCTTCAGAGTGTCCCACTCAAAAATGAAGAAAAATAAAGAAAAAATCGAGGAGGAAGAAAAAATTCTGCAATAACATTTTATCAAATTCCTTTCTTTATTCTGCTATGTATGTGTATCGATTTTGTATACTGTAGACGAATTTTCTCTACGTTGCCAAAAAAATAATAATTTGATTTTGTACAGTTTTCTGCGTTGGCGAAAAAAATGTTAATAATTCGATTTTCTTTATACGATATCGATTTTGTATACTGTAGAAAAATTTCTCTACGTTGGCAAAAAAAATCAGATTCTGCTTTCGATTTTTGTAGAAAATTTCCTCTGTGTTGTCGAAAAAATGTTAATAATTAGATTTTCTTTATATAGATTTTGTATACTGTAGAAAAATTTCTCTACGTTGGCAAAAAAAAATAATTAGATTCTGCTATCGATTTTTGGAGAAAATTTCCTCTGCGTTGCCAAAAAATGTTAATTAGATTTTCTTTGTATCGATTTTGTACTGAAGATAATTTTCTCCCCGTTGGCAAAAAAGGGAATAATTAGATTTTTTATTCTGCTATCGATTTTGCACTTTCGAAATTGGAAAATAATTATTGATGAATCGAGTAAGAATGAAGAATTGTGAGAGAAATGTGAAATAAGAAATGTATGTGAGTGTAAAATTAGAGAGAATATTTTTGAAAGAAACAAGGAAAATAGAATAAAATTCGTGTAAGAAATAAAACTTGAATGGTCGCAATGAAGACGTGACGTGCCTCTATTGAACGCGTGTACGTATGATATAAAAGGGTTGCATGCTCCTGCCCCCTAGCCCACTTCTGTTCTCTCGTCTCGTCTCTTTTTTTCTCGGTCGTTTTATCCTTTATATGTCGATCTCTCTTTTTCTCTCCTTTTCTCTCTTTCTCTCTTTCTTTTCGATGCGACTCAAGGGCCGCTGCCCTGGAGCCACCATGTCCCAATCTCTTTTTGTATTGGTCTACATATATATTCTTGCGACGCGTTTATGTGTGTGTGAATATACTTTTCTTCCCTGTCTGAGTTCCTGTTCAAATCGAACTCTATATTGGCCAAGCTAAAAAGTGAACAGCGACTTGGAAATTCAATCGTCTCTAAGCATATATAATAGTTGTTACACACGATTCCTGGCTTTTGCCTCTTGCTCGTGACTTTTCGTTGGGACCTAGTTTCTTCATTCTTCAATCAAATTGTTTTTGATGAGTTCTCATTTAAGCCGGAAATTGACAAGTGATGACAGTGTAGATCCAATTCAAATGCAGGAATTGTTTTTCTTTTTTCTTTTTTTAGCTGCGAGAAATTGATTTATTGTTGTTCTAAAATTACTTTTTGTGAATTTGAAATTTACGAGGCGCATGCAGGGAAATATTTTTCAGTAAAAATTGCTTTAGATATTATTGATTGTAATAGAAATTAAATTGTCATTTAGAAAAGTTGTAATAATTTTTTTGATACGTAACGCAAAAGTTATTGTAATTTTAATTCTGAAGGGAAAAAAAATAAATTTCACTCGCCTGGAAGTTTAGTTTGCGAAAAATGGTATTTTTTTTCTTTTTGAAAAAGAGAGATATATGGTTTGTTTGTGTCTTTTTTGAATTGTTCTGCTTTCTTTTAATTGTTTTGCAGATTCTGAATAGTCTTAGAAATAATTCGATTATAGTAAAGAAAATGATGTCTTTAGAATTATTCGCAAATTATGAAATTTAGTTTTTGCATTTTCTATATATATATTGGCCGTGGCTCGAAAGCCGTTTAATTGCGATAATGTCACACCTGTCAGAGTTTCATTTGTTTTCGTGACATTGCAGAATAAGCTTGTGTGCGGCAAACATTTGCGCAATGAACTGCGTGTGAAGGAGTGGAATCGCATTTATGAGACTCATAAATATTCCCTAAAACTCATTAGTGCTGTCCTGTGGAGGAAATTTTTATTATATTTTCCATTTTCATTAGAGGATTTCTATATTCGAAAATTTACTTTTCGAATTTTTCGTTATAGTCCATTTCGAAATATTAACACATTTACTACTTGTAATTAGTATTATTTATTATTTATTTATATTTTCCATCATTATTCTTGGCAGAAATTAAATTACTCTTTAAAAAGATTAATAAAATTTTCCAAAAGAAATAAAATTGTTTTTAAAAACATTGATAGAATTATCTTTATGATTTAACAATTTAAAAATATAGTATTCTTAGCAAAAATTCAATTATTTTCAAAAATTTTACTAAAACTCTTCGAAAAGAATTAAATAAATTATTATCAAACAATTGAATAAAATTCTACGAAGAAATTCAATTGTTTTCTTAAATTTTAATAAAATTGTATAAAAATTGAAAATTTATCTAATTTTTTTTGTGATTTGATTAAAATTCTTTGAACTAATGTAATTATTCTATAAAACTAATAAAAATCAGATAAATTCATTTAATTCGAAAAATATTTACATTTTTGGCAAAAATCAAATAATATTTTGAAAATTTGTATTAAAATTCTTCATGAGAATTTTATTCCAAATTAAAAAATTTAGTTAAAAATTTTAACAAGAATTCAAGTGTTTTCAGCAACAATAAAATTTTTCGCAAGAAATTCAATTTTTGTCAGGAAAAAAATTAAATTCTTCGCAGAAATTCAATTATTTTTAATAAATAATAAAATTATTATTTTCTAAAATTTTACTAAAATTCTTCGAAAGAATTGAATTATTTTCTGAAATTTGAATAAAATTCTACGAAGAAATTCAATTTTTTTCTTAAAATTTTAATAAAATTGTTTAAAAATTGAAAATTTAATTATTTTTTTTGTGATTTGATTAAAATTCTTTGAACTAATGTAATTCTCAAATAAGATTAATTTTTATAAAAATTCAATTAATTTGAAAAATATTTACATTCTTGGCAAAAATTAAATTATATTTTGAAATTCGTATTAAAATTCTTCAATAGAATATTATTATTTTCGAAAATTTGGTTAAAATTTTGTACAAAAATTAAAATATTTTCTGAAATAATAAAATTCTTTGCAGAAATTCAAATATTTTTTATAAATAATAAAATTCTTTGCAGAATTCAATTATTTAAAAAAAATGTTCATAAAATTTATCAAAAAAATTGATAATTTGGATAAAATTTTGTACAAGAATTCAAAAAATTCTGAAATAATAAAATTCTTTGCAGGAATTCAATTATTTTCAGAAATAATAAAATTCTTCGCAGGAAATTCGATTATGTTTAATATATAAATAAAATTCTTCACAGAAATTGAATTATTAACAAAAATAACAAAATTCTTGTCAAAAATTCAAATAATTAAGAAAAATGGTAATAAAATTCTTCGAAAATTTACTTTTAGTGAAATTTTAATACAGTTGGATTTTTACTAATATAGAATTTTTTTGTTGACAGATTCTCTCAAAAATAATGAACTTGAGTGATTTTTATTTTTCCGCCTGGCTTAAAAAATTTTCTGCAAGGAAAAGTTAATAGACTATATATGTACGTTTCGACGTGATCCAGTTTTAAAAAATTTAACTGGGAAAAATTCTCATTTCCATCGCTATTCTCGAGGCTAATTGACACCGTAGCCAAAATCCCGGTAAACCAAGGCACCGAGGTGGCAAGGAAGTCGTGCGGTAGATGGCGGCCAATTTCTGAATGCAAATACTCGCGGTGTCGAGAAGAGAGGCTGAAAAGGGGGTGGTATGCAAATAGAAAGCTGTTACGAGCAACTCTCTCTCTCTCTCTTTCGCTTTTATTCGCACACATGCACACCCTTGCAATTCCATTTCTCTCTCTCTCTCTTCGTTCATGCTGTCCGGGATAACATCAGGACTCAAACTCCCCTTTTCATCGCGTGTGTTTCCACCTACACACATATGTATATATATGTATATACACATCGGAACGCGTGAATTCTATACACGAAATATATGTTTTTTCTGAGATAGATGACCGCTGAAACGAGAAACTGAAATAAACTCGGAGCGAGTTCATTGAAAAAGCAACCCTTTTCCCCCTCCCCACGCTTCAAGAAACTTTTCAAATATATGCGCGCACACCGAAGGAGAAGCATTTTAGAAAAGTCAACAGACGAATCCAACGTTGTATTATTCTCGGGCGTCAAGAATTATTCGGTGAAAATCTTCTCGCCGTTTGCAAATTCAGCTTTCCTCGTTGACGATTCTTTTCTCTTCGCGCTTCTTCATATTCTCAGCAGCGGAAAGCGAGATGAATGACGTTCAGAATGAATCGTACTGGATGAAACATTTTTTTCGTTCGTTCGTTCGTTTCTTTGCTCTTGAGTTATTATTTTTTTCCTCGTCAAGGTTTTATCACTTCTCAAAAAAAAAAACAATTTTTCTCTTAATTAATTTTTGTATTTACTCTCCTATAGAAATAGTGAGTCGAAAATAATAAATATTAACTCTACTAAAAAATTTCTCCTGATTTTTCTAGAGGTCTAGATATTTATTTAGAGTTTTGGTAGTTCCACTTTTTCGAATTTTCTTTTTAGTTTCAGAGAACTGTGTGATATATCAATTTTATTGTGTGGTTATAGTAAATATTTGCGAGACAAGAAAAAAGAAGAGGATTGATCAGCATCTATATGGATGCTGATCAATCGTCTTCTTTTTTTTTGCCTCGCGCGCACAAGGACAGGTTCGGACGGTAGGCAAAATTTTTCTTCGCTGGAGAAGACTTGAGGGTTGCTTCTTTTTGGTATAATTTAGGCGTTTATAGCTCGCCAAGGAGAAATAATAATTTAGTGGGCGTCTACTGACTTCACCCGTGGCCCTTAAGACCCCTTCTTCACCGCACTGTATAAATAACGAGTGGCGCCAACCAAACTCTTTCATAGCACTGTTGTTACATTATCTCTCGAATAACGCGAGAGAAAAAGAGAGAGAGAGAGAGAAAAATTATTATGTATATTATAAGAAATGCGTTACGATCAGTAAAGAGAGATTTTCACACCATCAAAAAAGAAGGCGTAAACTATTTTACAGAGACGGACCTTGGTATTTTATATGAGCGATCTCATCACTCAGATATGTGTATATGGATACAATGGCGTAAACATTTTATTTTATTCGTTTACTCGAAAATAAAAATTCTTATTTTGGTTTACTATAAGTGTGTGGAAAATAATTGAAATCCTGCGAAGAATTTTATTGTTTCTGAGAATAATTGAATTTTTTTGGATAAATTATATTAAAATTGTATATAGAAAATAATTGAATTCATAAGAAAAATTTTATTGTTTAAGAAAATAATTGAATTGTTGCGAGAAATTTTATTAAAATTGTACAGAAAATAATTGAATTCTTAAAAAAAATTTTATTGTCTAAGAAAATAATTAAATGTTTGCGAGAAATGTTATTAAAATTGGAAAGAAAATAATTGAATTACTAAGAAAAATTTTATTGTCTAAGAAAATAATTAAATTGTTGCGAGAAATTTCATTAAAATTGTAAAGAAAATAATTGAATTTCTGCCAAGAATTTTATTGTTTATGGAAATAATTTAATTCTTGCGAAGAAATTTTATTACAATTGTAAAGAAAATAATTTCCTGTTTCGAAAATAATTGAATTCTTAGAAAAATGTTATTCAAATTGTATTAAAAATAATTGAATTCTCTCAAAGAATATTCCGTTTCTTTTTTTTTAAAGATAATTAAATTTTTTTAAAAAAGTAATTAAAATTTATTTAAATAATTTTTTGTTAAAACTACATAAATATAAATAAATTTTTTCGAAAAGATTTTAATTCTATGAGAATTTTAACAAAATTTTTAAAAATAATTGAATTTTTTAGAAATTTTATTAAAATTTTTGGAAGTAATTATATTTATTAAACATTTAATTGAAATTTGGCGGAAAATAATTGAATTCCTGTGAAAAATTTTATTATTCATGAAAATGATTAAATTACTGGGAAGAATTTTTATTATTTTTAAACATTATTCAATTATTGCAAAGATTATTGAAAAAATTACTGATAATAATTCATTTTTTTGGGAAGAATTGTATTAAAATTTTTATAGATTATCAAATTTTTGACAAGAAATTTCTTCTTTTTGTAAATGTTTGATTTTTTATAAATAATTGAATTCCTGCGAAGAATTTTATTTTTTGTTTTTAATGATAATCGAATTTCTTGCAAGCGATTTAATTATTTTTGAAAATAATTGAATTTTTCGTAAACATTTTAATTTTTTAAGAATTTTACTTAAATTTTTTTGAAAATAATTAAATTTTGTAATGGATTTTATTAAATTTTTTTGATAATTAGTTAGCAAAAAAAATGTAAGAATTTTAATTTTTAATAATTTTAATTAAAAATTTTAAAGCTTTTTAATAATTTTAATTAAAAATTTTAAAGCTTTTTAATAATTTTAATTAAAAATTCTAAAGCTTTTTTTAAATTTTATATTAAGTTTGTAAAATACGAACAAAATGATTATTTTTCCAAATATTAAGTTCATTGTCTTCAATTAAAATTCTTTTCATGGTCTAGAAGTTGTAATTTTTGTGTCGATATTTTTTCCTTTCGTCTCTTCTTCTTCTTTATTTTTTTCGTAAAATCACAGTTGGTGGTTTCTTTTTTCCCTACGAGTAAAATTTAAGGCAGTTTTAATTGCTTTCCGTTAAAATTTTTCTGTTTCAGTTGATTCTTACTCTTTTCGAAAGTGGAAAATTGGAGTAGTCTAAGTTTCAGTTGCACTTTTCTTTCTCCTCGATTCGTTACACCAATTTGGAGAAGGGCCTTCGAGTTGGAAAAAAAAAATTTTTTTTACTCCCATATATTATTGAACACAGGAGAGACTTTCACCGATTATTTGTTCTGGAATCTCTTTGCTTTCGGTGAAAAATTAAAACTGTTTTTTAAAAAAAAAGGAACGAAATATTTCCTCGTCTTTGTGATGATTAATTTTTCTTCAAAAATTTTTATTTATTTTTAATTTAACTAGAAGCTGTTTAACTATTTCGTTTGAATAAATTGCGTTCTAGTTATGAATTTTTTTTGAGTTAAATTAAATAAATAGTTAAAATAAAATAATAATTTTATTTTAACTATTATTATTTAACTATTTATTTAATTTAAGTAGAAAAAAAATTCATAACACGAACGCAATTTATTCAAACGAAACTTATTGTAATTTTTTTTTACTAAGTTTTTATTTTTCAATTCTTTACTTTTTTGGAAAGAATAGTGTTTTCTTTACGGAAAGTAAAGTATTTATATGGTGAAAATAGTTTTCGAAAAGGAACAATTTCGTAAATATTTATCACGTTCAAATTGCGTAGAATTTCTGATTACCGCAGCCCTTGCGTGTCAGCGCTGACACAAATCTCCACTTGTAAAATTATAAACGCGAGGAGGGTATAATATACTTTTATCAAAATCTTTCATATAATCCATGACTGTAAAATCAGCAGTTTGTCTCTCTCTCTCGTGAAAACAAACACAATTTTGTCTGTGTATTTATCATTTATCCGCAAAGTCGATACAATCAATTTTTTCCAAACTCTGCTGTTATACACGAATTTCGTGTTCGTGATGTGTGTTGTCTCGTGCCAATGCCGTTGGGCACGTTAACCGTACCTGGCATCAAGTGGCAGCTGCTGAATAGGATACCTATTAAAATTCTCTAGGTGGACCTCATGATTAATTGCTCGTTTGCTGATGCCTAATTATTCAAATTTTTATGACTCTTCCAAATTACCAACCATCTTTCGATCAGTGTCAATCAAAAAAATTATTATTCCTATGAGGAAAAAGTTTTCTCCTTAAAAAATAAATCATAAGCGCAGCTTTCAGTTTTATCATATAAGAATATATATTTTGTATGTATACTGAAATTGATATTTCATCTGATTATGGAATTTACTGCTTCAGGGAAAACCTATACACTGCGCGCGGCTAATTAACAATTTATTATTTTTGAGTTCTTTATCTCGTGTAACGTGTATACACGCGTTTTTTAATTAAATGCAGAACGCCCCCATTTTTTTTTCTTTAAACTACTTTAAATAAAATTACCCCTTAACTTCTGGGGCGAGTTATAATGTATTCTCGTTTCGAAAATTTATAACCTTTTAGAAAATTTGAAAGAATTTTGTAATGAAAAGAATTTCGATTTTTTTTTATTTTACTATTGATTCAATATTCATTGAAATTTGGAATTTTTTTGTCAATAATATTTTTCTTATTTTACTATTGATTCAATATTGTAATTGAATTTTATTTTTCATCAGTAATATTTTTTTAACGAACTGAAATATTTTAATAATTTATTTTTTTGTTTTATTTAGAAATGAGAGGGAGAAAATTTGCTAGATGGAGAATAAAAAATTGACGATGATGATGATGATGGCCTGAAATATTTGATTCGTGTGGGAATATTTATTAGCAAATGGGAAAAGTCGGGAGTAAAGCCATTTAAAACTTGAAGTTAAATGACACCCTGCACATGGTTGAGAGAGAAGGTTGAAAGTGAAAAATTTAGCACGCTGAGAGGACGAGAAGAAATCAGGCGCCCTCGCAGCCTGCAGACCTTCTTTTTAAGAAATCATTACCTTCACGCATATAATACCCACCCAGCACGAGGGTAACGTGTCATAAGTCTCGAGTGATTTTTTAATCCCCTCTCGTACGGAAATTCGAAAAAAAAGAATTTTGCATTTTTTTTGCTCTCAAAAAGAATTTTTTTTACCGAAATTAAAAAATTTTATACGAAAATTCTTATCTTCCGTATAGTTCCTAATATCTTCCTATAATTAGAAATTATTTCTTCTGTTGTTACTAATTCTTTTCTTTTCATATACAAATTCTTGTTTTCTTTTCTCAAACGGCAGATTCGATCAAAATTTTCCTTTTTCTAAGTCTTTAATAAAATTTTTCTGTTTTTAGGAATTTATTTCCCTTCTGAGGAATATAATATTGTGGACTGAATTTAGAGACGAAACGACTTGACATTGATTTTTTGGAGACAAATGAAAGGAGTAAATGTTTCGGAATGAAAAAGAGGAGGAAAGTTTTTTTGAACTATAAAGATTCTGTTGTAACGACAATGACGACAACGGCGACGACTACGACGACGAACGGAGTGATGGCGATTTAAAAATTCCGCGTTTGACTGGTTAAAGTTTCGCTGCGGGGGTCCTGGAGAACCGAAGGAAGAACCTGAACCAGCGGTTAAAAACCAACGGCTATCGGTTTCCCTATCAGACTCCTCATCTCCCTTCGGGACTCGGGGCCTCGAAGGCGAAAGGCGCATATAAACTCGGCCTTAACTGCTTTACGACGATCGTTTGTACCGATTTGTTCGACAAGACTCGAGGGGGAGAGAGAGACAAAAAAAGTCACGGGACGAAAGGAGAGAAAGGACACATCACATCTCATATTTGTTTATTTATTTATTTATTTATTTATTCAGTCTTCAAATATTTGTACAGTATATGTTTTTATTTTATTAATATATATTTATATCTTATCAATATATATTTATTTTATTAATATATATTTATATTTTATCAATATATATTTATATTTTATTAATATATACTTACAAATATTTGTCGATATATGCTTTACAATATTTTACAAATACAGTTTATACACCACAGTTTTTTTTTAATTAATAATCGAAATATATTATTCACAGTCCATGCCTTTCGGTTTCGGACGAAATAATCGAAATTTTATATTTGTCTTTAGTCTACTAAATAAATTTCTTGAAATAAAAATTTTGTTCGTTAAAAATAACATTTTTATTTCAAAAAAAAGAAAATCGTTGCTTTAAAGAAAATGTATTTTAAATAAATTCTTGGCCCGGACGCGTGTTGCTTATAGAAAAAAATATTGATAAAGAAACTGTGATGCCATGACTTGTTTTTATTTGTAATTTAATTTAATTGTATACATACGAATATTTATTCAAATTTCGTCGTCGATATTATTTAAATATTATTTTAACTAGTTTATTTAAATATTCGTCGTCGAGATATTTATTTGAATATTCGTCCTGGATATATATTTATTTAAATATTCGTCGTCGATAAATTTGTCGAAAAAATGCGACTATTCGTATGACAGTGCAGATGACAGTGCAGGAAAAAAAAAAGAAGAATCTCAGTTTCCTTCGATCATGAGAGGATTGAGTCCACTGAGTTGTTTACAACCTGCTGCTAAATGCAGGGTTAACCAATTATCTGACTGAGGTCTGAACGAAAATTAACGATGGGAGAATTGACCCTAAGCCAGTTTTCGTTACGCAGAGGCCCTGCGGGCTTAATTAGGAAAGCTGTACTTGAGTTTTGTATTTCCGAGTTGCTCATTCACGCAGCTGGATCTTAAATGAATGGTCGCATGGCGATTCTGAAAATCTGGCTTTGGATTTCAGCATTTTTTCCTCCTCTTTAGTATATTTCAACGTTTTTATACTTTTTCTCGCTTTCTTCAATTTCTAAATACAATTTTTTTTCTTCATTTCTCCAATTTCTTGATTATCGTCCTAATATCAATTTTGAGTAATGGAGATTTTGAAACTTTTCGTGCAAATAGAAAAAAAGGTTTTATTATTCAAGAGGGGGAAAAAACGATTCGGATTGTAGAGTGGAAGACTAGAGAAAGGCGCAGTAGTCAAAAGTAATAACTCTTGTCTGTTAGATATCAGGCGTTAAACGAGCAAATGTCGTGTTTACGAGTGATCAAATGATACAAGTTGAAAACTTCCTTGCGAAGAAAGATTCTAGAGTCTCTTGTCTGTCTGCGGCAACTAAAGCTCCCGTACACTCCACGACGAGATTTAATTTTTCCGACAAATAATTTTATATGTGTCTGTTTTTTATAGATGCGGAAAATAATGCGCGGAGAGAATTCTTGAGATGTGATATCCTTTTGCGTCCTCGCATAGTCGCGGGGATATTTACAGCGAGACGGCCTCGTGCCATAGCAGAACGATGGCCGCGCGCACTAAAAAGTCAAGACATGCAGTATTTACGGTTCACCCGTTACAAAACAGGCAAAGCATGAAATCGTGAGCGAAAGAGCGAGAAGCGCGTCCCTAGAAAATAAATGAGCATGCAAAAAGGGATGCGAGAGCAAATCATCGGTAGGCGCAACGCGCGATAAAATAAATTAACTTAAAGCTACCGGGTTGCGGATTCTTTTTTTCCGTCTATACGATAATGACGCGCCGTAAATAACGATTCGCCTTCGATTTATCGGCAAACTTTGTGTATAAAAACGAGAATAAGAGGAGTTGTGTATTGAGGAGAGATTGTAATCGCTTCTATTGCGGTGTATGTACAGCGGCATCTTATAGTATTATTTTATTTATTATATTCTGCTTTTGCATTGTTAGAATCATTTCTGTTTATACGATTTCCTGTTCATTACGAGGGAAAATAGTTTTACCTCGCCCTTTTTTGTTCGAATCGAGATTTCAAAATTCACGATTCTTTCACCCTTCTCGATATTGATATCGAATTCAAAATCTATATATTGGATTTTCGCTGTGTGGAAGTCTTTTTGCTAAAAGAACACCTGTGCATTTTAGTGTGTAGAGTATCGTTTGTCTTTCGCCTATTTGTCGTATTGACTGTCGATCGTAATCTCTCCCTCTTGTAAATATTTCCGACTTTTGTATTCGATTATTCGTTTTTCGACATGAAAATTACTCTCGATCTTTGTTTCGGAAAAAAGAGAACGAAAGACCTCTCGCCCTTTTTTGTTCGAATCGAGATTTCAAAATTCACGATTTGTTGGAAAAGGGAATTCATTTTTAGGTTTGATAATTTTCATTCTCCGTTATTCTCATTTCTATTTAACGAGAATAGGAGAACAAAATTTAAATATAGTGAATTTGTATTAAAAGAAATTTTTTTCCTTTTATAGATATGATACTTGAGAGAAGACAACATTGTGATTTGGACTGATTTAGTTGATGAGCTGAATGAAATTCAATAAAGCAAAAATTTTGATTCTATAAGCACGCACTGCTGATTGTTTTAAGCACTGATTGGCTCGCTGAGAAACTGGCCAAAAAGGGCCTGAATTTGACAGGATGGTAGTTTGGAATAGCATATATCAACGAAAATTTGATTCAGGATTCTCATCACGAAATATACTAAAAACATTGGGGGCTATATCAGCGTCAGACTAACACGTAATTCGCGAAGATTCCCCCTTGGGCTAAATATGCGTATGGTGCATCAAGATCGGACTCGAGCGATAGAGCCATAAGCTCGAAAATTGGCGCTGTCCGGAGAAACAAATACGACCGTGTACTTT
Organism: Leptopilina myrica (nomen nudum); assembly: GCA_032872475.1. NCBI lineage: Eukaryota > Metazoa > Arthropoda > Insecta > Hymenoptera > Figitidae > Leptopilina > Leptopilina myrica (nomen nudum). The sequence continues at coordinate 3,464,121 of CM065459.1, read as the reverse complement.
TATATGGTTTAAAAATACACGTGTGTGTGTAGGTTTTATATATACACTCTCGTTATGATCTTAGTAGTGATCGTGTGCACAGGCTCCTACTAATTTCGTGGAAGTAATCTTTCTTCCACCTGCCACTTGAGAAAAATTTTTCTAGAATTCTTCTAGATATTTTTGTATATAAATATATATTTATATATACACAAAACTTACGAAATCTTGTTGTTCTGTCCCTACAACGGAAGCAAAAAACGATCGTATACCTTTCATCAAAATCAACAGGTATCTTTCAAAAATAATGAGGCGAGATTTATTTTTTCAAAATATATCTCTAGGCTCTGCGAAGCTTTTTTTTCCATAACTCTCGAAAAATATTTTTCCCCTCAATTATTAATTCGTTTATCATAATTACGGTGTTTTTTCGTCTCTCTAGTTTAGAGTTATTTGAATTTCGAATTTTTGACTGTAGAAAAAGTCGAACACAGTTTTTTCGTTGTTCTTTTGTTTAAAAAAAATATAATTTCTTCGTTAAAGAATTTTCTGTCTTTTATTTATAATTCTCTTGCTCTAGAATTTCGTGCCTCGTTTTTATTTTTGTCTTCGAATTTAGAGAACTAGAGGGCGGTTAAAAAATTTTGTCATAGTAAAAATACAGTGCGAACTGTTTAATTCGTTTGAGAATTTTTGGAATTTAGGAAATTTTGAGAAACTAAAAATCTTATTGAATTGATCTTGACAGTAAATGTTGGTGTCTATATTTTAATTTTATTTTTTTGTGAATTTTGAAAAGTTGACTCAGAGAACGAGGGGGCGGTACAAAAATCTTGTCATATAATAAAAATACAGTGGCAATTGTTTAATTTGTTTGAGAATATTTGGAGTTTAGGAAATTTTGAGAAAATAAAAATCTTCTTGAATTAAAATCTCGACAGTAAGAAATGTTAGTACGCCTGTATGTTAATTTAATTTTTTTGTGAATTTAAAGAAACTGGCTCAGGAAAAATTTTGTAAAATTTTGAATAAGTAAAAACACTGGTAATTTTTAAATTTAATTTCCTCTTTTAGAATTAACTGAATGTAGAAAAAGATGATTAGAAAATCATCATCTTCAGGTGAAATTTTGTTAGAAAAAATAAAACAAATTTTTTAAATTTAATATTTTAGAATGAACTGAATTTGGAAAAATTCGAGCATCTGATCTTCTTCCAACATTTCGTCATACAGTAAAAATATTCCCGTTCTTTTTCTAATTGAATTTTTTTGTTATAGGTCCATTCTCTCGAGAATCGGTAAAAATCTGAACGAACGGAAGAATTTGAGAATTATATTCGAAAGATTAGTTCCAAGTAATTAGAATGAATTTCTGTTGCTCTACTGCGACTGAAAATGTTGGAAAGGAACGCCTGGTATGTCACTTTGGGCCTTATTTTCATCTCGAACTGTTGAAAGAGAGAATTCAGATATATAGTCAACTAAAGGAGATAGAGAGAGAGAAAGACTGGAAAAACTGGAGGTTGTAAAATCACTATAGTTATAAGTCAGTCAAGAGAGTTCCGATTTTTAGTAAATTGAAGGCTATAAAAAAGCAAGTTGGGTAATTTTTCCCTTCGAGATTTTTCTTATATATACATTTATTATTATCATCACTACGACGACGACGACGATGATGATGACTTTAAAAATCAAGCGTATTTCAAAAGATAATAACGACCGTTGTTACGTCGTTAAATGTCCCTTTTCTTCTTTATTGGCCATATAATTGAAGTATTTTAACACTTGTGCTTTCACCGAAATTAATTTATTTCTCTCATTACCATGATAAAAAAGGATTCGTGTTCATTATCATATAGTGCGAGACGAGGGAAATTATTACTTTATTGGGAGAGAGAAAAATTGTTTCGAGAAAAAGGTTTTTTTTTATTACAGGGGAAAAAGTGGAAATATTTTGTAAATAGTCAATAGGTCATCGACACCTTTTATTCTCTTCTCATCGATTCAAGATCCCCTTGTGTGTGTGTGTTTGGCTCACACTGCTCGCGGATAATCCGGCTTACAATTCGACTCAAACACTCTTGCCGAGACGTGAATGAGAGAATTTTGTCATTTATCGCGTGCGAATGTACCACGGGTGTGTTTATCTATTCTCTCTCTGTCATGTTTCTTTTGGTTTGAAAATTCAAAGTGCCTCGGCAAACAGTAGGCAGATGCGACCAGAAAATCCCTCTGAACATCAAAGACATCTTCCTTAAACGGAATATATATATACTTTTTGTCATGCGTGTCGTCTCTAATCTCGAGAGAGAGAGACTCGTCTTTTGAGAATAAAATTCCCGAAAGGAAAAATTTTTCTGAGAACCCTAATTTTAATTTTGAATTTTTGATACTCAATTTTTGTCATTTTTGCAGGAAAACTTTGGATCCTTTGGATTAAAAATTAAAAAAATAGAAAGAGGAGTGAAAAGGAAAAATTGTGAAAAAAGAAGAGGAGAGTCTGTGTAAAAAACAAGAAAGATGGGGAAAAAAGTGTCGCGCACTATATTGAGGAGGGACGAAAAAAGAATGTTTCTCGCACTTTTAGGCCTCTCGAGGATTTTTGAGGAGAATTCGAAAAATCCTATTATCGCCTCTGCGCTTTCAATGGCAATTCGAACTTGTTGACTAGATGGGCATCTCTCGCCATATTTATTACGCCGTCTTTCTCTCCATTGTCTCGCTCAGCATGCTCAGACGACACGTTTATAGCGCCTAATTACGGTAATTGGCCTCTACCGATACCGACACCGAGGATACGACCGATTAGTACGCTTTCAGAAATCGAAACGCCCATTAAACTGTCCTTACGTTGTCGAAAGTCGCTAACCTTTTTATTAGTTCCTACTATAAAACTCAACTACCATCACTATTAAAAAAAAGAAAGAGAGAGAAAAAACATGTTACCAAGAATTAGTGTCAATTTCTAAATTAGAGCAAAGCCTTTTCTGAATTGAAAGATTCTCTTAAAATTCTTTCTTTTATTTTCCCTTTTTTCGACTTTTTCCAAATGAAGTGAATTTCGTTTCCAATTTCTTGTATTTTTTCTACGATTTCATATTTACGAAAAGTATTAATTTCAAAAAGAATGGATTTTTTTTTCCAATTCGTAGGAAATAACTTTAATTTGAAACAAACATTGAAGGTTCTTGACCTGAAATTAGAATTTGAAATTTTCTGTATTGATGCAAAAGTGTGCAAAGAGTGAATGTAGAGATATGTATACATTTTTTTTTTGCTTTAGAGTGTTGATACATGAGTGAATATTTCACTGGCACACGACCTAACACCCTATAACATCGCTGGATAGTCACTTGTAAAGCACGATGTAACGATATTAGACGAGTCTGGAGAACGTATGCTTATGCACGTTTTGCGGATGCACTTCTCAAGTCTTGAGCGCTTCTTCAGTTTGTCTTGAGATTCTCGTCATAACTCCGAAATTCTTCCCCGAATCTCTCAAAATTCACAACATTTGTGTACATTTCTTTTTTCTCTTTTTTAGTTTTATAAATATAGAATTTTTTTTGTACTTTAAAAAAAATCGTCGAGTGTTAGAAAGAAACATTTATTTTCAAAATGCTATGGGAAAAAATTAATTCTCTATTTTCTGAGATAAATGATATAAGTTAATTGTTATCTACTTTGCGAGAACTGCGATGAAACTTTGAATAGAAGGAACTTTCGATAAATTTTAATTGTAAGATTTTTTACTGTAAATTTACTTTGTGTATATTAATTTTAATTCGTGACAAAATTCACGATCTTTGCAAATTCATTTTTGTTATACGAATTAGGAAGAAAATACTTTTTTCGCCAACGTAATTTTGCGTCAGATTAAAAAAATGAATTCAATAAAAGTTCGAAAAGTAAAAAAAAATGTAAATTGTTTCAACGATTGTAAAATTTAATTAATGAATTGAGTTAAACATTCGAGTGTACAATATTGAACTTTAATTTTTAAATTGTTCGACGTTCGCAGTAACGAGAGTGTTAGACTCTCGAGATTTTTGTTCGCGCCCGCGATTCCAGGAATCACAGAGTATATGTTTGTTTAATACTTCGGCGCCTTTTGCGGCATCCTTTTGACAAATAAAATAATTAGCCCACCACTTACAATCGTCGCGGCGAAAGTTGTACATTGATTCTTTGCACAAGGTGGTCTCGTTTCATTCCATCTCAAAGTCAAATGCATTGAACCTTGACAATAATATCGTCCTACCAATTTTATTATCTTGTTAGGCGCGTCTGTACTCCGAATTGGGAGATCCTTATGTGTTACTCTTTTTTTATTCACAATCTCTCCCCTTATGACAATTAGTGCGAGAAAAAAATTCTAATTTTTGTTTTATATTTTTTAGAAAAAAGTATACTGCGATGGCAAAAAAAAGTATTTTCTTTTTAGTTAATAATTACAACAAAAGCACTCGATTTTTACTACCGTGATAAAAATTTCTTTTTTTACAAATTCGAATACAATTTTTATTATTCTTTTTCTCGAAATCGAATTCAGTTTAGTTTTCAAAGACAAGGGATTTTTAAATTGGAATTTATTCGATCGGGACTTTTAATTAAATTTTTTTAATATTAATTAAAAGCGAAATTGGAGAAGAGAAATTTTTATATTTTCTGCTTTTGTTTTGTGATTCTTGGAGTATCTGGTGGTAATTGTTTTAAGTGTATTTTGATGTAGTTAATAACATAAAAATGTGGAATGTCTGCAATTTCGTTTGAGAGGCGCTCTGTCGTACAAAATGGCCGAGCTATTCCCAAGAACACGATCTGGTTTTTATTTCATAGCTTTAACCGGGTACGACCTGCTCTCTGAGTGACAAGACGCGTGATTGACTCGTGCACGTTTCTATTTCAGTCAACCTTGCATTTTTCGAGACATTAAAAGAGCAATTTGCAAAAAAATAAAGAAAATCAGCGATTTTTCTCTTAAATAATATTCCCTCTCGGTCAATATTCAAATTCACAACTCAAATTGTTAATTTCTCGTGATTCAAATTTAATTCGAATACTGAATTTGCTCGATTCAAATTTAATTCGAATTCTGAATCTATTTTGTTGATTCTTGAAAATCGTTTATTTTTTTTCGTTATTAAATATTGTATACTAACTGACTTTATTTTCAGGCTGATGGTGATTTTTTGTTCTCTCTTAGTTCTAAGACTAATATTGATTTAAGCATTAAAAATTTAATATTGAAAGTTTGACTCTAATTGAAATGTAAATGTTGATTGGGGGTCTAGGCAGATGTTTCCTCAGATGAAGTTCCGAGTTTCCGGTTTGGATGCCAAGGCAAAATATATTCTACTCCTGGACATCGTGGCTGCTGACGATTACAGATACAAGTTCCACAACAGGTAGAATTTGGGGATCCGAATAACGATTTCCAAAAAGCTCCGTTTGACGATTCGACTATTTTTTTTGCTTCTATATTCTCAAATGACATTCGAAAAAGTTCACGAAGTGCAGCAATAATTTTTATTCACATTCAAATTTTGTTTCAAAGCAATTGCATTTTATATTTGGAATTTCTTTTTCAACTTTATTTGCAATTTTAATTCCGTTTTTAATTTATTGAATTAATAAAATTAAAAGAGCAAAATTATTAGAGAAATTTTCAAACCGAGCTTTTTCGGTAAATCGATATGCAACGACAATAAATAAAAATACGAAAAATGCTCCTCGTCCATGAAATTTTTTTTGTTGATAAATTCCGTCAGTGGACGAAAGAAAATACTAAAAGGTTTGCTTTTGCGATTGCAAATTGTTCGCAGACGCATGTTTCCTCCGTTTAAAGTGAGGGTGTCCGGATTAGACGCGAAGACTAAATACATACTTCTAATGGACATCGTGGCATCCGACGAGTACCGATATAAATTTCACAACAGGTGATTATCGTTTGCGAAGAAAAAAAATCGATCGAGACTCATTGTTTTCTACTCGTTCAAATTTTCAATTCATAAAATTTTTTTCACTAATTTTTAATCTCCATCTTTTTTTGACAAAATTAATTTTTCTATTTGCAATCGAAATTCTTTGATAAATTGTAAATTTCTTTAATTCTTCTAAGAATTAAAGAAATTTGTTAATTTTTTTTTTGAAAAAATGTAAAAGCACTCTGTGCCTTGATCGGCTTTTTTTTGACAAGCAACTTGCTTTCTAAAATTCTTAATTAAAACGCTAATTGAACTGTGTGAAGCGTGCGCTGCGAACAATTCCTCATACTGGTCGAAATGTTTTTTTTTTGAACGAAATATACAGAATGTAGTAAAAATAATGTAGAAAGAAGTATAAGAGGGCAATATTAGGAAAAGGTTTTGGGTCATTTTTGGGTAAATGACAATTGTCATGAAAAGTGAATTTATTTTCATTAATCAGGTCCGAGAATCTTTTTTTAATATTGACTTTAATTTCAACTAAATGGATTTAACTTTTGTGATTTACAACTATTTTCTATTCCTAGAAGGCAAAAGTGTATTATTTATTCATTAAGATTGTTTATCACTTGGCCTTCGATAAAAATCTTGGAGATAAAAATTTAGACTAAATTTTAAGTTTTCCTTAATAGTGAAATTCGAAGCGAGATTAAAAATTCAACTCAAAGGGAAAACGCGTAGAAGCGAAAAGGAGAATTCAAAGTAAAATCAGGGGAGCCAAAGAAGGAAAACTGTTGTCAAGGCCAAATTTGGGGGATTTTACCAGAGAAATTGATAAAAACTGATTAAAAAACAAAAATTGACAAGAAAATTCGAAAATCTGATTATAAAAATAAAAATCTATAGAGTTTGGTTCAATAACAAAAAAATAGCTGTAAAAAAATAGAGAAAAATTGTAAAATGAAAAGATTCTTGTATCTGAAATAATTGTTTCGAATAATTGTTTTAAGTAATTATTTCGAATAATATTTCGAGTAATTGTTTCGAATAATTTTTTCAAATAATAGTTCGAATAATTGTTTCGAATAATTATTTCGAATAATTGTTTCGAATAATTATTTTGAGTAATTGTTTTGAATAATTATTTCGAGTAATTAGTTTGAATAATTTTTTTTATCGACTTAATAATTAATAAATAAAAATTTCGCAGAGAGGTCCATTTTGGAGGAGAGAGAGAGAGAGAGAGGGAAATTATTTCGACTTGTATGGGAATCGCAAGCTTTCGCATTCGGCAACTGAGATGTCCATCAGCTGACGATGGCGGATGTTTTATTTTTTTAATATCTCAACTTTGAATGGCAATAAAAAATCTGAGAATATAACTACGTGAGAGTTCGGTAGTCAATTTTGTTTCTTGGGAAACGAGCAAACGGACATCTCAGCCAGCTGAAAATCAACGCACCGCAGACAATGGGAAGGCAGAGCCCGCAATGAATTATTCCCTCAAAACCGTGACCGCACGTTTCTTTGTAACTCGTTGTGTTTGGTTTTCAACTTTATAATCACTTAGTTCCCATTATCATGACAAGGAAATGGTATAATCAACGTCACGTGCGCGAGACACTTTTAACAATATAAAAATAATCGCAGAAACATTGGAATTTTTTTTACACGGTATTCAAATATTTAATATTTTTTTTTATTATTTACGTAAATGTGTCAAAAACAGCGAAAAGTTAAAGTAGTTTTAATGTCAATTTACTGTTTGTTTTTAATCAAAGTTATTTTTTCTTTTTTTTTGTTATCAAAATTCCTTTTTGGATCGAAATTATTCTTTTTTGTTATCAAAGATCTTTTTTGAGATCGAAATTGTTCTTGTTTTGTAATCAAATTTATTTTTTGGGATCGAAATTATTCTTGTTTTGTAATCAAATTTATTTTTTGAGATCGAAATTGTTCTTGTTTTGTAATCAAATTTATTTTTGTAATCGAAATTATTAATTTTCTAGAAATAGTAATTTCGATTGGAAAAATAATGAATTTGATTGGGAAAAAGAAATTAGTTACCGCATTTTCTTGTCATGTCGCAGTCAAAACTTTTATACTTTGCGAGGTCTGCCTTCAATAATTCCTTAGGGAAACAAAAGTTTTTCGAGAAATAAATTTTCTCTCGGCAAATTAATTTTTTTTCTGCCTCTTAAAGTGTTTATTGTTTTACTTTTAGTTATTAAATAGTTTCACTACTAATTTTTAGTACCAAATTCAAATTTTTTGATCGAATTGGATTTTTTTGGTTTTTATTTTTTTAAATATAAAATAAAGAAATAGAGTAAAATTTTACAAGACAAAACAGTGAAAAGAACGAAGAAGAGAATTTTTTTTATAAAGAAAAAAAGTGTAGAAAACAAGAGTAAAATTTTAGAAAGAAGTAAAAAAAAATAAAAGTATAATTGAAATGTAAATTCAAATTCTTCTCCAAGAAAAACTTTTATTTCCTTTTCTGCGCATTTATGAAACGAATTTAAGGAGCAAAAATTAAAAATTGTCTCAACTCCAAATTCTGGAAATTAATATTATTTTTCTCTATTTTTTTGGCGAGCAGCAGATGGATGGTGGCTGGCAAAGCGGATCCGGAAATGCCGAAGAGAATGTACATTCATCCGGATTCACCGAGCAGCGGAGAACAGTGGATGCAGAAGGTCGTGAGTTTTCACAAACTTAAACTCACAAACAACATCAGTGATAAGCACGGCTTTGTAAGTACTGTACGTAACGCCAACCAAAAATTTTACTTACTTATTAGTTATTAAGTTATTTAAATTTAGAGGATATATAGAAATATGCTTTTGCTATTAATCAATTTTTTTTCTCACGCTTCTTTAAAATATATACATATAGTTTATCCGCGCGCATAATATGTGACTCACTCTAAATATTATAGACCACCAACGTAAATATTCCACGAATTTCGCGAGATGAGGGTCTAATTTATTTTCTTATCCCATATTTAAGAGAGTCATCTGCTTTGGGATTATTAGACTCTCCTTCTCGATTCTGTGTGTGAAAAATTAATTTTGGTTTGTTTAAAATATTACTTCCTGTAGGAAACAATTGGGAAAAATTTATTTTTTGAGATTGGAGGCGAAAAGATAATTTTTCGTGCAGGAATAATATTTTTAACAAGACGAATTAAATTTTTTGTGCAGGATTGATATTTTTAACAAGGCGAAATTAAATTTTATACAGGATCAAAATGGATATGAAAAATAATTTAATTTTTATTTACAGAGAAATGGATAAACTTCACAATTTAAAGTTGAGATGAAAATTAATTTACCATTAATTTGGATAAATTAATTTTTAAAAACTTCCGAATATTCGAAAAAGAGGTTTTTTTATCTTCAGAGATAATCTTCAAGGCGAAATAATCGAAAATTGAGATTTAAGTTACTTTATTATTAATAAATAATAATATTGAAAAAAATTCTACATATTCGAAAAGTGGAGAAAGAGATTTTTCTATCTTTAGATAATTATCATATGGAAAATTGAGATTAAAATTAATTTACTATCAACAGGAGTTAATAGTAAATTAATTTTTGAACATGCAAAAAAATTCTGTTTATTCAAAAAATGAAGAAAGAGATTTTTTTGAGATAAGCTTTACAATTGAAAGTTTAGATTAAAATTAAATTACCATTAATCTACCATTTTGATAAATTAATATTAAAAAAATTTCGAAAAATCAAAAAATTATTTCGAAAAAGAGGTTTTCTTATCTTCAGAGATAATCTTCAGGACGAAATAATCGAAAATTGAGATTTAAGTTAATTTATTATTAATTAATAATAAGATTGAAAAAAATCCGAATATCCGAAAAGTGGAGAAAGATTTTTCTATCTCTGGATAATCATTGTATGAAAAAGTGAGATTCAAATCTTATTATTAATTAATAATAATATTATAAAAAAAGTTGAATATTCGAAAAGAGGAGAAATATTTTGAAAAAAGATTTTGCTCTCTTCGAATAAAAACTGTATTGAGAAGTACTTTTTGAAAATTGAGATCATAGAATTAATTAAATTAACGTGTATATGATTGGACAAATTGATTACAGGGTTGTGGATGCAGGGTTGAAACCATAAATTGAAACGAGACGGAAGATTGATATTGAGATTAAATAAATTGATGTGGTTTTCGAGAGTGAAAAGGATACAAAGAAGATAAATGGTGGTTTTTATTTTCTTTTTGAAGATTGGTGAACTGTCAAAAGTCTTACAAGAGAAAGAGAGAGAGAGAGAGAGAGCAAGGCGGCGGTAATCCCAATGAGATCGGAAAAGATCTGTTCATTATAAAAGCAAGATAGAACAATCGAGACTATCGGATTTCCTGAGGGATTCTCACCAGCGAGTAATTCTAGGATTAAGTTATCGCGACGGATTTCGCCGTCAAGTACAGACGAGAAACCCTCTTGGTCTATTAGCTCCTTTTCCATGGTTTCTTGTCACCACCTTCAATCTCTCGAGGGTCTAGTGTGTTTCATCTCTCTCTCTCGAATAACCGAGGAAAGCTCTTTTTTTCTCTTCCTTACTCTCTTTTTTTTTTCTTGCGAATCTTTTTTTTTTGCGGCAGAGTCGGCATTGCTTTGAAGGATCCTGCATCGCTGGCTCGTGAAATCTAGTCCTTCTTAACCATCCCGATGTCAATGGCTGCTGCTATGCAGTGCGTGGCAGCCGACCTTTGTTAGGCCATACTCTTTTTTTACCAACCTCTATACTGTGTCCCTCTATCTTTCTCTTTCCTTCTTTTTTTTCTTCTCAGCATCTCTCTCTATCTCGCCCTTCTGTTGTATCTCGCAGTCTTTTCGTTTTTCTCTGTCTCTTTTTCTCTTTCAGTAACCATTCGTGTTACTGTTTCGCAGGACGCGAGACAGAAACACGAATGGTTCACCTACATTATGGTCGAGCAGGAGGCGCGCTTCTGCCTTTAAGGACTCTTATAAAACCGGCCTTCGCGTCTCAGTCTCGCTCGATCCAGTTTGTGCAGAAACCCATGAAAATGTCCCGGAGTGCTATCCAAAAACCCTTTGCGGCTAATAAGCGTCGGTTTTCACCTGGTACTTGGTATAAAGAGAGGAAAAAAAATAATCTTCCCCCTTTCGCGTTTTTTATCGGACCAAAGCAAGAGAGAGAGATCCTGCTTTTCAATCATGATCCACGTGGTAGCACTCTAATGTTCAAAAGCTATAAAATTCATCCAAAGGGAAATTTTTCTCCCGTTTTCTATGGGACTAATATAGAAAATATTTATACACCCCAGAGGAATCTTTCCATAGTTCACTGAATTTTTTGGTCAAAGAGAAAATTTCCTTATTTTTCAAGAGAAAATTTTCTTCCTCTTCTTCTTCTTATTTTTATTCTTTCAATTAAAGACTCTTTTGAGTATATTTTTCGACAAAATAATCCCTACTCAGAAAACATTGACCTAAAAAAGCAAATAAAGTCTACATATCGTCGAGAGAAACAAAAATCCACTTTTGGACACGTTAATTTCCTATTCTTATTGACTTATTTCCTTCTTGTAGAGAGAATAGAAAAAAAAGATGCGAGAGAATAGGAAAAACCCTCGATGGTTTTTATTTTCGACAGAGCAAAGTATAAAGGAAAATTAGCGCAAATATTGAATTCGTGTGCTTGACTCTAGTTCCAGGGCTCTTGAGGAGGATAAGAGATGGAGAAAAAAGAAGATGAGAAGCGTTTCTATGGGAAAATGTCCGGGTAGCAAACAAAAATAAGACTCTATTAGAATCCTTCGAATGCACTTCAGTGCGCCTTAAGCTGTAGAATATACAGGCAAACACACATACATGTATAGAAAGGAGAGACGACGGGGTCGAGGTCTGGTAAACACCGAGGACAAGACGGGAGAGAGAGAGAAAGAGAGAGGCTCTCTTTTAGTTCGAGAAGGGCGGATAAGATGCTGGATGGACAGGAGCGCACAGAGCCAGCTGCTCCCGTTTTAATTCCTATATATACCTTTTCTGAGACTTCCTCGGGCGCCACTTATTCTCTTTCTTTTGGAAATTAAATTTTTTTCACAAACAAAATGTCACCTGGGGAATTCGAATTGGAAAATTAAATTTTCTACCTGGAGAATTCGATTTGGAAAACGGAATATTCACCTGAGGAATTCGAATTGGAAAATTAAAATTGCCACCTGAAGAATACGATTTGGAAAATTAAATTTTTCACCAGAAGAATTTGAAATAAAATGTTCAATACGGAGAATTCGATTTGGAAAAAGAATATTCACCTGAGAAACGAAAATTAAAATTGTCACCTGAAAAATTCAATTTAGAAAATATTTTTCACCTGGAACACTCGATCTGGAAAATAGTAATTCCACTTGAAGAATTAGATGTGAAAAATAAAATTCAAACCCAAATAATTTAAATGCGAAAATAATTTTTTTTTTAATTGAGATTACAAACTAAAAAAATAATATAATTAACAACATTTTTATTAAATTTATAGTTTTCTAGAGATTGTAAAGATTCTAAAGATGATTCTTCAGTTCTAAGGAATTTTTATTTAGCAAAATATTTTCATTTAGTCAATTTTTTTTGTAAATAGAACTTACTTTACGTAATTTTTACTTATTTTAATTTTCATTTAGCGGAATATTTACTTAAAACAATTTTAAAAATAAATAGACACTAAATAAAAATCCAATTTAGTAAAAATTACGTCAAATAAATTTTGTTTGTGAAAAAAAATTTGCTGAATGAAAATTGCAGCTAAATTAAAATTAAATATGAAAATTTCTTCTAAAGAGATTTCTTTCAATTGAAAATTCACTAAATAAAAATTCTAAATTCTGAAAAATAAAAAAAAACCAATTTTTTAAATTTTTCATTATTTTGTTTTTTATAAATGAAATGTAATAAAATGTAAAAATTGAAAATAAGAGAACAAGAAATAGAAAACTTGTTAGACATATACAGAGAGATCTATATTTGATGAAAGAAATAAAATATTTAAATTTTAAATAAAATTGTAAACAGGTAGTTAAGTGGAAAATTTTCTAAAATCAGCACTGTTGGATAAAAATTCACTGAACTGAAGAAGAATCTAAAAATGTCTAAAAATAAAATGGGGAATAATTGTACAGTGTATATATCTACGTCGTATAAGTATTCTGTTAAATTATAAATCTAAATTTAAATTTCAAGCGGTTAAGAACTTTAACTTTTTATATATATGTATTAATGTTATTCTCGGCTAAAGCTGATTTCAATCTTAAAATCCTTTTTCAACATGAGAAATAGTGTTAAATTTTTTCCGCTACGTGGCAAAGTTTATTATAAAATCGCGTGTTTTAGGGCGTCAAGCGCACGAGCTTTCGCATATAACTAGATGGAAAACATTTTGCTTTCGAAAGCTTAAAAATCTCGAAATATATACATATACAGACAAGAAAAACAATCTCGCAAAGTAATTATTTTTTTACTCTTTGTGCTATTTTTTTATTTTTCTATTTTTCAATCGTCAATTTTTTCTTTTTCTCCACTTTTTCTATCTTTTCGATTTTTTAATTCTTTTAATTCTCTATTTTTCTATTTTACTGTCGTCAATTTTTTCTTTTTCTCTACTTTTTCTATTTCTCTATTTTTTAATTCTTTTAATTCTCTATTTTTCTATTTTACTGTCGTCAATTTTTTCTTTTTCTCTACTTTTTCTATCTTTTGGATTTTTCCATTTCTCTATTTTTTATTCTTTTATTTCTCTATTTTTTAAATTCTGTATACATTTTGAGTTTTTAAGGGGAGAATTAAAATTTTTTCTATACTTGAATCAATTAACATTTGCTTTCGACGATTTTCGACCGTTCGACGACGAACAAATATATTTTCAATTAATGTTATAGAATCGCCTTTCGATTATATATATATATACATGTACAGTATTAGTTGGATATTATAAATTATTCAATAGTTGTCTACGGCTCGTCAATCATGTGATGGAGACTTAAAGCGCGCAGTTTAGTACTTTGCCCTTGTTAGAATTCAATCTTGAATTTAATATGCGACTGCCTAGCATTGATAGTTTGATAGATCCTTATATATTGATCGACGTGATTTTCCCCGACATTTGCACGAGTCGATAAATCGCATTAATGTCGGTTTTAATCATTTCGCACCCACGATCAACTCAGCCAAATATTTACGCGCGCGGCGCGCAGCTCTTGTACACACGGTTTTAAATCACGTCCGTTTAAATCAACTCCGATGAAATCTACTGTGTTTACTGCGCTATATGGGTCGCAGCACATTTTACTCATTTAATCGTTGACATTTTCGAGAGAGAGAGAGAGCGAGAGAGCGAGGGAGGGAAAATTTATACAATTATTTACTTCGAATGGGAAAAAAAGAAAAAAATTCGACTATTTGGAAAAATAATTGTTTAGTAGAAAAAAAGAAGAAAAATGAGGAAAAAAAGGTAAAAAACGAGAAAAAAGAGAAAAAAATGTAAAAAAGAGAAAGAAGAGAAAAAAAGAGCAAAAAGAGAAAAAAAAGTGAGAAAAATGGAAATTAAAATAGGAGAGGAAAATTAAATGTTGGGGAAAAAATTGAAAAGGCGAGAATATCGCGTGATGTGTGAATTTTTGGGTAAAAGAGAAATAAAGTGATAAATTGAAGATTTCAATGCATACTTTACGGAGGTGAAAGGTTTGCCCATAAAGCCTTAAACAGCAAACAGTTTTCTGAGTAAACAAGCACGTTGAAGAATTACTGTGAAACTTTTGAAGCCTTCAGCTTCATTCGTGCTGATAATATGTACCTCCGAACTTGGTGTGTTAAAAAGGTACACTCCCAGTGGCGTCGACATTCCTCCCGCGTGTATATACTTTTCAGGCGAAAAGAAATTTTGTTTTTCTCTTTTCTAAAAATCTTTTCTAAAAATTAAAAACTCTATTCTCAACTGGCACACGAAATTTTCTATTTCCAGAATATTCAAACTTAAGGAAAAGAAACAGTAAACGAAATCAAAGAATACGAATTATAAAATAAAAAAACGTTAAAAACGTGTTTTTGAATTTTAATCAAAAAAGAAAAAATAGAAAAAAATGTTAGAAAGAAATTTTTCGGGTAGAAATTCAGGTATATTTAAAAATTCAATATTCGAAGAGACGATAAAAATGTAGCTATACAAAACTATGGAAATGTTACAATCGTTACCTTATCGTTCCCAATTACCATTAACTTATTGAGTGTGTATTGCGTATGAAATTAACTTTATCGGAGACAATTTCCTCGATTATCGCTCTTGTTAATTAAAGCCGACAAATTAGAGTACCACGCTTTAAAATAAGTTGTTTATCGGCCGGATAAGACAATTGCTCGTAATACTTTGGAAATTTGTTCATTATGAACTCACTTCTCTTTAAAATACCCACTCGAGGAAATTGAGTTTTCTGGTGAAAAAAAATTTAGAGAATTTGAAACGAAGAAAAAGGAAAAAAGGGAAAAAAAGAAAAAAGAAAAAGAAAAGAGAAAAAAAGGAAAAGAGGGAAAAAGAAACAGAATAAATGGAGAAAGAAAAAGAATAGAGGGAAAAAACAAAAAGCAAAAAATGAAAAAAAAATCGTTAAACAAAGAAATATAGTAAATTATTTAATTGAATGGTCTGAATAAACTGAATGAACCGAATGGACTGAATGCGAATTAAATTGCAATCGATTTTAATTTTTAATTACATATTTTCTAATTTCTAATAAAAAAATTTTGTTCGCAGATATTTTTTAGAGGCAAAAAGAATGAAAACAAAAAATTGACTGCAATTCGACGCCACTGTTTGACACCTTTAGGGATCAATTCGCGTAACGATCGCTTCGAAATCGTGCGAATTTATTCGTTTTTCCTGAGGCTGAGTTTTGCACACGTTCGCAAAACTAAACATACATGAAGCAGGAGGTTTTATGTTCACACGTTTGCTCGAGATTGCGATATACTCGCGTGCGTACTTTAAGCTTTGACGTGCGGGATTAAAGAGCGATTAACACTGCATTCCATATCAAGACATCATCATCATCAGCGTCACTATGACGGTTCTCTGTTCGACATGACAGACGTCAAGCGAAAGGCGCAGCCTCCGGGTGGCGAATTAAAAAAAAAAATGCCCACTCTAGAGAGGAGAGAAATATATATATATGAACGTGTGTTTATGTGCGCGATAGAAAAGAGGAGAGTTTGAAGAAAAGAGAGAGAAGATTCAGAGAGAAAAAGAGAGAGAGAGAGAGAAAAGAGAGAGGAAAGAGGTTTTCGAGAGGTAATTTGCGTCCGTCGAGCGAGAAACGGGCGTGGAATCCAGTCAGCCTGATCATTATAATAAATGGGATAATGACATAACGGAAAGTTAATGTCATAATTATTCAGCAAGGAATCATTATCAATATCTTGTACTTAGACTCACTAGACATACCTGCTTCTGTGCAGATATTTACTTCCGATTTTCGATTGCTATCTCCTTTATGTATTTGATTTCTCGCGACATTTTATATTTTTATACAATTTGTTCTACGGAATGGCAAATTATTTTTTTTCTCTGTTTAAATATGAAAAAGGACAAAATTATTTCGGGAGTACAGAAAAATTGTCAATTGAAAACAAATTTTTGCACTAATTTTGATATTTAAATGCAAGGAAAATTTTGTTTTTTTCTTAATTCAAAGAAATTCGTTTTTTTGGACTCGTTTTTTTTAGAGAAATTCAAGAATTTCTCTAATTTAAACAATATTTTTTTGGATTCCAAAAATTTGTTCTTTAAACTGTATAGAAAATTTATTGTTTTATTTCTAAAATTTAATTTTGTGTCTAAGACAATTTTGCTTTAAATTAAAAAGAGAAATTTCTGTTCGAAACAAATGAATTCTTTTTGAAAAGAATTTTTTTTTTGCAAAAGAAATTGTTTTTTTGACTCGAAGAAATTTTTTTCAAATCTACTAAAAATTTTCCTTCTTAAATTAAACAATTACTTCTTTAACACAAATAAATTCTTATTGAATGAAAATAATTTTCTAAAATCAAATTCTTTTCGAGTCAAATACAAATTTTTCTAATTAAAAAATACAGAATTATTATTTTTTTTGAACAAATTGTCACTGAATCAAAAAATTTCTTTTCAAAACGAAATTTCTTTAGCTGCTGTTCGAAGGTAATATCAAATTGAGAAAAAAAGGAATAAAAAATGTTGCGAAGCAACGTTTTTGATTCTTTTTTTCTCTCAATTTGATATCCTTCAAAAATTTGTGTTTCAAATAATTTCTTTTGAATCTAAATATTTTTGAATCACAGAAAAATTAATTTCTAATCAAAGAAACAAGTGAAAGCAATACTGATTTCCATTTAAATCAACAAAAACCTTCATTTTCTGAACATATACATATACAAATTTGAGTAAAAAAAAAGTTGGATAAAAATGTTTTTCCAGAAATTTAGAGAATTTAACTGTGCACGGTAGCAACTCAATTGGATTTATTTAAATTTAATCGTCCATAAAAAATCTAGGGTAATTTGGATGAAAAACTTGTTTAATTTAAATAAATCACGTTCTCTTTGCCTTTAAAGAAGAAAAAAAAGAATGTTGCCGTATCATTGATAATATATTTGGAGAAATTTTTCTTTTATTCAAAACTAAAATAAGAAGAAGAAGAAAAAGGAGAGAACACGATTTTATCAGAAACAGAAGCACTGGTTAGAGATCCGTCTTATTTAAATTTCCATGTTTCTGAATTTAACTCCTTTTAAATGTAGATTTCAACTTGGAATATTTTATAGTGTATAGTTTTAAATTTAAAAAATATAACTTCCAAGTGAGTATATTTAGAGTTAGACAGAGAGAGAGAGAGAAATGGACGTACTTCCGATTTAATTTATCTTTTACGACCAGATGTGTTTCTGCGTGCGAAACTTGTCGTTAATTTTTATCTCATTATTTCTTCAATCATCAATTTTGATTATGTTTTATATCTTCTCGGAGTCGAAAATTGGGTTTCTAATTTATTTTTCATGCTGTGAGGAAGAATTTACTTCTTATATTTTTGTTATTAGCGAAAACATTTTTTTGTAATCGAAAAATTTTTCCTTCAAACAATTTTTTTGGGGAATTTTGTCAAAAAGCGCCGAAATTTGTAGAATTAAATTATTTTAACCATTAAATTCGCATTAAATTGATTCTACTTTTTGTAAAAAAAAATCTCCTTTTAGTGATAAAATTCCCATTTACTTGGAATGGTATTTTTTTTTACAAATACTTATTTGTCAAAGTCTTCCGTCGAAAGACAATTTACAACCCTAGAAATCAATTATTCAGTTGAAAAAGATATTAGCGTGTCGTTAGCAGGTATAACCTCGCGAATGTAAAAAAAGAAGTGCGATAAGAGCGATAATGAATAACTATACTTGAAATTATTTTATACTATCCGTTTGAGGAGTAATTATTTTTTCTTGTCCTCCAGTAAATGTCAAATCGAGCTCTTTGCTCGATAATTAATTTCGATAGAATATTCCCCCTCTTTCTTTATATATTTGATTATAAATAATAATTTCCTTTTTCGAAATGGACAATTTTTATTTCTTTTCAAATATTATTATCGTGTGTGCATTTTTTTTCAATGCTGAAAAAAATTACACTTAGATAAGACTTTGAAAAATGGAGTGCAACTATTATTATTCTTTCCCCACTTGTCTCAAATAACAACTTACGTAAAAAAAAAAAAGAAGTTCACTTGCTTTATGACGAGCTGTATTTTTTTGCATTGAGGAGAGCTAATAATTCCAATGAAATAATATATACAAATTGAAGTTTGAATGAAATTCTCTCTCTCTCTTTCTCTCTCTTGGTTAATTTCTTTTTTGAATTTCTCCTCCGCACACACCTCTTCATATCCAAACAAAACTTGATCACAATGAAAGTTGAGTGAGAGTTTCAGGTGTTTGAGGTTCGCTTAAATTTTAAGTGCTTGGAAACCGCTCGCAATCGCCGGATTATTCTTTTGGGATCAAAGAGTCGATTCTTTTAGTTCTTTTTCTTCTCTTTTTTTTATACATTTATTCCCGCAACAATAAGCTTATTGGCGAAAGCGTTTGGTGACACCAACTGAGAGTTGTAACGAGCGCGCGCAAAGGATATTATATAAAAGAATATCGAGGACGCTTTGAATTGATTTTGTCTCGAGATCTTCGTTTATATTTGTCTATTGGAAAACAATATGTGCATTACAATATGAATTTGATAACGAAATTGTGTATTCGTTATACGATTCGAAAATAGTTTCGTTTTCTTCGAAATAAGGGTGACAAAATTGTATTTTTTGTTTTTTAATTCCAGACAGTTTCTCCTTCTATTGAACATTTGATTTTCAATTAATTTTTCGCCGGAAAACATTTAAGTTCAATTAATATTTTTCATTCAATTGAAACTTAAATATTTTCTCGTTTTTTCGCTTCTGTTTTGGCTAAAAATCTAATTTTCTATTTTCCTTTTCTAGATTGATTGTCTCTTCTTCGACTCTAAACTTGGATTCAAATTTGGTTTGAATTGTGTGGCAAAAGGAAAAATCATCTTCTACATTTTTCTTCAACTTCAAAATAGGATGAATGACTTTGTCTCGAGATCTTCGTTTAAACGCAATAATTGCATTTGCAATTTTGGAAAAAAGGAACAAAAAACCTATTTCTCATTTTTTCTTAACCAATTTCTTCTTGTGGAGAAAAAAATATTTTTTTCTCAGTTTCTTCGTTTGGAAAAAGAGCCAAAAATGTATTCTTCGTTTTTTAATTTAAGAACCAGAAAAACTTTCGACCTGAATTTCAAATTGAATTGGAAGGAAAAATATTGTCGACACTCGAAAATAGAATATTATTTTTAAAAAAGTACAAATGTGTTTGCTAAACGGAAAATGTGTTTACCGATCGTAAAATTGAGAAAGCGTTTTACGTCTAAGATTACAGAAGGATCGAATTAAGAGATTTGGGTTAGTGCACGACGGCAGAACATGTTATATGTATAGAGGGTTTTTTTTTTTTTTTTTTTTTGACTGTATTTGAATGAATTGGTGACGAGCAAAAGAGATAGAGAGAAATTGAGAGAGATATGTAGTATTAAAGCTAAGCTCTCTCTTCGGAGAGCTTGAGGGTTTCGAGGGTTAGGTTTAATAGAATCGAACAGCCTGTAAGGTGATCCCCGACGATCTATCTTTCACTCCTGAGCAGTCCAATTGAGACCCTCCAACCACCGTCAGATCCAACATCCCCTAACATCTATAAACAAACCGTAGGCGCGTATATATAGACACAGGAGGACGAACTTATTTTTTCTCGAGGGGTGGCGAACGCGTGTTTCGTCCCATAGTGATGGATTCTTTGCCTGGCAAGCTTCAATAACTTTATACAACTTACAAAAGGAAACACGTCCCACTTATTTGTATAACTTTCTCACACGAACGTTTGCTTTTCAATTTTCCTTTGTCCATTAAGGGCGAGGTAACACTCTTCTCCCACCGCATTTGTTTTTCGGTGTTTGTGTCTGCGTGTGTATGTTGCCGAAAAAAATTGATTTGTTAATTTGTTTAAATGTTTTCTTTAATTTTTTTGGCCGCAAAACATTAAATTTCTATTTTAGACAAAAAAAATATTTCATTTCTATTAATTTTTCGTGGGGAAAATTAAATTTTAACTGTTTTAAATAATTTTCTGCTCGAAAAAACAAAGTTTCATAAAATATTAATTTTAATTAAATTTTGACACGAAAATATTCAATTTAAATTAATTTTTGACAAAAAATTCAATTCTAATTAATTTTTTACTGAAAAAAAAATTAAATTCTAGTTAATTGCAAATTTTGTTGCAAAAATATGTAATTTCTATTTATTTTTCGCCTCAAAGAATTTAATTTTATCCAATTTCAATAATATTTTTACCGAATTCTCAGTTTCAATTAATTTTGCGTCTAAAATTCTCAATTCAATCAATTTTAATTTAAATTTTTTTTTTTACCTGAAAAGAATTCAATTTAATTTTTTTTGCATATTGAAATTCAGTTCTAATTATTTTTTTCCTACTGATATTCAAGTTCAATTAATTTTTCGTACAAAAAACTCAATTTCAATTAAATTTTTACCCGAAAAATCCAATTGAGAATCATTTTTAGCTAACAAAATTTTAATTCCAAGCAATTTTGATTTCAATTAATTTTTCACACAAAAAAAATCAATTTCTATATTTTGGCAAAAAAACTCAATTTTAATTAAATTTTCAGGCGAAAGTATTAAATTACAATTAGTTTTTTTTCAAAAAAAAATTAAATTTAAACTAATTTCAATTTTAAACAATTTTCTACTCAAAAATATTTAATTTCAATTAATTTTATGTCAAAAAATTAAAATTAAACTAAATGTTTAAACAATTTTTCTAGTTTACTTTACATTTCTTGATTTTTTAAAATTTGGAGGCGAAAAAAATTACAAAACATTCAATTTTTAATTATAACTTTTCTGACAAATAAAAATTCAAATTCAATTAATTTTTTGTTCAAAAATATTTAATTTCCATTAATTTTTCGCTATAAAAAATTCATTATCAATTAAATTTTCACCCGAAAATATTCGATTTTAATTTATTTTCTTACCAAAAAAATTAAATTTCAAACATAATTTTAATTTTTTATTTCATTTTCACCCAAAAATTTTAATTTCTAATAATTTTTTTCCAAGAAAGCCTTAATTTCAATTTTAATTAATTTTTAACCAAGGGAAAAATTTAATATAAATTAATATTTACCATTAAATTGAAGTGGAAAATTTTTTTTGTTTTTATTATTTCTGTTCTGCTATAGTGAAAAAAATAGGATTCGGATTAAATTCCGTGAGAAAAAGTTTGCTGAAATTTTAATCTTCTTTTTTGTTTTTAGTTGGATTTATAGTCTTCTTTGACTCCAAATTCGACTAAAATCGGTAGCTCCGCAATTATTTTGCAAAAATGTCTAATCTTTCATTTTTTATTGTTTAGATCGTCCGACCTCTTTCTCGACTCCAAAATAGAAACCGCACAAAAAAAGGATAGAAGCGATAGAAGCAAATAAAAAATCGAAACGACAAAATAGGAATTTTAAATTCGAATTAAATCGTGTGACAAAAAATTTTCGATGATTATTAATTTGACATAATTTTCAAAATAGTATGTCTAATTTAGAATTTTTATTTTTTAGATCGTCTGATTATTCCTCGACTTCGAAAGTTGTAGGCGAAACGAAACAATAAGGAATAGAAGCGATAGAAACTATATATATACAAAAGCGAATTGGAAAAAATTGACACTCGGAGAAGAGAAAAATAGAGGAGAAAAAAAATCTGTCACACTCGTATGGAAAAATTTATTGAATGCATATATACGTGCCATAGGGGAGGAGAGTCAGTTTATAAAGCTGCAGCGACAGTTTGCCATAACACGTTTATGACCACTTGCGCGCATACACATTTATACATTCGCATACAAACACATACGTATATAAATGTTCACTTTTGAGAATAGAGATAAGTTCTCGCTTCAACGAGAATTTATACGTGTAACTCGATTGTGTGAATATGTGTGTTTGTATATATGAATATTTCACATACAAACACACACACACATGTCGCTTGTTATAAACGCGAAGGGGAATCTAAAGGGCGTTTCCAGAGGCGGTCGTCATCCCCCACCAAATGGAGGAATTGCACTTTGTAGAGGGGATGATTGTGCATTCGACTATGAGAGCCAAAATAAATATCAGCCATAAAATATATTCCATGATCGAATTCACACCAACGTTTGTTAACTCGCCAGTTCACGCGCAATTTTTTTTTTCTTTCTCTCGCTCTCTTCTTTTTTTTTATACACGCGAATAATTCCATTGGAAATTGAAAGTCGATATTTTAAATTCACTAAAGTGGAGAATTTCTTTTTTTTTTTTGTTTTAGAAGAGAAACATTTTTGTTATGGGGAAAAATTATTTTTTTCCTCGAAATAAAAACCATAACGAAAAATCTCGCTAAAAGGAAAAAAAATGTTTCGTAATAGTCAAATTTTTGTCTTTTCTCTACTTATTTCTTCTTTCGATTTTTTGAATCGAGTTTCTAATACAAAATATCTTTTGTATTATTTTTTCGTTTTTTTTTGGAACTTTTTTGATAAAAATATTATTTTTGTACGTTTTCGAATTTGTTCGTTTCCTTTTTTGTATATTATTTTGCTATGGTTTAGATAGTTTTATTTTTCTGGTCAAAAGAATAAGATTTTCAATTTCGGTTTTCTCTTTTCTCTATAGAAGATGGGTCCATGTAGAGTTAGGAAAAAATAATCGCTTGAGGTGATATCTCAACTATCTGATTCCTGCTCTTCTTTCGTTTCTCTGCTCTCTTTGGCCTACTGGTGCGGGCGCCGTCTTTGAATTCAAAGTTACACAGCAGCCCACCCTTCCTCAAATTCCGCGAGTTCTTTCGTTCCCTTGAAGAATTTCAAGTACATGGATGACCCCTTTTAACTCAATCGCTCTCCTCCTTTTTTTTATTCTTTTTTCCCCGAAAAATACCTTTATTATAGACTTTGTCTTTCAAATTGTCAAAGATTTGTTTTTGACAAAAATTCTTCAAGTAGATTTTCTTTTTTGAAATTTATATATTCTCCCTAAAATTGTAAATTAACATCAAGCTGATTATTTTTCACTATAATTTGAAATTCATTTTTACTCTAATTTTAAATTTTAATTAATTTTACGACGAAGAAAATTTAATTTCGAGTGAAAATTAAATTTTTAATGATTTTTTTATAGAGAAAAATTAATTGAAATTCAATATTTTTATAGCAAAAAATTAATTGAAATTAAATATTTTTGAAAAAAATAATAATTGAAATTCATTATTTTTGAGCAAAAAATTAATGTAAATTCAATTTTTTTGAACAAATATTAATTGAAATTCAATATTTTTGAACAAAAAATTTATTGCATTTGAAATTTTCATTTGTCAGAAAAGTTATAATTAAAATTTAATATTTTTGAAGAAAAGTAAAAAAAAATAGAAAAATTGTATGAAAAATTAATTTAATTTGAATTTTTTGACATAAAATTAAATATTTTTTGTGTGAAAAATTGTTTAATATTGAAATTGGTTTAAATTTAATTTTTTTCGAAGAAAAACTTATTGAAATTTAATACTTTCGGCTGAAAATTTAATTAAAATTAAGTTTTTTTGTGCGAAAAAATCGAATTTGATTTTTTTCTTTATATTCAATAGTTTTGGTTCTCTCGAGATTTAGAAAAATGAAGGAAAATTTTTCGCCTTTTCCCTGTGAGTGATATATCCACATATACATACAATTTGCTAAATAAATATATACAAGTGGCACAAATAGAAAAAGAAAAAAAAATTTTGCAATGTAAGGAAATATTTCTTTTTTTTCTCCAATTTGATATTAAAAAAAATGTGCGTGCGCTTTTTTCTTGCCTTCAATAGACCTTGCGCGTCTCTGTTTCAATCATCATCATCATGTAAATAAATTCATGGGCGGCATTTACAAAAGAAGAGTGATTATAAGAAAAATCATGAGAAAGAGATGGTCGCGACGTATGGGAGCATGAGCAATACGCGCAGGTGAATTTATTAATTATTAATGACCGGCTTTGTGGCCTTGCGCGTTCAGGAATGTAAAGCTTCCATTGGGAATAATTTATTACGGTAGCTGCAGATATAATATACGTATATTGCCATTCGAATATAATTGTCATCAATTTCTCACACAGATCACAGAATTTTCTCGAAAAAATTAGATTTTCATGTCAGCGAAAAATAGCCGCACTGAATGTATTTTCAATAAGCGAAATTATGTGAATTAAAATTAGTAATCGAAAATTCTTCTGAGAGAAAATTTGTATTTCATTTTTATTCCATTTGTATTTCATTTGTATTGAAATTCGATTCTGTATTCGTAAGAATTGTGTGTTTGCGATTTTCGATCGAGACAACTGTAAAAAAATTGTAAATCGGTTTTTGAAAGAATTGAGTAAAATGGAAAATTTTTTGTCAACTATTTGGCGGTATGGAGAAGTAGAGGCGGTAGTTTAGCGTGACGGCGTGATATTGACAGAGGGTAAATATTAATTAGCGTGCCTCCGTGTTCATTTCGTTTTGGCTTTCGCTCTCTCTCGGTTGCCAGTGTATACGACTTTACATTTTGCCGTTTATGCCGGGCGTCGCTCGAAACGGTGTTAACGCGAATAAACACATTTCGTTGAGTCTAGTCACACCTTCCGGATTTGGCGCACCCGTCTCCCGAATAATTAAACGCTCTGGTCGAGCACGCAAGGCTTTATTTGAATTGGCCAACCACACTATCCACTTTTGTTTATTTTCATCTTCAGCGATGATAGTGCACATTTTTTCGCCTCTTTTTGGAGCGGCAAAAGTCGATCTTTCGTTAGCTCTATATTTTCTTGCGCCTTTTACCCTTTTCTCGCTTTTACTCTTTTTTCCCTTTACTATTTTTTTCTTTTACTGTTTTTTGCTTTTACTATTTATTTCTTTTACTCTTTTCTTGCCTTTACTCTTTTCTTCCCTTCACTATTTTTTTCTTCTACTATTTTTTGCATTTACTATTTTTTGCTTTTACTATTTTTTTCTTTTACGAATTTCTATTATTTTCACTCTATAGAAAATAATAGAAATTCGTAAAAGAAAAAAATAGTAAAAGCAAAAAATAGTAAAAGAAAAAAATAGTAAGAGAAAAAAATAGTAAAAGCAAAAAATAGTAAAAGAAAAAAATAGTAAGAGAAAAAAATAGTAAAAGCAAAAAATAGTAGAAGAAAAAAATAGTGAAGGGAAGAAAAGAGTAAAAGAAATAAATTGTTTCTCATTATTAATATATACTGGGAAAAAAATTGAATTTGAGTATAAAATGGGAAAAAAGTCGATAAATTTTTGAATGCGGAAAAATTTTGTCCCCTGAACGTTTGAGAGGAAATTATGATAAATATTTCACCCCTTGATGTGCCTGATGGTCGTCAAACATCATTATACCTAACGTTCCGGTAATGACGACTCTTGTTTGTTCTTTCTTCATTAACAATCATTAAAGTCTGCGAAGACCAAACAACACGCGGGTAGTTTAACGATCGACCGAATGCAATAAACTTTTATCGCTCAATATGAATGAAAAGTGAGCTTGCGCAGATCATTTTGACGCCTGGTTGTACCGAAAGTTGCTGTGGCAACCCGAAACCTCCTCTTCTCTCGTGTACAATTTTTCGAAAAAAATTCCCTCTTTTCTTAGTTCCTGAATTTTTTTTCCTTATTCTTATTTTTTGCCTCTGAGATTTCTGTCTTGTTCCTTAATTTCCATCTTAGCTGCATTTCGTCCCTGAATTTACTCATTTTGGTCTCGTTTTTGCTCCTGAATTTCCAATTTGTCTCTTTTGGTATAAAATTGCATCTTCCTTTTTCTTCCAGAATTTCCGCATCTTCTCCTTTTTTCGCACCTGAATTAAAATATTTAATTTAATATTTGATTTAATATTTAACAAAAAGCCTATTATACTTAATTGAAGATAGAGAAATGGAATCGAATAACTAATTTACAAATTGAATTTTGCAGTATATTGGAGCGGGAGATTTTTTTGTATACTGGAGAGAGAGAGTGGATTTTTTTGTCAATGGTCCAATGAACCTTGAGAAAAGATTGGAGATGAATACACGAGAGCAGGAGGAATATACAAGGAGATGCGTAAACTGTGGACTGTCTTTCTGGACAGCCGGGCGGCCTGATTGTCACTTAAGTCGGTGATAAATAAAGGAAAAAGCTCTCGCAGGGAAGAATAGGATGAGAGAGTGAGAGAGACAGCGAGTGCGGGCGGGCGGGGATGAGAGGAGGTATTTTTCTGTCGCTCACCAGCGAAGCGTGAGGCTGACAAGATTGCGGCTCTTCTTCGTCGTTTGTTCAAGCTAAGTCGGCGCGACATCTTGAAACCGCGACATGTCTTTTAGCCGCACTCGCGCCATTCGTGACTGCTGCCACGCCTTTGCCCGCGTACCTTACCAACAACGGGCTTTATATATATATATATATATATATACCTTCGCTTACGTTACGTAAGCCGAGCGCGTTAAGTAATGACTTCACTCACTGAGACGCTACAAAAGACACCAGATGCTGATGAACGGACTCGTTATACTTCTGCCTAATACTTTTTTTCTTTTTTTGCTTCACCGAGAGAAGAACCTGCTAGCAGGAACTGTCTCCTAACTTTTTTTTCTTCAACCAGAGAGAGAAAAAGTCTCCAGTCTCCAGTTTCATGCCGAAGACTCCACCACGTGGCTAGAAATGATTTTCTTATTCGGAATAATTTTTACCCTTTTCACTCATTTTTCTTATTCTCTTGTCTCTTTTCTTTTTTTTCCTTCGGTGTTTGTTTTGTTTTTACAACTTTTTCTGTTTATTATAACTCGCCTTTCGTTTTGTCTTCTTTAGTCTCTTTAAGTCTCTCGTTTTCTCCTTTCTGTGTATTTTTCCCTTTCGTGTTTCTTTTTTTACTTGCGAGGAAGAAAATTGTTTACGATTTTTCCTCCTCGTTTTGCTTTCTGCTTTTTTCTCATCGGGTTTCTCGGGCCATTTCCCTCGTTTTCTTGTTGTAATTCTTGTTTTTCTGTTTAATTGTTTAGTTTAAAACTGTTTTCCGATTGTTTTCAATTCTCTTCGTACAAACGTAGATCGAGCACAAATATTTTTTTGGAGTTACGAAATTGATCGAATTTCGATTTTGAGGGTTTTTCGCAAATTTGATTCAATATTGGAGATTTTAATTTTGGAAAATATTCTCATTTTAGTCGATTTTTGTATTAAAATTGACTTTTGAACAGAATTTTTATAGAATTTCTCCAATTTTTTCAAATCAATTTCAATTTTTCTCAAACAAAAACAGAATTTCGATTTTGAGGATTTTTTCGCAATTTGATTTAACATGAAACTGAAATTTCACATTTTATATTTTTATTTTGAAAAATATTCTCATTTTAGTCGATTTTTGTACTAAAATCAACTTCTGAACAGAATTTTCTCTAGAAATTCTCCAATTTATTCAAATAAATTCGAATTATTCTCAAACAATAACCGAATTTACATTTTGAGAATTTTTTCCCAAATTTGATTTAACACGAAACTGAAATTTCACATTTTAGATTTTTATATTAAAAGATATTCTCATTCTGTCGATTTCTATATTAAAAATAAATTTTTCAAACAGAATTTTTATACAAATTCTTCAATTTACTCAAATAAATTTGAATTTTTAGATTTTTACCCAAAAAAAGTCCGATTTTCAACTTTGGGGGATTTTTCACTTTGATTTTCACTGAACTGAAATTTCGTCTTGTGGAATTTTTACGTTACGAAATATTCACTTGTCAGAGTATTTTTAATTATATATTCTCTGCTTCATTAAATATTCAATTAGTCGAATTTTCGAAAAAAAACTGAATGTCTTCATAAAAAAAATTTGTATTCAATCGATTTTTTATTGAAATGCATTTTTCAAACAAAATTTCCATAGAAATTAAAAAATAAATTAAAGAAAATAAATTTTTCTTCTCCGGGTTTCTAAATGATAATTTTACAGGCGTTTTTTCCAATTTCTTCTTTTCTATTCCATTTTTACAGTTTGAAACTGTTTTTCAATTTTTTGTCCTAAATAAATTAGACATTACCGTCTAGAATTCCAATCACTTTGATGTTTGGTCAAAAAAGTTCGAATTTTTAACTTTGGGTACATTTTTATTTCCGAATTTAATTTAAAATTGAAATTTCGCTTTGCTGGATTTTTATTTTATTGGAAATATTTACTACGGGGAGGATTTTAAACTCTAAATTCCCTGCTTGAGTAAATGTTACGAAGTTTGGAAAAAATTCGTTGATATCAAATTGAATCGAAAAGAATATCAAAATTGTTCCGTTTAATTTAAAAAAGAAATTAATAATTTAATTCAATTCAATTCAATTCAATTCCATTGAATTTAATTTAATTTAATTTAATTCTTCTTTAAATTTCTCTTTTTCAAAACAATTATGATACGTTTTTCTTTAATTTTTAATTTTTTTGACTCAGACAAATTTTGTATACAAAAAATAACTGTAAATGTAAAAATTCGGTTCAGTCTAATTTTTTTTAGTGCAAAATTCCTCAAATAGAAATTAGATTTTCGTTATTCGAAAATAAAGATATTTTCCCGAATAATAATTATAGTTTCTTCGCAAATTCCTAAAAATTAAAGCGTTATTGTAAACATTTCCGTAAGTTAAGTTGTAATTCTCCAAGATGGGTGTAATTTTTGTTTTGCTCGCCGTATAATAACACTTTTATTAGGGTTGTCATCGATTGTCATGGGTATATTCTCGAAAGAAAAACTCGGCAAGTACCTACTTACTTTTTCGACAAGTGGATATTACGTCGAAGTAACTCGTTAATTGGCGGGGGGAAGTTTAGTCACGGAACATTTTTACTGTTCTCCTTTCAAGGAATAACTCCAAGAGAGAGAGAGAGAGAGAAAGAGAGGGCCCTCTGGTTAGTGCTTGGGAGTTTTTGTCGATCCTACATCAGCGTGAAAATTGGCTGCATCCTGGGTAGTCGAGTTTCTAACGCACCCGCTGGATATGATGAGACTCCAAGGAAATCACACTATTACCTTTACAACCACGCCCCTCTCGTTAATCATCCTCGTAAAATTTCTTCTTTTTCTTCATTCCATGCTTTTTTTTATTGAAAATTAACTCGAGTATGAAATTTAAATCTCACTCTAATTTCTTGCTTGTGTGTAAAAAAAGAAAGATATATGACAAACTTTGTCATTGATTAAAATTTAATTATTCAAAATTATTTAATACAAAATTGATATTCATTAAATGCAAATTGGAAGTTTATTCTGAAATCGTGACAAATAGTGAAATCGTTTTATTATTCATATATGAAACGTGGTCGTAATTAGTCATCACTGCGCAGGGGCCAATTTTCCTTTGAGTTCAAACTTTGACTTAATTTATCGCCCTTCTAATGAGTATAGTAGTTTTAGTAATCTGTTTTTCGAAAAAAATTATTCGAATCAGAGTTCCATCATTTTTCAAAAAATTGTTTCTTCGTTTTATTTTTAATGCGAGATGTTTCGATTTTTCAAGATAAATATAGGGAAAAATTCCTCTATGTCGGAAATTTTAGAACCTTGTTTGAAAATTAAATTTCGGTTCGATTGGGAATAAATTACAATCTTGGGACATTTGACATTTTTTGCTCTGTTCTGTGTTTGAGGGCGAAATGTGCAAAACGTGCGAGAAACACTGGATAAATGACGAGGTTCGTATATATCGAGCAAACTAAGTACACGGTAGGTTTCATGCAACGTTTTCTCGACCCCGAACGATAGTTGGGTTCACAAGCTCTCGTTTCTAAACTGCAGTAATTTTCCCGCAACGCAGGGGGAAACATGAAAGAGTTCATATTTTTTCGCCCCTGCTATTTTTTTCCCGCACTATTTCTATTTTCGATCTTCTCTCCCCATAAGGTTATATATTGTG
Organism: Leptopilina myrica (nomen nudum); assembly: GCA_032872475.1. Classification (NCBI taxonomy): domain Eukaryota; kingdom Metazoa; phylum Arthropoda; class Insecta; order Hymenoptera; family Figitidae; genus Leptopilina; species Leptopilina myrica (nomen nudum). The sequence continues at coordinate 3,433,572 of CM065459.1, read as the reverse complement.
AAAAAGAATTCGTATTTTTAATTCCGCTTTCCAAAATTTGGCATTAAAAATTTTTCTCTCTTTGACAAACTGATTACAAATACATGTCGGTTTGGGAATTTAATTTTCTGCGAGAAAAAAAATATTGTTTTAGGTAAACTTGCGGTAATTGTTCATGATTTTGGTAAAAAGTCGTAAACGAATGAAGGGATTAAATTATTAGCTCTCGCTAATAAGAAATATTTCCTCGCTCTTGATATAATTTGCGAAAATGATGCCCGTGTAGAAAAATTTCTTGTTGAACTATGTGCAAGATAAAAACTATATCGTAAATAACTCGTGAAACTATTCACGTAAATCTATATCGAAACGGTCTAGCTACTGTACAGTTTCACTTCATTAAGTGATTTATATTGTTAAACGTTCTAGGATCTGTATAGTTTCACTACATTAACTACTTTACGTTGTTCAACTATATAAATTCTGTCTAGCAAAACTAGATAATAAATAATATGAAAAACTTATATTTATCATATAAAATAAAATATTTAAATAATCAAAATCAGTAATTGTTTTGCATAAAAACAATATACACTTTTCGTCTAGTATTTCCACCAAATGGGAAATTGTTCGCTTTCGAAAGCAGTCCCTCGCTGCTTATGTTTAAAATTACTTAGGATAAGTTGTCACCAGGGCGCGCAAGTTTCTTTTCTCGTTAACAAGTTGTTTTACCAGTTATATATAAGAAGAGACAATTTCATTCTTAAACTTAAAGGCAAATATTATTTTTGTCTGATTTTTATCACACTCAGGTTTTAATAGAGTGTTTCAATTAAATTAATTCTTTTTCCTGTATTAGACTAGTACTTTATTTTATCATTTATTTTTTTTTGAACAATTTTTGCTATGTGTTGTATTAATAAAATATTAATTTCAGACATTGGTTCAATATTGGTAACCAAGAAATAACCATTCATAAATTTAATTTTAAAACGCTGGTAAATAATTAATATTGGTTATTAATATTGGTTCAATATTTGTTGTAAATGAACAACCAAGGCTTGGAAATTCCGGCATTTGCCTTAGATGTACATAAATTGTTCTAGATCCACAATATAGTTTTAATACAGATTCACAGGATTATTCTGATATAGTAAAACTATCTAGAAACTTGATGTTCGTAGCGTTACATTTCTAGACAGTTTCTATAACATTTCACAATACTGGAACTATATAGTAAATAGTAAAACTATACCGTTACGCTACAGATACGTGACAAATTTCCACACGGGTGAAATCGATTTACAAATGGAAATGGGCAATAATGCACCTGCACTTATATTTTTGTTAATAAAAGTCTCGATTATTACTTTGCGGGCCAACCCTCGTATTATATTATTTTCGAAAAAGAAGTGAATGTTTTTTTTCCATCGTTCCGGATGAAATTCGCAATCTTTCGAATTTGATATTTTTTTGATTACACCCTTTGGATGATCAGTATCTCTAAAATTCTATGATTATTGATTCAATTAATATAGCACTGTGTGTATATATATATATGTAAATGAATTAAAATTAGTTACAGGAGGGACGTGTTTTGAACCTATCATTTCGAAAAAAGGTTATATACACCTGCATACATACATATATACATATTCGGATTCAAGAGTCTGCGAATATACTTTAAGGAATGGACTTTCATTCATAACCCATAGTAAGGCCTCGGGCTAAACGTAGGTTCCTGGCGCCAGCAGTGGTCATCAATTTCATGGGAAATCGACGCTCAATTTCGCATTTTGACGTGGGACGTCTCTCCCGTTTGGAAAAAAAAGAAGAAAAAATTAATGCCTCGGGTGAAATTCACGCTTCGTGTGAAACGAAATAATGGCAAAATGGAATGAGAAGAAATTTTCAAGAAATTTATTATTTGTGATGCTTAGTCTTCGGCGATCGAGAACTATCGTCAAACATTGTAAATATTGTTAAATATTGTCAAATATTGTCAAATGTTGTCAAAAATTGTTTTGGAATTCTCGCCCTTTCGACCGGCGATTGAAACGATCCATATTTTCGATTGGGAAACGTCGCAGGAGTTGAGTTTTGAAAATCGCAGATGGGAATTGGTAGACTAACAAGCCCTAAGGCAGTCGCGTTGGCAAGAAAGGTAGCTTGACGAGTTTTTGCGGTTAAAACCTTGGTACTACAAACTGGAGAGGCAGCAATATCTTTTTCCGAGCGCGCACATTGTTGACAATGATTTGAGATTCAATAAAGTGTTGTAAACTGTAATCATACTTTTTTTTTCTTACACGTATATAAGCAAGTTGTACTTCTTACATAAAATTGACACTTGTCGCGCTTATTTTTTTTCCAAACGAACCAAAACGTGTCAATTTCGAATTTCTAATTTTCAAAAAATCGATAATTCATCTTTCTTCCATTCTCTCCCTGGACCTGTCGTCGTCCGAAAGGCTAACAAGCAAGCAATTTAGTCCCGAAAAAAAAAATCGGTTAGGATCGTCATTTGTAGAAACCCAAACCCGAAAATTGCCGGGTATTTTCGATAATTTTGCGCGTAGTGTAATTTATAGAGTGCGTATTCGATGGGGCCACAATCACGAAAATAAATAATACTCAAATAAGATGGAATCGACATATGGCTCGTGGGTTGATCGGAATAAGCGATAGGCAAAAGTTTTTCTATACGGGAAACTGCGTCTCTTCGGTAAAAATCGAGGAGAGAGAAAAAGAGAGAAACAGAGAGAGAGAGAAGGAGGAGGAGGTTAATACATAAGATTCAAGGATTATAGTCCAACCACAGGGACCCGGGGGATATCCTAGATCGTCGATACGATACCGTCAAGGGAATATAACTGCAATATAAAAGTGATCCCTTCGTGATTTGACCGCTTTATCCGAACCATCGAACCGATCGGCTACCGAACATTTTCCTCATTTTCCTCCATCCATCAAGTCTCATCTTTTTATATTGCTCTCTTCAAATCGTACATGGACCATTTTAAACCAAACCACGCATCCATAGACTATTTCCTCAGTTTTTTTCCATAGCATTTCAGAATTTACACATTACACGCAATTAAGTTATTGTGGAAATTCGAAAAATTTTCTCCATTCCAATAAATGCACGAGTGAAATATAAAGAAACGAAGAGTGAATGAAAAATTAGAAGGAAAGAAATTTGCTACATCGAATAGAATACGAAATCGTGAGCTGTTTAAGGATTGGAAAACAGTATCGAATTCCTTTGGCAAAAAGTTCATTAAGAAGGCTAACTCCTAATTAAAATTCTGAACGGTGACGCAATGTATATAGGAACAGAATTTTTATTGTCGCACAGAGTTCATTATAAACTTGAGAAAGAGGAATTGATTTTTTTCTGTCGTTTTCTAAATCCCGTTCCACACAACTACGACAACAACGACTCTCCGTAATTGTTGCAATGCGGGGACGGGCTCTAAATAATTGCGATGTAAGACGTTTTTCATTGGGTATATTGGCCTCAGGTCGAGTGTTGGTTTTGCCTTGATTTACCTTATTTGCGCACCTGTATATCGAGTATATCTACCCGAATAGGAGGAGGGAAAAAAAAACAGAAACGATACCGTACAACTTTCCTATAGGAAAATAAATGTTTGAGTGTGTGGATGAGTGTACCAAAGTACATGCGCGTTGAATGCGCCACTGCGCACAGTTATGGATTTGTGGAGGTTTTACTCCATAGGGTCGCCAAGGTACCTGGTGTGTATATTTCTGATGGTGGAAGATTTGAAGAAAATGTCAGCGACTAGACGTGTCAATTGCTTATTTTTGATTGATAACGAAATTATTCCTCGAGGGGAAAAACGTGCTTTTTGGTATCCTTTAAAATTTAATCTCTTGAGAGGATTTCTGGTAATATTTTTCTCCACCTGCGAACGCCAAGACCACCGCCAGTTGGCGCTTCTCCGTCCATCTGGCGGTGACCTTGGCGTTCGCAGGTGGAGAGCCTCATTTTGTAATCATATGCACTAAAAGTAGAATTTAATTTCAGATACACTATCTCGTCGATAGGAAAATGCCGGTAGCCGAAAGGCATTCTTGTTGTGGCTAAAGAAGCTAAAACAGTACTTAAGCTACCGGAGAATGGTGAAAGAGATTACTAGAGGCATCGCAACGGACTTAGTGAATAATCCATAAGAGTATCGAATGTTTGGCGTATTTCTTCCTCTTCTTCTTCGTCTTCGTCTTCGCTCCTGCCAACCCGTCTCCTATAGGTAACCTTATTATCGAGGTCGTTATGCTTCGACATATTACCATAACGACTCGTTAGAAACGATCGTGAGACGCGTGCGTTCTCTGAATATACTCGAGTGTATGTATATATATATATATAAACCTTCGTGATGGGTGGTACCTCATTCTCTACAAGTTATTCCGTGGGAAAGCTTCTGTCCTCCAGACGACGCGCGAGTTGCCAACAAAACACGAATTAAATGAAGATTCGACGACCTTGAACGAATTTACGCCAAATCCATAATTACCTGCACGTGTTGAAAACGCGCTCATAGAGTCTCAAGGGCCTAAAAAGGCCTCAAAGTGCCTCAAAGAGCCTTAATGTGCGCCTCAGAGTGCCCCAAAAGTTTCGGTTTCTTCTCCCCAAAAAAAGAAACATATCACGTGAGATCAGGTATCACTTAACAAACCAGTTTATTCTTCTCTAGCTTATTAAATCGGAATGCCGCTCGTCGCTCGATACGATTCTATTTTCGAATTTTTTCCTTCCTTCGTTATATTCGAAACATTATTTCTGTTGCAGAATATCCAATTTTCTGTGGATTGGAGGAGAGAAAAGAGAAGAGAGAAAAGAGAAATAGGAGAGAGAAAGGAGAAAAGAGCGAAATAGGGAGAGAGAGGGACATTAAAGGCCTATGGAGAGAAAGCAATCAGCGTCATTGATGATATATTGAAACGTTAGGAAATTACCACTACTGTCAGCGGTAGTTGGTTTTCTGGGTGATTGTGAATTTCTCAGAGAATCGAGAGACGTGGCGAGAGCAAAAGAGAGAGAGAGAGAGAGAGAGATAGGGGAGAAGGAGCGGTAGCAAAGCGATGGAGAGCCCGGAGGCACAAAGTAAAGGCGATAGAGAACGTCACCGACAAAACGCTTTTATCGGTCAGGTCGGCGCGATGAAAGGCCGCCCGTTATCCCCGGGGTACCCCATCCTTTATCTACGAGGTAAAGGATTCTCGTGTTTCTCTCCAAGTAGATCTTATTTATGTGCCCTCTTTGCCAGCTACCGATTAAATCGATAGGTCCCCGGTATTCGGTGCTTCAAACCTTCCAGGAAAAGTCACTCTCAAGCTGTATACTCATCGCTACTTTATTCCCTTGCGCGGTAGCTCTCATTCTATCAATATTTCCTCAATTTCTCCCTCTCTTCTTTTTATCCGCCAAAAAATTATTGCAGTCTTCTGTTTTTCGAATTTGCCAATGGAAGTGATTTTAAGGGAATTTGAACCATTATGGCGTCACAATATCAAAACAAATGCTGTGACGTCATAATGGTTAAATGCCCTTAAGCAAAAATTTTAGCTGTCGATTGTCTGTATTTTTTTTTAAAGACAAATTTAAATTAATTTCCGCGAAAATTAACTTAAAGTTGTCTTTAAACAATAGAGATTGTTAACATAACCCCCAAATAGAAGGAAATTGAACTCAATGCGCAGGCGCGAGCTATTCGATAATTCTCGCGTCTGCGCATTGAGTTCCATAATGTATTTGGGGGTTATGTTCTTTCTTAGAACTGTTTTGCCAATTTCCTCGTAATGGAAAATATTCTAATGTTGTTAATTTTCAGTTTCAGAAATATTTTCACTAAAAACAAGAGAGAGAGAGAGAAGACGAAAGAGAGAGGGAGAGCGAGAAATAAATATAGAAAGCGTGCGATATCATCACTGGAGCGCCGTATATTCAAGGCGCGACTGTAAACCTTTATTGTAAACATTCCTCGCGATGAGGGCGCCCAACTCTTTCCCCATACCTGGATCGAACTAGTTAGGGACCCGGTCCGCCTCCCGCAGCTGTCCGTTGAAACTTTTAAAAGTTAAAACAAAAGAGGCTGGTGGAGTGAGGAGGACTCTCGGAGAGCCGAAGGTTGGCTCATCTAAATCACAAATCTCAGCCTCCATCAGCACACTTTCAGCGATAGCCCATGTTAATAACCAGGCTTCGAATGCGTATATATACGAGAGAGAGAAGGAGAGAGGGAAGAAAGGAGAATAGAGATTGAGAGAAAGAGAGAGAGAAGGAACCTACACCTGTGTCAGTGCTGCCCTCGTTCGTGTTGGTCGTTGGACCCCCCGCGACACGGCGCCACGGTGCTCCGCCTTCCATGAGACTCACCGACGAACTTACATTTATACTCGCAACTTTAACCTGCTTACGATCCTCGCAACCTCACTTCGCGGGCCCTTCTTTTCCTCCTGACTCGTCGAAAAAAATATCACTTTTTCTTTTTGCATTGGTCAAATTCACTCCGATCTTGAGCAGTTTTTCTTCTTATTCTCTTGGTCTCAGTGGATTTTCTTTTGGGGAAAAAAGTAAAATACTAAAAGAGTAAAAAACAGAAGAGTCAAACAATAGATAGATGAGTAAAAAAATAGAGTAGAAAAAATTAGAAGTGTAAAAAAAATAGAGTAGAAAAAATTGAAGAGGAAAAATAGAAGGGTAGAAAAATAGAGTAGAAAAAAAATAGAAAAGTAAAAAATAATAGAGTAAAAATTAAAAGAGTAAAAAACATAGAGGAGTAAAGAAATAGAAGAGTAAAAAATAGAGTAGAAAATATAAAAGAGTAAAAAAATAGAAAAGAAAAAAATAGAGTAAAAACTAAAAGAATAGAAAAATAGAGTAGAAAAAATGGAAGAATAAAAAAATAGAGTAGAAAAAATAGAAGAGTAAAAACTAAAAGAGTAAAAAAAATAGAAGAGTAAAAACAATAGGAGAGAATAAAAAATAGAAGAGTAGAAAAAACACAAGAGTAAAAAAAATAGAAGAGTAAAAAAAATAAAGTAGAAAAAACACAAGAGTAAAAAAAAATAGAAGAGTAAAAAAAATAAAGTAGAAAAAATAGAAGATTAAAAACAATAGGAGAGAATAAAAAGTAGAAGAGTAAAAACTAAAAGAGTATAAAACATAGAAGAGTAAAAAATAGAAGAGTAGAAAAAACACAAGAGTAAAATAAATAGAAGAGTAGAAAAAATTTAAGAGTAAAAACTAATAGAGTAAAAAAATAGAAGTGTAAAAATAAAAGAGTAAAAACAGAGAAGAATTAAAAATTAGAAGAGTAAAAAAATAGAGTAGAAAAAATAGAACAGTAAAAACAATAGGAGAGTAGAAAAAACAGAAGAGTAAAAAGTAGAAGAGTAATGAAATAGAAGAGTAAAAAATAAAAGAGTAAAAAATGAACAGTAAAATAATGTTCAAATGTCAAGAACATTAAAAGAATAAACTGAAGAAATAATAGCAAAGAAAGACCAGTATGATGAGACATAAAGAATGTACTTCTCGTGACGTTGAAGTTTGAATTGCAAGCGCTTTCGAAAGTTACACCTCTCACAATTTGATGAAGGTATAATATTATCTATAGACACACACACAGCAGTTGGTATTATCAGAAAATACCCGCACCTCTCTTGAGAAGATGTAATCTAGGTAGCACTTTTCATAACACATTTCCTCGCCGATAGCTTCAGGTGTTAATGCTTCATTCTCGTCTGTACAGATATCGAACTATATGTAAATAAGCCTCGAGGTGGAGTTGCAATAGTTTTATTTATTCACTGCAGCTTCCGTCAGTTTTGAAAGTAACTATTTTCACGCGATTTATATCGATCGATTCGTTATTCCAGTGCGAGCTGTGTGTCTGTGTGCTACCGCAGTAGTCAATTATAAATTTACTTGAACGCATTTTCTGAATCGCCAGATTTTTATATCGATTTATAATAGGCAGGTAGAGAGATGGAATTTCCATCCTCATATGATGACTGATGATCATCTAGGGGGACTTTTTCGATCTTTTAATAAACGCCTGTCTTCTTAGAGCTGTCTTTCTGTATTTTCTGAGGGATTTTTTTTTCTCTTCTTCGTTGTAGAATTTTTTGTTAGTTTCTTAGTGTTTTTTTCTACGATGCAGAGTTTTTATTTTTCTTCCTCGTTGGAGTCTTTTCGTTTATAGTACTTTTTTCTATTATCTTCGATTTCTCATTGTTTTCTTTGGAAATTTGGCAAACGGAAAGAAATTTGTCTTTTTTAGTCAAAAATTTGGCAAATGGAAAAAATTTGTCTTCTTCGAGTCTTTTTTGGAAAAATTTAACAAACAAGAAGAAATTTGGCAAAAGGGTGAAAATTTTCCTATTTCTCTTCCTTCGTTAGACTTTTTTCGTAAAAATTCGAAAATCAGAAAAAAAATTTGTGAAGGGGACAAAATCCTATTTTTTTCGTTCTTTATAGATTTTTTCGATAAAAATTATTCCACAGTCAAGAAAAAATTTGTCTTCTTCGAGTCTTTTTTGGTAAAAATTTCGATAAAAATTTGCCAAAGAAGAAAAAATTTGACAAGACTGGCGAAATAAAGGGCCTTGAATTATATTATAACAAGAGTCATGTTTATGGGAGTTTAAAGCGCGTGAAATGTCTGGTCCATTAATAAACGGATGTTTTCGGTGGTTGATGCGGGATTTGGACGCGGGTCATCCATCACCTCTCGGGTGTAAAATGGAAAGTACCCCACTTTTTTTTTTGCTTTTTTTTGGTCCGAGAGGAGAGAGAGAGCAAAAAAAAAATATCTTTGTTTCGAGAGAGATCGGGGTGGCCCATGTCCGGCGGACAAGGAGGGTGGTCGAGAGGGGGACTCACGTAGATGAGGGGTTTCGGAGGTTAAACAAACATGTGATTACCGCTGCCTACAGCTGGCTACATTATATCAGCCTACCAAGGTAACTTCGTCTCTCCTTCTTTTTCTTCGCATCATCATCCTCACCTCTCGCACGCATAAGGGCAATCGAGACGGGAAATGCTCCCGGTCTCCTCTCTCACTCTTGGTTTATTAGCTCTATTTTTCTTTTCATCTCTTTCTCTATTTTTCTCTTTCTTTATTTTTCTCTTTCGCTATTTTTCTCTTTCTCTATTTTTCTCTTTCTCTATTTTTCTCTTTCTCTATTTTTCTCTTTCTCTATTTTTCTTTTTATCTCTATTTTTCTCTTTCTCTTCTTTTCTGTTTTCACTCTTTCTCTTTTTCACTCTTTCTTTTTTCACTCTTCCTCTTTTTCACTCTTTTCTCTTTCCCCGTCTCTTTCTCTCTTTTTTTATCCTTTTTCCCTTTTTTTATCTCCTCCCCCCTTGTTTCAAGACTCCCCCCGACTTTGCGGCTGGGGCTACGTGTTTCAGGTCTTCTCGCAGCACACCAACTTTATATATATATGAAGGAAGAGAGCGAGAGGAGATGAAAAAATAATAACAAGGAAGGAGGAGATTTTTATGTCTTTTTGAGGCGCCTTTAATACCTGTTGCGGAAAAAAAAGTCCAGGGACCACCCTGGGATTGTGTGCGCGCCTGGCATTAGTTCTTTTAAGTACATAAAGAAATTGGACAAACGTTTTCCTAATTTCATATCCGTTTTGCGTGAAAAGCATCAGCGTGGAGATGATGATGATAATGATGATAAAGAAGAAGAAGAAGAAGAAACCTTGGAGAGAAACTGAAGGTTACGATTCCACATGAACAGGTGTTTTCTTCATCGAGTTCCCACACTGAATTCACTTCCACTAGTGAACCAGATGTTTAATTACCTTCTTCTTATATATACGCATATTGTCGATTGGTTTATGAAATATACATGTGCTCTCGTTTGCAAGAGAGGAAAATTACCTTCAAAAATTTTTTACCTCTTTTGTTATCGTCATCAACAAACAAACGTTCTTCGTGCTGTGTTTGTAATTCTTAATCCGTAATGCCGTAATATTAATTCCATTTCCGCTCTGCGAGGGGAACATTTAACATCTGTGTGAGAGATAATTTTTAAGCCTCTGGTATTTTCTTCTATTATTCTAATGTTTAGCGAGTGTTTACTGAATATTAATTCAATATTGACCGAATATTTACCGAACATTGACCGAAATGGACCAAATATTCGACCAATATTGACCGAAATTAACGAAATATTCGACGAATATTTACTGAATATTTACCGAATATTTATTAAATATTGACCGAATATTCGCCGAATATTTACCGAACATTTGCCTAACTTATCCAATTAACACAAAAATTTAGACTCGACAAAATTATTAACGAATCAAATTTGTTTTAGGACATGTGGAGAAATTATTTTTGGGAAATTGACCTTGAATGATGCGATGATGATGATGATGATGCGATAATGACGACGACGACGACGACGATAATAAGGACTCGGTTCGACAAAACGGCATCAGTTAATTTTTCGATCTTGAACGAATCAAGGCTTCCGTCCTGTTATATACAAATCGAGAGATTGGCGGGCGTCTCTCCTCTCTCTCTCGAAACTACAGGGTCAGCCATATTGAAAAATGAATTGAAATGATAAAATGTAATGTGTGCTGGGGCAATAAGGGGGATGCTAATGGGTCCGCTTCGGCGGGACGGCTTCCTGCTTAACGCCGAGCCACTCGCCACGTCCGCTCAACTCGGCCGGCTACCCAATTCACTCGTTTGATCAATCCACCAATCATAATTTATATATCAGAGCCACCTCCGGGTGACGATATATACCGACAATCATGTGGGGGAGCCTATTGGCCGGACGCCTTTTGTCTCCCTTCGTGTGCTCGCGCGAGCCCAATAGAAACCACTTCACGACACGTGTACAATTTTCCCGTTTCCCTAAATTCACTGTTTTTTATTTTTTTATTATGCTTTTTTGTTTATTGACTCACGAATTTCTGAGACTTGTTTCTTATTTATACTTATTAATAAAAATTTATTAATAATTTTTTTTACTCCAATTTAAATCAAGTCAAAAATGACAAATTTCGACTGTGTTTGAATTGAAGGAAAATAATTCGTTTAAATTATTATTATCTTTGTAATAAAAAATAATTTGTGAAGTTTTAATTGATAGAAAACTATTTATTAATAATTTATTTTCCTTTAATTTAAATCAAGTCAAAATTGACAAATTTTTACTTGATTTCAATTGAAGGTGAATAATTCGTAAAATTTAAATTGTAGAGAAATTATTTGTGAGATTTAAATTGGAGTAAAATTATTTGTAAAATATAAATTGGAGAAAAATGAATTATTATATAATTTATTATCCCCGAATTTATTTATTCATTAATAATAATTTGTCGACAATTCATTTTCCTTCAATTTAAATCAAGTCAATTTTGTCAATTTCAATTCGTCGTCATTGATAATTTATTTTCTTTTAATATAGATAAAATCAAAATTGACAAATTTTGACATGATTTTGTTTTTATTTTTTTATTAAATTGAAGAAAAAAATTCCTGAAATTTAAATTGGAGAAAAATTATTTATTAATAATTTACTTTCCTCCAATTTATTTAGTATTCAATAAAACTTGATTGATAATTTATTTTCCTCCAATTCAAATCAAGTCAATTTTGTCAATTTCAATGAAAATTAAAATTAAAGCAAAATAATTCGTGGAAAAAGAAAAAAATTCGGACGACTTCAATTTTACTCGATTTTCAAAGATCTAGAACCCTCAATAGAATCATTAAAATAAAAAAAAATGGAATTTCTACTTTTTTTTGAGTAAACGTTTGCGTGCTTGTTATGTTAAAATCGCGGTAAACTCGGCGCGAAAGCGACAAGGCTTCATTCTGTTTATGAGAGAATAACCAAAGTTTTGCGAGAATATATATACATACACACGTACTTTATTATATGCACTCGTAAGAAAATTATTACAAGAAACATATAATTCTAGACCCTTCGTGTTTTATGAATTATTCCATTATTCATGAGATATAAGCCCCTTTATCGAATGATAAATTTCTAAAATAAATTTCATTTCTAGTTTTTCTGTTAGTCAATTTTTTTTCTTTTTTTGAGAGAGAGAATGAGTATTTGTATATATATAAAAGTGCAGTAATTAAAATTTAAAACGTGCAAAAAACGGCAATCAAGAGAAGAATTTAGAAGAACAAAACAAAAAAAAAACTAATTGGACAACTAACGGAAATAAAAGTTTTTTGAAAATCGAATAAAAAAAAGGAGTTAAAAGTGTATGTTAAAAGAAAAATAAACAAAACAATGTGAAATGTGAGAGAATAAACAAAAAGCGAAATATGGAAAAATTTAAAAAGCTATATACAGTAGAAAAACAATTTGAGTAAAATAAAAAAAAGGGGAAAAAAAATTCAATTATGAAAGTAAAAAAGAATATATCGATAGTAGTATATATAAAAAATTGGAGAAGTTATTTATAGTGTCAATTTAAATGGAGAAAAAAACCTTTCATCTCTTAAAAGCCCGTATCTGATAAAATATTCATATTTTCTTAATTGCGGCCATTAATTTAATATCAAGTAAAAAGGGGGAGAGAGAAAGATTGTGGATAATTTTCTCGTTCCTTGTGGAGGCTAATTTGTCAGTCAAGGGTCACTGCAATTGACTTCCCCTTCTTTTTTCTCTTTTTCTTTTTTTTTTTGGTGCCAAACACTGCGTTTGAAGTCTCGTTGGGATTTTGTACTCGAAAGATATTTTTCTTTTCTATTCTTTTCGTTTATATATTAAGTGCGCCTTGCCTTGCTCTTTTTCTTATATGAGTTTGCATCAAGGGTAAAAAAAAAAAGAAAAAAAAATGGTAAAAATATTGTGGTCCACGCGCGGTTTAAGGCGCGGCTTCTTTTGAGTAAATTGAAAACACCCGCTGGATTCGGCTAATTACCGAAACATAATGAGGCTCCTCATTTCGTGACTTGGCCTCAGTACGCGAAATTCTCGACGATTTCCTCGTACATGTTTTTCGTGGGAGAGAAGCGAGCGCGGTGCGGCGTTTGCTCTCTTGTACGGTTTCTTGCATTTTTCGCAGGTCCCTGGCGCCACTAAATCCTTTTGGGTACTTTCGTGGACTTCCGCCTATTTATTTTTGTTTTTATTGTGTATATGAGTTGGTTTTCGTGAAAAATTTCTATTGTTTTATTGAAATTTGACGTTTGCTTTTGCTGGGGAGAAGATTTTCTTCATTTTCGTAAAAAAGTCTTGTAATAATTAAATTCTTACAAATTTTTTTAATTAAAATTGTATTAAGAATAATTCAATTCTTTTGAAAAATTTGACTAAAGTATCTAGAAATAATTTAATTCCATCAAGAAATTATATTATTTATGAAAATTATTAAATTATTTTTATTTTTTAAATTTTACAAAAAATAATTGATTTCCTGCGAAAAAAATTATTTTTGTAAATAAAATTGAATTTTTTGAGAAATTTTATTAAAATTTCATTCAGAATAATTAAATTCCTGCGAATAATTTTATTTTTATAAAAAAAATTGAATTTTTTGAAAAATGTTATTATTATTGAATTATTTTTGAAATTCTATTACAATTCTAGAAAAAATATTTCAATTTCTGCAAAAAAAAATTATTTTTGTAAATAAAATTGAATTTTTTGAAAAATTTTATTAAAATTGAATTATTTTTGAAAGTTTATTACAATTTTACAAAAAATAATTTAATTCCTGAGAAAAAATTTATTATTGATGAAAAACGTATTCGTACGAAAAATTTAATTACAATTATTGTAAATCATTGAATTTTTTCAATTAATTTTTATATTTATTTAAATCATCGAATTATTTCGACAAAATTTATTAGAAAATAATTGAATTCTTGCTAAGAATTTTATTATTTAAAATCGTTCATTTCGCGCGATGAGTTTTATAAAAATTCTATTCAAAATAATTGAATTGTTTTGAAGAATTTCATTAAATTTTTTTGAAAATAACAAAAATTATAATAAGTTAATTAGTGAATCACTGGAAAAATATTTATTTGACTAAAATAACAGATTACTTGTCATTCTCAAAGAAATATTTACTTATAGTAACTTTTATTGGAAATAATTTTTATTTAAAAAAAATTCAATCCTTTTTTAAAAATTTGAAGCAAATTGAATCAATTTAAATAATAAAAATCACTTGAAATAGAAGTTATCGATGTAAATATATATTTGATAACTAAAAAATAATCCATTGTTTGAATAAAATAAAAAAATATTTATTTTATTCAAACAATGAATTTCTCTACTGTTGAAAATTTCTATTTTGAAATAGTTTTGAGTATTTGTTTTCCCATTTAGAGAGAACGAGAGGATCTTTTGTAGAAAAATAATTTTAAAAGGATTTTCTAAACTAGCCTGCTAATGAGTCTTTTGAAAAAGTTTCACTTTTGATGGAACGAGGTATAAATGATTGTTTGGAAAAGAGATTATTTAAGTGAGTGGGACTCCTTTTGAAAATGATGGTCCAGGTACTTGAAGGACAAGAGGGAGGGACACAAGGTGAAAACAAAGGTTTCCAGTAAATATTGACGGAAATTCGAAAAACGACTTCCTTTCGTTTCGCTTATTCTCGAGAGAGAGAAAAAAATGCCAAGAAGAAGGGGTAAGGAGACAATTTTATTTTTTATCCATTTTGTCTCCTAATCGCGGTCTTACATCACATAGAACACAAGAGGATGACAGATGCTTCATGTGAATGGCGCCGGATGCAGACACGCGACACTAACGGAGTGACATTGTACATCTGGTTTAAATTACATAGCGAGTAGACCGAAAAATGGTCTATTTAAAGTCAAGAGAAATGGACCTTGAGAAATAGAACAATGGACACAAAAGAAATGTCAATACAGACTCCCCAAAAAGGTAGACAGACACCTTGACCCCAATGTCTCACAAGAGGTGGATATTTAAATTTTTCAAATTGAGAATTATTCAGTATTATAATTTTTTGGATATAATAATTTAAATTCAATTCGAATTGTATTTTTCAGATTTATTTCGAATTACGAACGAAAAAGAAGGAAGGAAAGAAAGAAAGAGGATAATTTTTTGTGCTCGTTCGATAAACAGCTGAGAGGAAGAAGAAAGGGAAATTGGTTGAAGGTTTATTTGCTGATTCTGAAGGAGGAGAGTGTATATAGAGAAAAAAAGAGTGAGGAGAGGAGATGTGATCGGGAAAGATCAGAGGCGCCGCCACGCAAACTTGGCTAATGGACATTCAGAGCGACGGTTATTCGAAAGGACTGAATCTTGCTTCCTTACTGTTTGTCGTTTGAATGTTTTAGGACCTCTGTTTAACCAACTTACTTACTGCCTCTGTGGAAAGACACAGGCCGCTTGCTATTTGCGCACGAAACTCCCTGCCTATTGGCAGGAGAGAGACACCTTTTTCTCGGCTCAGGCAATTCCAGTATATACACGTTATAATATACATTCATTCGGCAAAAAAAAAAGAAAAAAAAGGAAAGTTTGTAAATCTATTACGAGAAACGCCATATATACTCTCGCAATTTTTTTTCCTCTCTATAAGCGATGTACACGTGCGCATATTTACTTCCTTGGAATAATGTAAATCAAGTAACGCTTCAGTTTGTCGCCATTGAAAAATTCTCAAAGTGAAGTTGACAGAATTTTTTGCAGTAAAAATCAAAAAATTTCTCATAGAACAGAAGAAAATTTTGCTGAACTTTAAAAATAAAATATTTGAAAATATCTAGACAAGGGAAAAACTTCGGGGGAAAAAAGAAGAAGCAAATTTACAGAATTGCAAAAAAAGGGGACGACATTTTTTTTCTTGAAACATTTCGAAAAAAGAAAATTGTGAACGTTCGTATAAAAGGAATTTCTCGCTAAATTGTAAAGTAAATTCGAAAATTAAAGGCGAAAACGAAATTAAAATTAAATTTCATTCATAATTGATCGTTCGGAAAAGGAAAATAATAGATGAATAAAAAATAAGGAAAACGAGAGAAAATAGAAATAACAAAAATAAATAGAAGGAAATAAAAAACAATGTAAGAAAATGACAAAAATGAAGGAAAGCAAGTGGAAGAAAGGAAAAAGAAGGCAAATTAAAAAAATGATTGAAAGAAAAGGCGAAGAAAATAATAACGAATGGAGAAAAATTGAAAAAGGAAAATATATTAAAAATATAAAAAACAAAATAATAGAATTCCCGGATGGCGAACTTTAAAAGCAGAAGAAAAAGAAGAATATGAAAATACAAATTTTTGAATGGGTTTTTTAAGCAAAAATATTGACAAAAACGAAAAAAGGAACTAAAAACAATTTTTGAATGGGTTTTTTGAGTAAAAATATTAACAAAAACGAGAAAAGGAACTAAAAACAATTTTTGATTGGGTTTTTTGAGTAAAAATATTAACAAAAACGAGAAAAGGAACTAAAAACAATTAAATGTTTGTTTTTAAAAAGTTATAACTGGATTTTCTTTTTTTCAAAACTAAAAACAATGGGAATTTTATTTCTAAAAAGCTAAAAACTGAAATTTTGTTCTATTCTAAAAAAAATAGTATAAAAAATACCAAAAATATTAAATAATTTTCATCGCTGCATATTGAAACAATTTTTTTTCAAATAGAAGTTTTCAAAAAAGCAAATTTTCAAAGCAAATTTTGTCAGTATATACGTTTCTTTTTTGTGTTCAAGTTCGATGTTTCGTGTTGGGAAACATAGAATACTTTTTTTTTTCCTTGTAAATAAAGACATATATTATCGTTATTGTTGCGTCTGCTAGTTAACGCGTAAACGCGCATTCGCGATATTTTCTTATCTGCCAGACGACTGTGGGACAGATTATGACAGAACGATTCGAACTTTCGGGTTATCTGAAAGTCAGTTGCGATAAAAGTGTCAGGAAAAAAAAATCAACGCAGTAACTATTGAATTTTTGTTAAAAATTGAATTATTCTTTTCAGACAGAAATCGTTGATTTGTAAATAAATTCTATTATTAATAGAGTGCGAATTTTTAATTCTATTTTTAATTCAGCTCTTAATTCTACTTTTCATTCAGCATTGAATTTTATTTAGTTAAATTTTGAATTTAATATTGAATTTAATTTTTTTTTCAATATTCAATTCAATTTTTAATTCAGAACATAATTCAATTTTGAAATCAATATTTTATTTAATATTTAATTTAGTATTTAATTAAATTTTGAATTTAATATTTACATAAATTTTGAATTCAATTTGTATAATTTGCAATTCAATTTATTTTTAATTCACTTTTTAGAAAATTAATTCAATATTCAAAAAATGTTTTCCAATATTCGAAAAAACGTTTCTCTTTCAAAATAAACGAAAAAATTCTCTAGAATATAAAAATGCTAAAAATAATTGTTCACGAAATTATAAACGAATCGAGTAAAAAATAGAATAAAAGCAAAAACGATAAAAAAAGCCTTGAAATTTGTTTATTAATAATATTTGGGGCGCGCAAAAAGTATGAGTCCAGCTCTGAATTGAACGTGTCAAGACAATATTTTATTCTGTCCTTTCCGTCGCCTCGGGGGCAACTTTTATCGCGTATACAAATTGACCTGTTTATCTATTTGTTCCACGATAACAAAGCAAAGTGAAATCCGAGTTTCAAAGCGAAAATGAGAACTATTTTTATCTTTTTTTTTTTTCATTTCCCAAGCGTCGTTATTGTGTTTAGGCAAATTGCCCTTAAACTGTTTTTCAAATTGGGAAATTAGAAAATAATGTGTTTGGCAATTTTCATTAAAAAACATTGTATCAGTATGTTTATTTTATTTTTTATTTATTTTTATTTACGCAAATTGAAAAATGACGGAGTTTATTGCATTCTTTTCATTAGACAAGTATTAGTAATCACTGTTATTTAAATCTTAAGAAGGAAAGTAAACAATCACGCAATCGTCAATCAATTACCGTAATGCGTAAGCCAATTAACGGCTTTATTTTTAGATTAGAGGAAAATTTAATTTAAAAGGGAATTCGAGTCTATAATTGAGGGGAAGGAAAAAATGCCAAGAATTTACTGAATCTTGGAAAAGTGAATTCTTTAGAATTAAAAATCTCTGAATTTTATTCATTGATTACTAATTACTAATTACTAATTTTCAATTTTTAATTGCTAATTACCAATTTTTTACTACTAATTTCTAATTTAGTGATAAAATAATTTCACTAGAAAAATTACTGTTGGAAAAAATACTTTATTTTTGGACGGAATGTTTATTTTTTCGATTTTTATTAATTTTGGCTTCTTTTTGCAGATGTGGTATTTTTGTGACGATTTTGCGAGAGGAGGAATTTTTTTATTCTGCATCCCATAGTGATGAAGGAGGGGAGAGACGATTATCGAAGGTTTTCGGTCGAGCGAATCATTTAGGACAATAAGACGACGAACTAAAAACGAGAAGGGGTGGTTTTCTGTCGTTGGCAGTATTTGAGATACCACGTAGGGTATTTCCGGCAGTTCGCTCTTCATCTCTCTTTCTCTCTCTATCGTTTTTTTACGTTTGACCCGCGACCACTAAATTACAGGGTCAAAACACTTGGGCTGGAAAAAAAATCCTTTGCTATCACCGCAATACTAATGCGACAGGAGTCTAACGGTTTCGGTTAAATCACAAACGCCGATTTCAATCAGCACCATTGTTGGTCAGCATAATCATAGATTTCAAGTAAAAAGAACGTTCAAAATGTAGCCGAAAAAAAGAGAAGGTCCTCCTTCTCTCATCTTTTTGCGTTTCCTTTTAACGAAAGTTTTTTTTAGGGGAAAGCGGAATTCTTTTTTTGCTTGAAAGAACTTTTGAAACGAGCAATTTCGAGTGGAAATTATTTTGGATTATAATTTTCCATTTTTGAATACAAAAATTAATTTTTTGATAAATTGGGAATTAAAAATTGTTTTAAATTCACTTATTAAGGATATCAATAATTATTGACGTTTATTTTCGAAAATTCAATTATTTTTAAAAACTAAATCAATTTTTCATAAAAATTTAAATATTTTCAAAAATGTATAAAAAATATTAATGAAAACAATTCAATTATTTTTATAAATAGTCAAATTCTTCTCATGAATTTAATTATTTTTAAAAATAATAAAAATTTTCGTGTGAATTTAAATATATTTTCAAAAATATAAATAACATTTATCAAAATAATTCAATTATTTTTATAAATATTAAAATTTAATTATTTTTCTAAATTTCAAATTTTTTCGCAATAATTCTATTATTTTCAAAAAATTCAAATAAATTTCTCAAAAGAATTCAATTAAATTAAAAAATTTCACTGAAATTCTTTTCAATAATTTAATTATTTTCATAATTAAAAGACTATTTGTAGGAATTCAATTGTTTTTATAGATAAAAAATTTTTTTTCACGAATGTAATTATTTTTAAAAATAATACAATTTTTCGCAATAATTTTTCAAAAATTTCTTTCAAGGAATTCAATTATTTCGAAAATTTTCAAGTAATTTTTCAAAAGAATTTAATTATTTCTGTAAATAATACAATTTTTCGCATAAATTCAATTATTTTGAAAAATTTAATTTAATTTCTGCCTCAAATTCAATTATTTTCGAAAATAACAAAATTTCTTTTATAAATTCAATTATATTAAAAAAATTTTAATAAAATTCTTGTCAAAAATTTAATTATTTTCATAACACATAAAATTCTTTTTTTCAAGAATACAATTATTTTCGAAAGATTTGATAAATCCATTAAATTGAATATATCAGAGAATAAATTAAATTTTTTTGTCATTCTTGAAAAAATTCAAATTTCTTTAACTTATTTATCTCCCTTCGATGAAATTGTGTTGAAATAAATATAAATTTACAGTTCAATTTAAAGTTGCTTGGAAAAAATTCTTTAGAAATAAATATTAATTTACAGAATAATTCATATTAGTCGATTCTGAAAAAATTCTCTTGAAATAAATACGTAGATAAAATTCTCCTGAAATAATTATATAAAAACTGAATACAGTAGTAATTCAAAGTTAATGGAAAAAAATTCTATTGGAATAAATATAAATTTTGCAGTACGGAAAATTAGATGAGTAAGAGAAGAAGAACATAGTATTCAAAGTTGGATCCTTACAATGTATATGATGCGTTTTAGAAATTAATAATTCACTGCAACAATGCCTGAGAGTATTATTTTCAAAACAATTAATTACAGTGTACTTTATACGAATAGAACTACAATGTTAGACTTCAGAGCGAGTTAGAAGGAAAAGTGGGAAGGGATAAGTTAAATTAAATATTAAAATCCAAGTCCCTCTTGATTTATTTTTTTTTTTTCATAGAGGCAATTTACTTTTTACGATCGATAAAATATTAAATATTGAAAATACACACTTGTTTTCTAAGGAAAATATTCTCTTCTAATGTTCTCTTCTTTTTCTTTTCTTTTTTCTCGATGTAAACACGAATCTACACGTAATGCCTCTTTTGAGGATACGCTATCGAACTCTATATCAATTTCACACTTTACTCTCTCTTATGAGCCCTTATGGTATTTCCCATCATCTTTTGAAGCATATTTCCTCGAAATATCGACTGTGAATACGCCTCAAAGAGTTTTCCCGAGGGGCGCGTCTCTTTTGTATAAGATCCGCTGTAAGCAACCAGCTGATTTCCGTTTAACGTTCGCTCTTCTTTTTTTTTCTCTCTTTCCTTTCCTTGGTTTGAGTTTTTACCGCAGAAAAAAATCAAGAAGAAGAAGAAGAAGAAAAAAAAGCCGCGCACACCCTTCACGATGTACTTTCCGTCAAGGGAGGGAAAAAAAATCGCCTTTTGACTCTCAGGGAGAACGACATTAAAATTTTTTTTTTTTTTTGAAGTTCTGTATTTTCTAGTTTCTGAGAAATTAGCCAAGAAATATTTTCAAGTCAAGTTGTGTGTGCTTGGAAAAATTAAGACTTTAAATAAAAAATATATACCGCAAGTCGTTGCTTTGTGGAATTATAGACATGTTTTATTTCCCCTTTTTTGGCACTTATCTTTCTTCCTCCTTGCGGTTCTATTCAAACGAAATTACCCAGAAGTGTTTCAAACACTCTTTGTTAATAATTCCTCCTCTCTCCATCGTCCATTAAACAATATGAATTTTTTAATTTAGAGAAATTCTGGTGTTTTTATACTTTTGAAATTTTTGTGTTTTTACCTCTGCCTTTGAATTTTAATTTCGATTAGAGAAAAATTTCAATTTTTAATCATAAAATTAATTTTCTTTCAGTTTCGATTCCCTTTCTCTTATCTATTTTTTCGATTCATTGAATGAGAAAGGTAATGTAAATAGAAATAATAATTATTATTAATTAATTTGACAAAATAATAATTCTTATTCCTATTATTATAATTGTTCTTATTATTCTCCTTCTTATTATTATTATTGTTCTTATTATTATTATGACAATAATAATGATGATGATAATGATAAAAAATATATTTATCACCGATATTTGATTGATGAACAATAAAAATTTTGTTTCAGAAGAATTTCAATTAGATAACTGTTTGGTTTTGGATGGAAGATAAAATTCCGTTTGAAAAAGAAATGGTGGCAGTGACAGAGAGAGAGAGAGACTCGTAGGATAATAATGCTTTCCATAAAAAAAGTATCAATAAAAACAATAGAGTGAGGACTTTTAACTGGATTGGGATGTTTGAAAAATGAGCCTACCTCGAGCGCCTTGTAAAACATCATGAATCTTCGTCACCTTTGAGGTCAATTGCCTTGTCTGGTCTAGTCGAGATCGTTTGACTAAAAGTTAGGCCAAGATTATCCACTATCTACCTCCGTGGCATGGCGGTCCGCTTGATTGGCAGCTCTCGTTAACGCTCAAAAAAACTTTCACAAAGAGTCATGAGTTCGATTTTCTTCATCAGGAGTTGAGAAAAAAATCTTCTTTTCTCCCTGTGACTTCTTTTTCGAATCAGTTTCCTATTTTTTACAGTACTTCTTTTTTTTTTTTACTTTCGTCAATTTATTTCTCTAATTAATTTTATTCTTTTTTCTACATATTTTATTTATTTTCGTTTTTTTATCCATCTGATAATTATTTTTTTATTCTTTTCTCTATTATTGACATTTTCGTCTTTTTGAAAAAATTTTGGTCAAAAATTATTTATTTTGATAAAAAGCAACAATTTTCGTAATAATTCCATTATTTTGTAAAGTTTCAATTTAATTTCTGGAAAGAATTCAAATATTTTAAATAATTGTAATACAGTTCTTTAATTAATTAATTAATTAAATAATTATTTTGGCATAAATAACAAAATCTTGCCAGGAATTCAATTATTTTCATAATTGACAAAATTTCTGTCATGAATTCAATTATTATTCTAAATATTACATTTTTTTCTCTGCAATTCAATTATTTTTTTTAAATTATTCAATTTTTTGTAAGAATTTCAATATTTTTATTTATTCTTCTAATCAATACAATTTTTTCGAAACATTTTAGTAAAATTCTTCTCAATATTTCCAATTATTTTTAAAACTAATACAAATTTTCGTAGAAATTCAATTATTTTTATAAATAATAAAATTTTTTTGAGTAGGAATTCAATTATTTTCAGAAATAAAAATATTTTTACGTGCAATTTCAATTATTTTGAATGATTTCAAGTAAATTTCTCTAAAAAATTCGTCAAAAATTCAATTTTTTTCGTAAATAATAAAATTTTATGTAAAAACTTAATTATTTTCATAAATAATAAAATTTTTCGTAAAAATTGAATTATTTTCATAAATAATAGATTTTGTTTGTGCATAAATTTAATTATTTTAAATAATAATGCACATTTTCGTAGAAAATCATTTATTTTTGTAAATAATAAAATTTTTCATGAAAATTCAATTATTTTCAAAGAAAAAAAAAATTCTTTTACAGAAATTTAATAATTTATAAAAATAATACAATTTTTAGTATAGGAAGTCAATTATTTTGGAAAATTTTAATAAAATTTGTCAAAAGAATTCAAATATTTTTTTAAATAATTAACTTTGTCAAAAGAATTCAATAATTTTTATAAATATTAAAATTTTTCATAGAAATTAAAATATTTTCAGAAATAAAAAAATTCTTTTGCAGGAATTCAATTATTTTTTAAAAATAGAAAAATTCTTTTGGAGGAATTCAATTATTTTTGAAAAATAATACAATTTTTTGTAGGAATTCAATTATTTTTAAAATTTCCAATTAATGTTCTCGAGAGAATTCAATTTTCTCGTAAATAACAACATTTTTCCCAGAAATTCAATTATTTTTATAATTTTTCTTATGAATTGAATTAATTTTAAAAATAATACAATTATTCGTCAAAATTCAATTATTTTCGTAAATTACAATATTCCTCTTATGAATTCAATTATTCTGAAACATTTCAATTAAAATTCAAAATATTCAATTGCTTTCATTTGGAATTGCAATTTTTAGAAATTTTACTCTAATTATTATTAGAATTATTCTCATTTGAAGAAATTCTTTTAATATAAAAATAAATTTTCTGTTTATTTCAAAGTCGATTGGTGAAAATTCTCTTGAAATAAGTGGAAGAAAATAGAAAAAAAGGAAAATATAAAAAATAGTTAAAAAAAGAAAAAGATTATATAGTGAACAATTTTTGAAAAAGTAGAAAAAAGTAAATCAGATGCATAAATGGAATTTTTACGAAAGTATTAATAATTTTTGAAGAAAAAAGTAAGAGAATAAGTAAAAAAGAGAAGTAAAAAGAATAAGTAAAATAAGTAAAAAAGTGAAAAAGTAATAGAAAAGGGAAAAAATTTTTATGAACGTTTATAAAAAACACAGGGAAAATATTCATAAATTTAAATACTTTTTTTCTAATTTTTTTTTCTAATTGAACTTTTTTCGTAAAATTAAAAGCAAGAGATGAACGTTTAAAACACGGCATTAAAAAAAATTTCTTTGTGTTAATTTTTCTCTCTCTTTACTTTCACGCCTCTTTCCTTATTTCGTTATCTCTCTCTGTCTCTCTTTATGAAATGTAAATTATCCTCTGATTACGTTAATTTTCGTGTTTCATTCTGATATCTCCCTTTATTTTTTTGCAGTTTTATATATATATATACACTACTTGCAGGAAATCTTGAAGGAATGATAACGGACTCGGTCAGGATAATTGCGAGTGCAAAGGTTCGATGGCACTTTCTTCTTCTTCTTCTTCTTCGTCTTCCTTGAGACGAAGTGCGATTAAGAGGGCGGTAGTCTACCGGAGCGCAAAGAGGTGGCATAGGGTGGGTCAACTTTACTACTATATCGAGTTGGAAGTCCAGAACGGCGTTCTCTCCTATCTCTTCTCTTTTTCCCCTCTTGGCAATGAACAAGCAGCAGCAGCAGTAGAAAAATCCACCCCTTTTTCGAGCGGTCGATACCAGGATGAAACGCCAGTCGACCAACCTTTTCCTCCTCTTTCTCCGACATTCACCTCCTCCACGTCCCACCCCCGACGACGATGTCTCGCCTTTTCTTTCTCGCACCCCCATTTTCGTATATATGTATATATATCGAGAGGGTGCAATAAAAGTTTCTCTTCTCTGCCGCTTCCTGCCGAGGTGGCGCCACATTTACCCCGGGGTTTTTTTCTTTTTTGCTTTTTTTCCTTTTTTTTGCTCCTCACGCCTACGTGTTCGTTCTATACAAACACCCTGGTGCTTTGAGTGCGTTCGTGTCGAACTAACTGCATAGTTACTTTATGTACCCGGAGTCTAAGTAATCCACGGACCATCAGCTAACTTCTTAACCCTCAAAGTGAAAAGCCGCCTGCTTCTTCCTTCTTCTTCTTCTTCTTTTTTTTCTTCTTTTTTCTACCCCGAGATATTGCCTCATAGTTTCTTGTAGACGAAAGTAGTCTTTTCTCAACTTTTTCGCTTCTGATATTGTCGCTTTCACTGAGTTAAGTGACGGGAAAAAATTCTAGTCGACGAAAAATGATGCAAACGATAGTTTTCTTTTTGTCTTCTCCAGGAGGGTTTTTTTTCCATTTCATTTCTTGTTCGTTCGGCCTTTTGGAAATAGTTTTATTTACTCGACTTTTTTCCTTTGCGATTGTTCCTTTCTCTCTAAATTTGATTCAGTAAAAATAGCTAAAAATAAAAATAGTCAATTTTTTGCAAAGATTTTTAATTAAATTGATCGTTTGATCAGAAACAATTAATATTTTCCCAAAAAAATCCCTAAATTTTCGCGTAATTTCTTAATTCATAAATAAAAAAAAATCCTTTACTAAATTTATGAACTTGAATCATTTTTCCACAAAAATATCAAATTTGGAACAAAAAACGAATCAAAAGTCTTGCTTCGATTTTCGTCCCAATTTGATATCAGCAGAAAAACTGTCATAAAACTTGTTATAAACATTTTTCGTTAACATTTAGAGAAGAAAAACTATTTTCTATGTATACAGAACAAATATTTAATTCCTATTTTTTTACTTTTAGGAATTTTTCTCTGTAATTAACTCATCGCACTTTGGGAAATTGTATTGAATTTGGCAAAAAGAGAGAAAAAAAATAGAATCGAAAGGAACGATTTCATTCGGAAGGAAATATCATATTCAGCTCTTCAGGGAAAGTTCGAGGCAGTTCACTTATGTGAATGTTCTATTGTTATAGTCTCCTCTCTGTTGGACATGACATGTATGCAGAGCTAACTCTGCGGCAACAGTTTCGCCGCAACTTGAACAAAACTTGGCTAAAGTTATAGCGAGGCATTTCGGAAATATGCATAGCGATGATGTATATAGACTATATATATATTGCCTCCTGATCCCTATATAATTTGCCTCATCATTATTCTCACTACTTGAATCGTTGTTAATCTTCTTCAGACAAAAATTTATACTCTTTTGGCGTAATTTGGCTAATTTCTCGAAAATAGATTTTTTTTGACTTTTAATTTTTTTTTTAGGAATTAAATTTAATTATTTTTATAAATCACAAATTTCTTCACAAAATCTAAATTATTTTCATATTTTTTAATAATATATTTACGCAGGAATTAAATTATTTCCAAAAATTTCAATTAACTGTCTCCAAAGAATTCAATAATTTTTTTTTATAAACCACCAAATTTTAGAGAGTAATTGAATTATTTTGAAAATTTTCAACAAAATTTCTCAAATGAATTGACTAATATTTTCAATAGCTTATACATTTTCAAAAGATTCAGTTGAACTTTTCGAATCTTATGAATTAAATTTTTGTCGAAAAAATAATAACTGTCGCTAAAATAGCGAAAGTATTCGCTGCAATAACTGAGAAATTCGTCAATATGGTGAAATTTGTAGTTGTTCCAGATGAAGACTTTTTTTTCCTATAGTTTTTACATTCTCATAAAAAAAATGTCTTGGATTTTTTTTTTCATCAATTTGTGTATAGTAAACGATTAAATGGACTTTTAGATATTGATTACTGATTGTGAATATTGTTCGCAGTGGAAATGGGTGGAAATTGGACAGACGAGAGAGTGAAAAAAAGACGGTTCGTGGTGGGACGAATGACGAAAATGCAAGCAGTGCAAGGAGTGCAAGTCGCTTATGTCGAGCCATAGTGGAAAAAGATCCAGAGGAAGATGGACGCCGGCGTCTATCGGCCGGGATGAACGGCTCGAAGCCGATCGCTCGTAAAGCACCTTGGGCTCGTGATTCGAAGTAGGTGGGCCTCAGGTAGCAGGACAGATACACCCTGAGATTACTTCGGACAGAGTCATTAGCCGCGTCGGCTTCTGTGTGTGCCTCGAACTCCGCGCTCTCCTTCTCGAATCTCTTCTTTTTCCCGGGGTTTTATCTGTACGGTCAATTCACGCGGTACATACCGCAGTGTCTCGATTCTCTCTCTTTCTCTCTCTGTGTATATGTGCAGACGATCCTGGTTCCATTCCGTTGTTCACCTCCTTCTCCTTCGTCTTCTTCTTCTACTTCTCCTTTTTCTTCTTCTTATCTTCTTTTTCTTTTTCTTCTCCTTCTTGATTCCCCCAATACTTCCACCTTCTCCGCCTTCAATTCTCTCCCCCTTCTTTTCAAATATATATACTCTTCGTTTTCTCTTTTTCTCGTCGCCACATAGCAAAATATAGCGACGCATTTCAGCTGCGCAAGTGCAGATAGCCTCCCGAGAAATACTAATTGCTCCCCGTGTTCGCACATACTTTTCAGATCCAGTCGAGTTATTCGAACATCCGTTATAATTCGAGAAGGAGAGAGAGAGAGAGAAAGAGTGAATTCTTGAGGACGTGGGGAATCGATGCCAGAACCATTTGCTTTTTGATAGGCTAATGACAGACTCCTAGATTAGCCTATCGTCTTTGCTGCTAATTATTTCCTTTGTGCCTCGCCGCAAAGTCAATTCCCCCCACGAGGAGTAATATTGCTTCTCGGTGGCGATATTTTATTTATTGCCAAGAGAGTTCTTCACGATAATTGCATATAGTCTTCTCGACTTCGAATATTGTCCTTTTTTCCATTTCGCCAAGGAAAAAAAAATCTATTTTCGAATCCAATTGGAATCGTATAGATTTTCAATTTCCGGCAAATGTTCTTTCAGTACAATTTTCTTTTAGTTTTAGTTTTGCTGGAACTAGTCCAGGGAAAGTAAAATTGACAAGGAAAAGTCACAAATTTTTGTTAGAAGAAGAAAAAGAAATTACAATGTTTTGAATTAATTTTCCTTTGACAAGGAGATCAATTTTCATCAGGGGAAAAAGAAAATTGATTTTTTCTTGCAAACTTTGCTATAACGGGGTTTTAAAAGCCCGTAAGGATTTTTATATCCTTGCGAAAAATGTTTTATCGCCTCGTCGAGGGAGAGAGAGAAAGAGAGCGATGATTACTCGTTTTACTTAGAATAAATATAAGGATTTTATGAATGAGGAGCAGCACACAACTCGCCATGCGCCGAGGCCATTATCGCCGCATGAAATGGCCGTAATGCAAAACCCTATGGAAAGGCGAAGGAATCGCGCCGGAAGAAACGGACGCTCATAAAAGTACTTTACCCGTGGAACAATGGTCGGCAATTACCCACGCGAAAGCAGCTGAATCCTCCTCCATTGAAATGGTGGTAGCGCATAAATAGATTTATCGGCCCCCGGGCAAAAACATCCGTTTCCTAGAGCAGAATGTCGTCGTCGTCGTCGTCTTCTTCTCCTCTCGTAATCTTGTTTGTCGCTTCTGGGCAGTCGCGCAAAACTTTTGCATCACAATATACACCTGGCTGTTTTGTTTTGTCTTTTTTCTTCAATCGCTCTTTTTTTTATCGTGAAAACTAATGTCCATCTAGTCATTAAAATTCCTATCTTGTCTTTCTCTTTCTTCTATAGAGAGATTTAAAGTCAACTACTTGACGATTTATGCCCGAGAAGAGTTGAAATTATTTCTTCTTCTTCTTCTTCTTCTTTTGGTTCATTGAACGAATTTTTCCAGTCGATGTATGAAATTTGTCCAGGATCTGAAATTATAGACAAAATTAGTTTGTTGTTCAGCAAAAAAAAATTATTTTTGATATTTCTCACTGGTAAATAGTTTTTAATAGGAAAACAAATTCTAATCTAAATGAAAGAATTTTCTAAATTGTGAAAATAATTTACTATATTAGAAACAGATTTTTTTTCGTTACGAAAATAAACTACTTTTTTGGAAATCATTTCTCTTCGTTACGAAAAAAATTATTTTCTAAAAGAAACAATTTTTACGAAAATAAATTATTCTGACAGAAATTTTTGTTTGTTATGAAAATAAATTATTTTAGTCAACAACTTTTTTGCTACGAAAATAAATTGTTATCTAAAAGAAAGAATTTTTTTATTGTAAAAATAATTTATTTTCGATAAAAAAAAATTTATTTTTGTTAAAAAAAATTGTTATTTAGTACAAAAATAAAATTATTATGTCAAAAACGATTATTTTTGTCAAGAAAATGAATTATTCTCTAAAAAGAACAATTTTTTGTTACAAAAATGAATTATTTTGATAGGAACAATTTTTTGATTGTGAAAATAATTTATTTTTGTTAGAAACAATTTTTTTTTTCAAAAAAATAAATTATTTTTAAAAAGATACAGTTGTTTTCAACAAAAACAATTTTCTTTGTCAAGAACGATTATTTTTGTCAAGAAAATAAATTATTTTTTAAAATTAAACAATTTTTGTGTTACAAAAATGAAAATGAATTTATGAAAATAATTTATTTTTGTTAGAAACAATTTTTTTGTCAAAGAAATAAATTATCTTCAAAAAGGAACAGTTGTTTTAGTCAAATACAATTTTTTTTTGTCAAAAACGATTATTTTTGTCGAGAAAATAAATTATTTTCTAAAAGGAATAATTTTTTTTATACGAAAATGAATTATTTTAGAACGAAAAAGAAAGAAGATTAGAAATTTACAACTAATCATTAATTTCAATAGTTAAATTAATTGATAAAAGAATTGAACTTGTTGAATTGGTGAAATTTCGCTAATTCAGATTTAGAAAGAACGACTACCGGAATCTAATTACTTTAATTAATAATGAACTGGAGAAATTTAGAATTTTCGCTCGGGAAATTTGAAATAAGAAGGTTTTTTTTTACTGATGGAAAAAGAAATGAAATTAAAAAGGATTTAATTTGCTCTATAGAATAAGAGTTAAGAGAAAAAGGAAGGTAAAAAAAAGGAGGCAAAAGGAATCGTTTTCATCAATGAAGTAGATGCTTCGACCACGAGAGTGAAGCCCCATAAATTACAGGAGCCTTTCTGGCGCACGGCAATATCTTTCTCACGAGAGAGCATTGTATAACATTTTTACAGTGCCTTTGTACCTGGGCAAGTATCGTATCTATATTATTACTTGGCCCATTTCTGCGCTTTACTGCTCAGAGCACTTGCACTTCACTACTTTGAATCACGGTAATAAGCAACGTAAGTTCAGTTGCTCGCTTGTAAATAACGTGATTAATATTTGTTTTACCACATTCTAATCAACTCCCATAAAACTCGTTTATATTTCCTCAAATTTTTTTCCCCCATCTCTGACAAAATTAACCGTCTTTTTACTCGTTTACGATTTTCCCATATATCTTCAGGGGGAAATTTTTTATTCTACTCCCACTATATCTTGACGGGGCGATTTTTTTTACTCTTTCCTGTAATTATTCTGATTTTTGATTCATGCATTTAATTTTTATTGGCAAAATTAGAACACTAGAAATTAATTGAGTGAATACAAGAGCAAATATCGGAATAGTTACACGAAAGATAGTAAAAATAATCTCCCCTTTTGCCATGAAGAATTTTTTCTTTGCAACAAAAAAAATATATTTTAATTTCGATTATTACTAAATATAATTTTTTGAGTTTTATTAGAAAGTATTCGGTGACTGATGGATAATAAGGCGACTTAATATGCGTGGAAGATCACGATCAATCTGCCTCTCTCTCTCTCTGTTTAATGGAAGAAGGAAGAGTTTCACTGATGATCATGAAATCCTGGGTGGCCTGAGAATTCGAAATCTGCCAATCGATCATTCCCTGAGCGGAGCGATACTCGTTGAATAAATTATGCACGTCGTAATGGTGGTCAATCCGGCAGTGGCGGAAATAACTCGACGTGGGGTGCAATTCGCGCTTGCGAATCTATGGGAGGTAGAACTATGGTTTGTACTCGAGGTGATTGTCATGCTCGGTCATTACCATCGTCGAACCACGACGACGACCGCCCATATCTGCATAATACTCTCCGGGCTCTCGTCCTCTCTCTCTCTCTCTCTCTAGACGCCATTTTTCCTCCTTCATTATTCAGGATGCGTTCCTTACTGTGGACGCCTCGAGAAAAAGATATATATTCCTCCTCCAAGGCTCACAAATCTCGTGAAATTCATTTCTGCGCGCAGAGAAAAATCCTACTTTCGCTTCACTATTCGTTCGCCAGAGACTCGTTCAGGATTCGTTCAAGATTTCCTAAAAAGCACAAATGGAATTAATTTTTTGCGTTATTTTGTTAAAAAAACAGATTTATTAATGTGAAAATAATTTTTTTTTTGGTAGAAACCCTTTTTTTGTCAAGAAAATAAATTACTTTGTTAGGAACAATTTTTTCGTCAAGAAAATAAATTATATTACTAGGAACAATTTTTATTGTTACAAAAATAAATTATTTTAGTCAACAACAATTATTTTTTGTCAAAAAATTAAATTATTTTCTAAAAAGAACAATTTTTTATTGTTACAAAAATGAATTATTTTGTTAAAAACAGTTTTTTTATTGTAAAAATAATTTATTTTGTTAGAAACTATTTTTATTCTTACTAAAATAAATTATTTTCGGCAACAACAATTTTTTCGCTACGAAAATAAATTTTTTTCTAAAAGGAACAATTGTTTTTGTTAAAAACAATTTTCTTTTGTCAAAAACGATTATTTTTGTCAAGAAATTAAATTATTTTCTAAAAGGAACAATTTTTATGTTAGAAAAATGAATTATTTTGTTAGAAACAGTTTTTTTATTATAAAAATAATTTATTTTGTTGGAAAAAATTTTTTCTTTTACAAAAATAAATTCTTTTGTCAAAAGAAATTTTTTTGTTATGAAAATAAAATATTTTCTAAAAGGATTCACTTGTTTTTTTTTATAAACAAAATGAATAATTTTGTTAGCAACAATTTTTTTATTGTGAAAATAATTTATTTTGTGAGAAAAAAATTTTCTTGTTATGAAAATAAATTATTTTGTCAGAAAAAATTTTTTTATTGGTCAAACAAATTTTTTTTTTATTACGAAAATAAATTGTTATCTAAAGGGAACAATTTTTTTATTGTGAAAGTAATTTATTATGATAGGAACGATTTTTATTGTTACGAAGCTGAATTATTTTGTCAGAAACAATTTTTTTTGTTTCTAAAATAAATTATTTTAGCAGAAACAACATTTTTTTGTTACGAAAATAAACTATTATGTTAGAAATAATTTCTATTCGTTACAAAAATAATTTTTCTGGTAGAATCAATTTTTTTTATCAGAAAATAAATTTTTGAAATGAAAAAAATATTTTCTAATGGAACAATTTTTTTTTTGTTACGAAAATAAATTATTTTCTATCGGAACAACTTTTTTTGTTACGAAAATAAATTATTATCCAAGTAACAACTTTCCGATTGCGAAAATAATTTATTTTGTTCTAAAACATTTTTTGATACAAAAATGAATTATTTTTTCAAAAGAATCATTTTTTTCGTTAAAAAACGTATTAATACGGAAATAATTGACAAAAATGAAAATTGAAAGTATAAAATAAGAAAAAGAAATGAACACACAGTAAAAATTTGTATTTCGCAATTTTTTCGAATGAAAAAAATTTATATGTAAATGAATTTGACATTTTAGTACGAAAACATTTTCAATGTTTCAATTAGCAGCGTTTGATTAATTATCGACTTGTAGTAATTATTGCTCGATGATCCGTGAGCAATAATTTTAATACCAGTCGTTTTTCAAATCCTCGCAGGTGGTAATCAAAACTGTTTTTCATTTCTTTTTCGCAAAAGCGAGTGAGTCACACATAGGTAATTTTCCTTGCATGCGACAGGTTTTATGATTGATACAGTTTGCACATGATACTCAACTAATAATATATTTTTACATTCTCTATTTTCCCTATAACTGCAATTTTTCTTCTTTTTCAATTTTAAAATACAAAACAATTTTTAATTGAAAAGAAAAGAAATTTTTTTAAACTTTAAATTACTTTTTTTTTGTTTATATTTTGAGAAGAGACGAAATGTCTTTGAATTTCTGTGCAGAAAATGTTTAATTATCGAAAAATAAAAAAATTCTGTTACATTTTTTCTTTGTTTTTTCGAAAACATTTTATGTTTGTAAATTGATTTTTTGATTCACGAAATATAAAACAGTCTGTCCCAATGTATGCTCTGTTCTTTTTGTTTCAGACGATATTGAATTCCATGCACAAATACCAGCCGAGGTTTCATCTCGTCCGGGCCAACGACATCCTCAAGCTCCCATACTCGACGTTCAGAAGTTATGTTTTCAAGGAAACGGAATTCATCGCTGTGACTGCCTACCAAAATGAAAAGGTGAATTTTCCCCTCTACTTCGTTTTTTCTTTTTTTCCTTCGAATTTAAAATTTTTATATTTTCTTATTCAATAGCGAGAAATTAAATATAATTTTTCTCGTGTTACAGGGAAGAATAAATTAATTTACCAAACACTCGAGAGAGGAATCTAGAAAACAAAAATCGGAAAATATTGGAAATTATACTATTTCATAGTTGGAATTTTTTATTTAGTACTTTAAATTTCGAATTGTCTGGAAAAAAAATTCATTTCTCTCGAAAAGATGTAAAAAAGTAATGAGAAAAAATTTTTTTTTATAGTGTGATTGCAACACGTGTACGGACAATTGCTCCTTCATTCATTATAGCGAAACTATCCGGAATCGTATCGTCTATCTAGAAAATCACGTGGTGCTTTTATAGTCGTGTGTGTGTGCTAATTAATATCTTTCTCTCTCTCTCGCTTTTTCTTTGATAAAAGCTCCTCTTATTTCGGGAAATCAGTGCGCGTTCTCAGTACACACATTATTTCTGGTAGATTTAAAGACTCGCGTCACTTCTGTGCGGATATCGTTCGCCAAATCGTCATCATCATCGTAAAGGCATGGCTTTGTTCGATTTTTTTTCTCATTTGCCCTTTGATTCTTCTTTATTTAATTATCTCTCACGAAACGCGACGCTAGTGGGCCAGATTACATCAGGGATTCGTGACGGGATTGAAATAAAACTCAACGCAATTTAGATAAAAGACAACCACCTCTTGTTCTTCCGCTCTTTATATAAATAAGAAAGAAGTCATTCTTAATTCCCGGCTGATAAGATTTTTCGAAATATGTATTTATGTATATGAATTAGTTTTATAAATTCTTGAGGCGAATTTGAAAAAATTTCCGTTTTTTATTCTCGATGATTCTCGATTCAATTCTTCGATTAGTTTGAAATTTGTGAAGACCGAAATGTTAATTCGTCATAGTTCTTTTAAATTCGAACCAAATTTAAGTGTATGAATTAATTATTTTCAAAGTAATAAATAATAGTTCGGAATAATTATTAAATTGATAAATAATGATTCAAAGTTGCCATAGATATCGTAGCGGAGAATAGAAAAAATTCAGGGAAAATAAAATCGGTCGAGAGAATCAGGAAATTTTACCAGAAGTGCTGGGAAAATAAATTTCCAGAATTAGGACAAAATTTCTCGTTTTTGTGACGATAAATATTTTCCAAATAATTCTTCTTGAACTTTTTTTCACTAGATTTCTTATTTCTGAAAATAATTACAATTTTAAATAATCAAATTCTGTAACAACAATCATTAAATTCTGCAAAAACAGCAATTACTATAAAAAATTTAGACAAAAATTTATGGAAACAATTCAATTATTTCCAATTCAATTTTATTAAAATCTCTCAAGAGAATACAATTATTTTTATTCAATTATTTTCAACAATTCTGATAAAATTCTTCGAAAAAATTCAATTATTTTTTTATAAATTGTAAAATTCTTGGCAAGAATTCAATAATTTTTGTAAATTGCAAAAATTCTTCTCAAGACTTCAATAATTTTCTTAAATATTAATAATCCTCAGAAGAATTCAATTTTTTTCATAAATTGTAATATTTTTCTCAAAAATTCAATTATTTTCTTTTGTTTAAAAAAAATCAATTATTTTTGTAAAAAATTTCTCTTCTGAAATCGATTTTTTGAAAAATGTTAATAAAATTCTACGACAGAATTCAATTATTTTTATAAATAATACAATTTTTTTTAAAGAAAATATAATTATTTTCATAAATAATAAAAGTTCTCTTATAAATTCAATTATTTGGAAAAATTTTAATGAAATTCCGCAAAAGAATTCAATTATTTTTTTAAATTGTTGAATGTTTGATAGAAATTCAATTATTTGCGAAAATAGAACAACTTTTTGTGTAAGAATTTCATAATTTTTATAAATAATAAAAATTCTTCACGAGAATTTTATTATTTTTAGGAGAAATAAAATTTTTTACAAGAATACATATATTTTTATATATAATAAAATTCTTTGCGAGAATTTAATTATTTTTAGAAGAAAAACATTGTTTTTGCAAAAATTCAATTATTTTCATAGATAATAAAATTCTTAGACAGAATTTAATTCATTTCAATACTGTTTTAGTAAAATAATTCAAATATCCAAAATTAAATTCTCGCAAAGAAGATTTCAATTGCTGCAAAAAAATTAGTAAAAATTAAAAAATCATGTATAACAAAATTATTTAATTTTTAAATTCTTTTATTGAATATTCAAAACAAAAATTCTAAAATTTTATTGAAAATAATTAAATTTCTTGGAAATTTAGTTGGAATTTTCGATAATCAAAGAGAAAAAAGTTTATAGAGGCAAAAGTTTTTAAATTCCGTCCAAAAGTCATAGGAAGCAAAAGATTAAAATATTTGTGGCAATTTTTTTAATTTCTAAATTAATCGAATCTACATTTTAGAATATAGAAAAATATTTTATTCCAAATTCTAAAATGCATGGAATTTTTATTGAACTGAAAATAATAATAATTGAAATATCGTTGACAGTATTGATTCAAATTGAAAATTTCTTTTCCCTTTTTCAGATCACACAATTGAAGATCGACAACAATCCATTTGCGAAAGGATTCAGAGACACGGGAGCGGGCAAACGAGAGAAAAAGTGAGTGTCGCTTTCAAAATTTATGGAAATTATTATATTAAAACATCGACAATGAAAAAGCTGATTGATACTTATATATATGGAAGTATTTTACACAATAGAGTTTTTAAAGACTTGAAGAAGAAGAAGACCCACATGAATAACGGGGTGATTTTATTTTTTTTTATTGGTCTCTTAAATATAGGGATTCACCCCTTATATATAGAGAAAGCTGAGAGTTGGTTCATGAGGCTCATTTGCACCCCGGACTTTGCTTAGGCGGACGCATCCATTTGTATTCAATATTGCAAGTTTATGAGCTTATGTCAGGTTCCCCTCGGGGCCATTGTTGCCACCAATGAAACCCATTTCAATTTCATTGAGCGCAGGGTGAAAACTCAAGTGGATTTTGATGATGTTATGTTAGTATGCATAGAATCCGTCCGCTATAATGCTCCTCGCGTTTTATTTGACGCCGTACATCAATTTTTTACTCGACTTATCGAATTATTTCGATCCATTATTGTATTTAAACGCTATTCGCTCTCGTCAATTATTCTTGACTTGTAATAGTTTATCATTTCTTTGTATTCAATTTATTTATTTTCAATAATCATATTCTCAATTTATTTTCAATTTGTTCTATTGTTGTTATCTTTTTTCAAAAATTGTAGAATAATTCAAATTCATTTATAATAATTAATTATTATTTTCTATTTTTTTCCACAATTGTAATATAATTCTTCTGTAGAAGGTAATTATTTTTTTTATGGATATTTAATTATTTATTTAACTATTTAATTGTCGAGGAAATTATTGCTCTTTTTAAACTTATTGGAAAATTGAACTTTTTTGCGCAATCGATATTTACATATTTAATCTCGTCGATAAAATAGTTGCACTTTTTTGTTAACTCATTGAAATGTTTTTTTTAACTTATTGCAAAGTTTGTTAATTTGTCGATTGTCGAATTATTGACTGACAATTAAAAGGGTGATTTATCGAAGAATTTATCGAAGTTGTAGACAGTTTAACTTTCAATAAAGCGCATCGATAAGTTTGTATACGAAACTTGTTAAATTAATTATTTTCCGGATATTGGGACGTGAAAAAAGCTTAATCGGTGCGGCAATGAATATTCGCTACAATTATTATTTGGAAAAATTGAAAATAGAAAAGAATTAATTAATTAATATTCAAACGCAATGAGATTGAAATTGGAAATTGTTTAAGTGTTTCTTATTTTTCTAGAAATAAACGATGGAAATGAGAGGAGAGGAGAGAAAAATTGACGAAGAAGGATAAGAATCGATGAGGGAAAATTGAGAAAAGTGGTTGTGTAACGGCCGGACTGGATATATATATAAAGAAGAGAGTTAATCGAGAAAATATGCAAAGCAGTGTGCGTCGTGGCGTTGCCTAATTAGAATAAGGGTTAGTTTCGGCTTATGGTTTTGGTTAAGGGTGGTCGAAGCCACCAGGAAGCGAGACATATATACACCAAGAGGCTGTCGAGAGGGGCGAGGTTGGAACATAGCCAATCATCGGATTAGCATACTGATGCTCAGGGGCGTCGCTGTCGTTAAGTCGGGGGTGGGAACGCTACTTGGTGGCTTTGAATTTCATATTATAGCAACAGCCCTTAGCGCGCAAGTCTCTTTTTTTTATATATTCCTCGAAAAAACGAGCTGCTCTCTCCGTTATGTTATCTCTTCTTCTTCTGCAAAAAGAAAAAAAAATTAATTAACAAAATTACTCATTAATGAAAAGAATATTAATTTCGCCTATATATACTATCTCGTATATGATTTATGTATTAATATATTTTCTTTATCTCTCATTGCTGTAATTGAAAATGATGTCAGAGTGTGTACTGCTTTCAATTTGCATTAATTACGAAACGAAGCGAGTTTTATAATATCGATATATAATAGAATCTATATATGTGTGTAATGTATAATTTTTTTTATCGGTTCGTTTGAAATATTTTTACTCGTAAAATCTTGGTATTTATTTCGCCAGCAACGGGTCAATGAAATTTATTGATGCAGCGCGAATCGTGCGCTCATGAGCAGTCGGACAGGTGTTTGAAACTCTATAGCTTGGTAATTACGTCTACAGAAATATATACATATAAAGCTGGTTTAATAAAATTTCAACTCTAATTAGTTCAGTGGTGTAACGAGAATGCAGGTGCAATTTCATCAAGAAAGTGTTTTTCACACAAGAGTTATATATATTTATGTGGAAGGATTTTCATGAGATAAACAAATATATGGGTGTTTCTTTTTTTTTTATTGCCATTGGCGCATTTCTCTTATCGATGTATCGTTGACACTTGTTTTGCAAATTCGATATTTTTTTTTCGTCTTTAAATTTCTTGACTATTAGAGATTTCGATTACGATTTTTCCTCGATTGCTTTCTGTTAAAACTCGCGAAAGGCGTGGCGATTTAATTCTTCAATGTTGCCACAGGTCAGGAAATTTAGAAAAAAATCAGGAAAAGTAGAATTGCTCAGAGAAATCAGGGATTTTTATTTAAAGTACTAGAAGAAATTAATTTTTTAGAATTCATATAAATGTTCTGAATTTTGGGGTATTTTTTCTCGTAAAGTATGAAATTATCACGAATTTCAATAATAAACATTCAATTTTTCTTTACTTCTCACAATAATTTTTTTTTAAATAACTTCATTTCTGGAAATTCCCAAAAAAATCAATTATTTTTATAAATGACAAAACAATTTTCGTATGAATCCAATTATTTTTATATTTAATAAATATTTTTCGTATCAATTCAATTATTTTCATACATAATAAATATTTTCCGCCGGATTTTAATTATATTTTTAAAAATATTCATTACATTTTTCAAAAGAATTGAATTACTTCTGTAAATAACAAAATTTTTCCGGAATTCAATTATTGTTTGGAAAAATTTTTACTAAAATTTATTTATTTTTATCAATAACAATAATCATCACAAGAATTCTAATATTTTCAAAAATATTTCAAATTTACTTCACAAAATTTCAATTTTTTTTATAAATAACAAAATTCTTTTCTGAAATTCAATTATTTACAGGATTTTTAATAAAATTCTCTTCAGAATTCAATTATTTTTATAAAAATCAATATTCTTCAAAAGAATTCAATTATTTAAAAAAAAGAATTTTAATATACTTCTTGGGAAAATTTCAATTATTTAAAATAATTTTCCTTAATCCAATGTGTTTCAATGTCTTTTATTTTAATAAAACTTTCCAAAATAATTAGATAATTTTAGAAACATTTTGATAAAATTCAACGCAAAAAATTGATTAAGACAATTTTAATCGAATTCTTAAGAAAAAATTGAATTATTCTTAAAACTTATTAAAATTTGTCAAAAGAATTCAATTATTCAACAAAATTTTGTGGTTTTTTGTATTTAAATAATTAAATTCTCGTAGAATTTTCTAATAAAAAATTCAATGTGAAATTAAATAGCAAACTAGCGAATTTAAAAATTGTCAAAGAACTTTTCCAAAGTTTATTTCTAAGGAATAGTAATGACTAAATATTTGCTTAAAAAAACAAACAATAATTTTCGAATAATTTTACATTTACAGAAATTCGAAATTGTATTGGAACATTTTTCTCCGAGAATATCTAATACTTTGTTTGCGTAAATCACAATATTGTTTTAGACTCAGGAAAAAGAAGACACAAAAATTTTGTCTGAAAAATTAGGAAAGTAAAAAAAATAAAATTTAATTTTTGTGTCAACTCTGGATTCTCTTTTTCTGTATTTATTTTTCCTCGTGAAAAATTCTTTTTCGTGGAAAAAAGAACCCTCGAGAACGTTTGAGGTTTGGAAAAAAGTTGTTCTATATGTATATGTGGTCGAAGGCCTTTTTCGCAGGGGATCGCGGAGACGTTTTTCTCGTTCGAGCTGGGATTCTCGGCTCTGTAATTTAAAATGCAGACGGGAAGCTGCGGAAGAGAATTCGCACTCTAGTTTGTAACCCCTGACATTACCTAATCCAAGGTCGACTCGCTTGAGAGAAGGGAGAGATAGAGAGAGAGAGAGAGAGACTCGTGCTTTGGATCACTTTGAACGGACCGATCCTCGTCTTTGTCGGGACTAAATGTACGGGCAAATGGAGAGAGATGGCGAAAAGCGGACCCTGAGGGTGTTGTAAGGGATTGGGAAGGGTGAAATGTTGCTGTAGAATCGAAGGGCTGATTATAATTCCGTGCAACGAAGGGACAACATCGCGACGATGACACTAAATAGTCGAGTGAATTCGCGTCGTCATTTCAAAGAGAACTCACACACTCTCTCTCTCTTTCTTTCTCTCTCTCGTTCGTTCGTTCATTCTTCGAGTTCATTTTAATTCCAGACTAATTAAGTGTACCTCAAATGCCCCTACGCAGCGAATTTTGAAGCAAAAGACGATTAGCAGGTGCGAAAGGGCGACCCATCAACAATTTATAACGAATCGTCAAAAGAAAACGACACTAATCTCTCTTAATCCCCCCAAGTGGTATTTTTCGCTATTTGCTTCTTCTCGTTCTCGAATAAGAAACTATTTTCCTTTTCAAACCGTAGACAAAAAAAAATAATTTTCACCAAATAAAAAACAAATAAGAATCAAAGGAAAAAAGCGAAAAGAACAAAAAAGGCAACGAAGAAGCAAAAGTGAAGAAATACGAAATCATTCCAAAAAAATGATTTTCACCAAATAAAAAGCAGAAAAGAATCAAAGAAAAAAAGCGAAAAGAAGCAAAAGTGAAGAAATACGAAAAGGAAAAATTCCCCAAGTCCACAAATTAGAAACTATGCTCACGCCACAAACATATGTATGCGCAATTGAAGAAAAGTGATTAATTGCAATTAAAAGTTGAAAAAAGTGGTTTTCATTTCTTTTGGTTAAAGAGAGACTGTTTTTTTTTTGCACATCGTGATGTGACCAGTTAAAGAAAATGTACAGAGAGACCTACTTATGTGTAAATTCTTCACTGTCTATGGAACTATTGATTTAACGCACCGAGAACTTGTGACGGAAACGGGGAAGTGTGTTCTTGTTGTGTGTATATATATATATACATACGATCCGAGTTAGTCACTGATGTATGCATGTGACTTGGTATTGGTGTACTGATCGCATTACATGGTATTAGTGACTGGTAAGCTGCTCATAGTCTCCAACGCGGCTTTGGTTGAGACCTACACAAAGCTTTATGTATTTACAAGGGTTGAAGAGGTTGGAATCACAGATTTAAAAGTGACCTTAATTGGTCCTCGCGGAAACAACTTTCCTCTATATATATATATATATATGTGTATAGAATAAACTCTCATTATCTATGCGTTGAAATTAAGCCAACTTGTGAATGTGTTCCTTTCATCTGGAATGACTGAAACTACACCTTTTCCGCATTAAAACGTTCTCGTTTTCCATCTGAAATTTAATATATTAATTTTTTTTTCATCTTTTCGGGAGAAAAATTAATTTAGGAAAAATTTGTTGAACTTTATCAAATATTACTGGCGAAATGTTTGTTATTATTATTCAAAACTTTTACTTTATTTTTTTTGCAAGAATTTCTTTATTTTCATAAAGAAAAATATTTTTACAGCAATTTAATGATATTCAATGCTATTTTAATAAATTTTCTCGAAAGAAAACAATTATTATTAAAAATTTTATTTAAAATCAATTATTTTCAAGAGTTTTAATAAAAATTGAATTATTTTCAACAATTCTGGTAAAATTGTTTTTAAAAAAGAATTATTTTCAAAATTGATAGTAAAATTCCTTACAAAAAATTCAATTATTTTCGAAAAATCAGATAAAATTCTTCGAAACAATTTTATTATTTTTATGAATTGTAAAATCCTTCAGAATTCAATTATTTTCAAAAATAATAAAATTTTTCAAAGGAAGTCAATTATTTTTATAAATAATAAAATTCTTCAAAGGAATTCAATTATTTTCATAAAAAATAATAAAATGTTTCAAACGAATTCAATTAGTTTAAATACAATATTAATAAAATTTCTCGAAAAAATAAAATTATTTAAAAATTTTATTTAAATTTAATATTTTTCAAGAGTTTTAATAAAAATTCAATTATTTTTATAAATAATAAAATGTTTCGGAGGAATTCATTTATTTCTAGTACGAATTTAACAAAATTTCTGAAAAGAATTCAATTTTTTAAAGAAAAATATTTAAATTCAATTATTTTCAATAGTTCTGAAAAAAATTCTTCGAGAAAATTGAATTATTTTTATTAATTGTAAAATTCTTCGAGAAGATTCCATTATTTTTATTAATTGTAAAATTTTTCGAAAAAAATCAATTATGTTTATAAATTTTAAAATTCTTCAAGAAAATTTAATTATTTTTATAAATTTGGAAAATTTTTGTCAAGAATTCAATTATTTTTGTAAAGAACAAAATTTTCTTGAGTATTTTAGTAATATTTTCTCGAAAGAATTCAATTATTAAAAATATGTTTTTATTTTCTTGAAAGAATTTAATTATTAAAAATAAGTTTTTATTTTCTCGAAAAAATTCAATTATTGAAAATAACGTTGATAAAATTCTTGAAACGAATTCAATTATTTTCATATTCGTCTATTAATACTTTGCAAAAAATTCAACGATTTTCAATACATTAATTTGTAAAGTCGAGATAATTTGAAATGTAAAATTATTCCAAAAGTTAGGAAACAAAGAAACAAACATAAACTAAATAAAATAAGAAATTGAATATAAAAATAAAACAGATAAATCCAATATAAAGAAATTAAACGGAAAAATTAAAATATCGAAATAAAAAAAGAAAAGAATAAAAAGAAAAACAAAATGTTTGAGCGGAATAAATAATTGATGAATCAGGCGTGAAAATATTATTGAAGAAACGTGTGTGCGATATATACTCAGAGAGAAAAGGCGCTGAGAAAGGTGCAATTAAGATAATTAATTTAATACCTCGCACGTTACAGAGACTAGCTACTGGGTTTGCATAAATCCTCTCGTCATCAGTCGGTGAGTTATTGCTTTGTATATGTTAACGCATATATATATATATGACAGACACCGCACTCTCCTCAAGCTTTCGAAGCGATTTAAACACATGTCTTTTCTTCAAGTATCTACTTATATACCAGAACGTCACTTATATATACTCTCTTCTTATGTAAGACGGATAAATGCGCTAAAACCCTTCGTCGAGTCTTTGAATCACTTTGCATTTATTATTAAAACACAAACTTGATTCCCTTCTCACGCTTTTCTGGAAAATTCTCTCCTCAATATATATCAACTGACGGCGGTTGCTTCTCGATATCAATATTCCTCTCGTCATTAAGAAATAATCGTCCGCAGCTCTCTTTCCCTTATTGCGCCCACAGCAGAAATCTACAACATGAATTATTAATTAATCCTCTGTTCATTTGAATTATTCCTGAAGGATATTTTTCAAACTACTGGATTTGTTTGCTATCATTATTACTACTATTATTATTTTGCTTTTTGGGGCTTTTCGCTTCGGTATTTCCTTATCTGAAACTTGGAAAACGATTTGATGGAAAAGCGAATAAAAATTGACTATTACAGAACTTTTGCATTCCTTTTTTTCTAGTCTAAAAAGCAAAAGAACGGTATTTAGCTGATGCGGGATTTGTTTATGGTAATAAATTCGCTTTCTTTTCGATGGACTTCAAAGGAAAAAGGACTCGACAACATTGTTAGAGTAAAAATTCTAGTTTAATGCGCTATCACGAGGCCCCGCATTTGTGTATACGGATTGTAATTATTCCCGAGAAATATATACTTTCTAACTCTCTCTCCTACACACCGATTAGAGAAAACGAATATAATTAGCGATTTGGTTAAAAAAATCGAGTATATATACGTATCAATCAGCAAAATAAAGATGTGTATTTTTTCTACCAATTAAATATTTTTTCGATACTAAACAATAAATCCAAAAAACGTTTTTTGGAAATTTTTTCTATACCAATTAAATATTTTTTCGATGCTAATCAACGAATCCAAAAAAAAGTTTTTTGTTTCAATTTAATATCTACAGAAAAAACTGGAACTAAAAATTTTCCCCTTGAACAGTGAGAATATATTCATTGAAATAATTACAAATTTCTCTAAATGGATAGTTAATTTTGGAATTATTCCAATGAAAGATTTTTTTTCGTATAAAAAGCAAGGGAAAGATTTTCATTTTTGGGAAATTAGTTAATTTGTAAAAATTTGGTTCTGATGAGTAAAAATTGTTTTGTTTAGTATCGAAAAAATAATTTTTAGTCAACTGCTTATTATTTCTTGCTAACTCGGAGTCGTTGTTGCAGAAGACAGGCGCTGTTGACGGTGTCAGGCGGAGGTTCTCGTTTGAGTTCTGGTGCACCGGCGTCGCCCGAGAAGAGGCGATCATCGAATTCCGGCAATGATCTTATGGACGACGACGACAAACTCCTGGACGTTGTGGGACCAGACACGCCACATCCGGCACATCATCAGCGAGAGCGGGAGCACTCGCGAGAAAGGGACGATCGCACCAGTGAACGGGGCGAGGGTTCGGAGTCCTCAGGCTCGGAGAGTGGAGGAACGATGGGCCAGGCGGCGGCTTCGGAAGGTCCAAGGCCGGATGTCTCGGTGGG
The DNA here is from genome assembly GCA_032872475.1 of Leptopilina myrica (nomen nudum). NCBI lineage: Eukaryota > Metazoa > Arthropoda > Insecta > Hymenoptera > Figitidae > Leptopilina > Leptopilina myrica (nomen nudum). The sequence goes on along the minus strand of CM065459.1, from coordinate 3,389,092 downwards.
ACCGCCACTCCATCCGCCCCTCTTGCCATACCTCTATCCACCGGTCCCGGGTCTCTATCCCGGCCCGGGTCACCTGATACCACCAAATCCCCTCGGCCTCCATGGCGGCGTCACACCCGGCATGATCCTCAACGCCCAATTAGCGCTAGCCGCCTCTCACCATCCGGCGCTTTTTGCTCATTATCCACATCCGCTGGCGAGTCCTCTCCACCAATTGAAGGGCCATCGCTTCGCTCCCTACACACTCCCCGCCTCCTCTCACGGTTCTGCGTTCGAAACCGTCACACCAGGAAGTCGCACCCTCAGTCCAAGGTCGCCACCCCCAAGGCCTCCGACCAGGTCGCCAACGCCAGGCAGCGGCAGTCTCGTCTCGGCCACCGGCGAACTGAAATCAATCGAAAACATGGTCAATGGTCTTCAGGAGAAGCGACGGAGTCCCAGTCTCACGCCAGGACACAGGGCCGACACAGACGCTGGCGGAGGGAGTCCGTGACAGGAGAACGATCAAGTCACCAGTACAAATTCCGAGTTCCTCGACGATGAGGAGCGCAATCATTCGAATTCGGAGGATTCCCTAGAGCCGGACTCAACGTCCGAACCATCGTAGCCCCAACTTAGTCAAAACAATTTCCCTCCCCTCTAATGGAAAATGTGACGTTAAAACAACAGAAAAAAAAGTGCAATTTAACGAAGACAAAAAGAAAAAACTGACGACAATCGTCAAAATCCAGGTGTGTCGGGAAATTTCCCCCAATAAAAAAAGAAGAACACTCCAGGTCCCTTTGTAAATTTACTCGTCAGAAAAAAAAGAGTCGAATTCTACCTGCGAATACTTAGAAATTAAGAGAATCTATAATATTGCAATATATAAGTGCACCTCCACTATTTGCAGTCCTTGTACATATGTACCCTAGTTGCATATATAAATACGACTATTCTCTGTATTAATTATTGCGAATATATTATTATATTGATTATTAGAGTCGTAAATCGCGTTCGAAAAATTTATTAAAAAAAAAACTTTTTTTCCCATCCGGACTCCGTTTTTTAGCAAAACATTCAAGCACTCAAAAGAAAATTTTCTTTAAACACTAATCTCGCTCGAAATTATAAGCTTTCACATACCTAAAAAAAAAAACTTGACCAAAATTCTCATTTCCCTCCCTATTCTCCTTCTCTTGGAACCAAGAAATTCTAATTTTCGTTCCTTTCTGCTCAGCAAAAATACAAAAAGAGAGCGAAAAAAATTTCCCAAGATTAAAAATCTTTAAAGTTATTTCTAAAAACACAAAATTTTCTCTGAGAATAAATTGTACATTCCCGGATTTCTACATTTTTTAAAAATGTTTAAAAAAAAATTTTCAAATTTCGCATTGAAAAAAAGAATCGAGTTTCAAGTCTCGTCATCAGTATCGTCATTGTGATAAAAAAAAAGTAAGGCGAAAAGGAAGATTCTCGAACTGTTTTCCATTTTTCTTTTCATTTCAGAGCGAATGCCAAGTTCTTCGAATTTCAACAAATGTTCTTTAATTTTAAAAAAAAACAACGTTTCTTCAAACAAAAAACTTTCAGTGTAAAAAAAATATTTATAAAATAAAAAACAAAGTAATACCAAAGACCAAAAAAAAACAAAATATTTTAAATTAAAGTACATTTATGTTTGAATAAAAATTTTCGTATTGTTTGTAAAAAAAAAAAAACTCCGTAAGGAATTTTGGTATCGCGATGAAGTTTCGCATCACTCTTTGCAAATTGTATAAAAAGTAGAGGTTTCTAATAAATTATTGCAAATCATGTAATTGAAATTACATAATGCAATCTCAACTCTCACGTGAGTCTCTTTGAGAATAACACATTAAAAAAAAAACAATCGGGGATTGTACTCGCAAAGATATAAAAAGATGAATTGTGCTTAAAAGCAGGATCAGAGAGTAAGTTAAATTTCAGATACAGAAAGAAAGAAAACTATCATTTTTGTATGCGCCGAGGGGGTTTATTTACATAGATATAAATATATTATGATTTTCTTTTTATAGAAAATAGTGGTCTCTCTCTCTCTCTCGAAAAAAAACACAACGGCAAATACGGAAAGCTAGTAGTATCTAGGGATAGTCTGATTAGCTGCACCTCGATATTATTATTTATTTTTAAAAAAAAAGTTCCATTCAAACCACTATATTGCTATTAAAAAATTTATATTTTAACTCATTCATTCGTATACGAAAATTATCTCTATTTTTATTTAGATCATAAAAAATATATATTTATCAGAGAATTTTTAATTTAATTTTAACTCCAAAATTATATTTACTTTCTAAAAAAGGAAAATTTGTTTAAAAAACATTTCATGGTTTGAAAAAGTTGCTTTAAATCTTTCCTCTTCCTTTTTTTGTTCCTTGTTCAATCGAATACGTTTCGAGAAAGATTTAAAGCAACCGCAAACACGTCACAAATGTAACGAAAAGAAAAATCATTCAAGGCTCGTGGAAATAGTTTCGCAATTTCCTTGCTGCAAAATTTGTAAATAAAAAAAATGTCACTGCAGATTATATCTAAAAAAAAAGAAAAGATTTTTCATTTCGAAGACGTGTGATAATTTAAAAACGATTTCCGGTTAGACTGGATTTCGTTTTTAGGTGCAGCTTTTTTTTTATATCACGCTTTCGTGTTTTTGAAGGGTATAAAAAAATTCGAAATTTTCTAACTAAATATTGATATAGTGTAACATAAAAATTATGAACGCGAAAAATCCCTGAGAAAATCCGAGAGCGTGATTCTGAAAATATAAAACTCTATGACTGTCTTTTTAGTGCGAAAAATTAATATTTAAAGAAAAAAAAACAAAACCGTTTATACAATGTGACAAAAAAAGGACACGATCAGCACAAAGAATAACTAGAATATATTTGAAAAATAAAGAAAGAAAGAAAATTTTTTGGACCCAAGCTCAGGGCCTAATGATCGATTTTAACCGAGTCCTTTGTTTTTAAAGAAAAAATTTTTGCTCAACTTTGTTAATTTCTTCCAAGAACATTAAAAAAAAGCGGCCCTGTGCTCGATAACAAAAAAAATATATGGGCCCTTCGAAAAAGCAATAAGGCCTCTGAGGCCGCATCACTCCCTGAGAATATTCCTATCGCTTGTATGTAATTGTACACTCTGGCCCCCAAGCCCTCCAAAAATCCACATGATTAAAAATTATATATTAATTTAAAAATAAAATCGAGTATTTATTTCTCTTCCTACCTTCCTATCCAAAAAAGTATTTTTTTTACTTTTGAAAACAAAAACTCTAGCTTTTAAAATTGAAATTATTTCCTTTACTTTTAATTGAAAAAATATCATTTTTTTATTTGGCAAAATTTGTCAAAATTCTAAAAGAAAAATTCTTTTCGTATTTTTTAAGACTTGAAGAAAAAGTGTAGAATTTAAAAAAACTGAGAAAAAAGTAGCATAAGGAAAATTAATAATAAAATATTTACTTGGCTTCTCTGTGGAACTTGAGTAACTGATTAATTAGTGCGATCTCCTAACGACGTCGGAACTTTTGAAGTCATGGCATTTATAAATTTTTTCTTTTCATTTGTTCCGTTTGAAATTAAAAGAGAGAAGCATCGAATAGAATTATATTTTTAAATAGAGTCTCTTTCTCTCTCTCTCTCTCGTAATGCAACTAATTGCAAAGATTAGAATCCAAGAGATAATCTACTCTTCAATCCGACAGTAAATAATGCGCTAAAAGCTCCTTCAATATAAAGAATAATATTTCGAAATTTTTATTTTCTTTAAAAAAAAATTACAAGCTTATGCAATGAATTCAAAATTTATACAATTACTCGACTCTTCTACTTTATCAAATGAAAATTCTTTTTATAAACTAGCAGAAGAAAAAGAGAAGAAAAAATTCATGGAAAAATTTATGAAAAAATTCACAAACAGTAGAAAAAAATAAAAGTTAAAGCAAAGAAATAAAAAGGGCGTTTTTCTTTCTAAGCTCATTAATACTAAATAAATATAATATTGATAAAAACATACACAAAATGTAAATAAAATTGAAAAACTAAATGAAAATTCATTAAAGCCGATAATAAAAATTGAGAACATTTTAAATAGATTTTAGATTTGATGCTAATGCATTTAAATTATATTTACATTTTTTTTATCATTTTTAATTGTTATTACTTTTCACGGCAATGATTTCTTCAGTGGTGAGAAATTCTGATTAACTCAAATTTAAATGTCGAACTAGACGATAAAGATTCCAATGTTCACGGTAAATGTAACTCAGTAATTGCAGGAAGGCAAATGAATACGCACATTGCGAAATAATTAACGATATACAAAATACATATAATAGATTATTAGAAGAATATCCATTAATTTTCCCGAGAAACGGTTAATTAATTTAAATCGACATTCAAGCGACGATGAATAGATATATCAAAAAAAGAAAAAGAAAAGAGAAAAAAAAGAGGAAGGATAGTTTCCCTCGTACTAATTGTTTCACAAATGAAAAAAAAATTTTGTTTATGTTTCAGAAACATAATAATTACGGTCCTGTTTAAGTAAATTTATATAATAATGATAATAATAATAATATTAAAAAAATAATAATATAAATAATAATGAAAATAATAATAAAAGAATAAAAAATAATAATCACAGTTTAAAATTAGTTTTTGTTTGCTTTTTCGTTTCCTAACTTTTTTAAAAATCAATATTTTCCTTTTTAAATATATTTTGAGTGTTAAAATTAATTTATTCAAAAACATTGAATTCTTACGAAGTATTTTATCTTAAATTTCCAAATAATTGAATTCCTTTAAAGAATTTTATCAAAATTATCGAAAATAATTTAATCTTTTTAAAAAAAGTTTATTATTATTAAAAATAAATTGAATTCTCGCAACTAATTCTATTATTTATGGAAATAATCGAATTGTTCTTAAAAATAATATTAAAATTTGTTTTTTAATTTTGAAATTTGACAGTAATTAAATTTGTCTCAAAATTTTATTCCAAATTTTAAAAATAATTTAATTTATTCATAGAATTTTAAAATAAAGTATTGGAAGCATTTGAATTCGTGAGAGAAATTTTATTATTTACGAAAATAATTTAATTATTGACTAAAATTTTTACTAACAATTTTATAAGAAATTAAAATTCATAAGGAATTTTTTCAAGGTTTTAAAACAATCCTCTTAATTATAAATTGCAATTAATAATTTTATTAAAATTAACAATATTTGTAGAGTTTACGAAAATAATGAAATTTATTTGCAAAATTTATTTTAATTCCTTAAAAATAATGTAGTTTTTTGAAAATTTTAATTAAAACATTTGTAAATAATTGAATTTTATTAAAAATTTTAAGAATAATAATAAATAATTCAATTTTTTAGAAAAAGTTAATTACAATTTTAAAAATAATTGAAATCGATGCAGAAATTGTATTAAAATTGAAATCTGGTTGAATAGTTGAAAAATTAAATAATAAATGTTAAAAATAATTGAATTTCTAAGAATTTTATCCAAATTTCAGGAAATAATTGAATTCATTCGAAAAATTTGATTAAAAAATTCTTTTAATAATTGAAACCTTCGTGAAATTTCATTAAAATTGTTACGAATTTAAAAGCATTTTGAGTCCAAATTTTCTGATTATTTTCAAGTCTAAATAACGATTTTTCAACCAAAATAAACAATTTTTGTCAAATAAAAAACAAAAAATAAACATTTTTTCCGATTTGATTGATTTTTAGTAAAAATTCGAAACAAAGAAACATTTTACCTCCGAAATACCTCAAGATAAGAATTCTAGATCTTGAGAACATGAAATTGAACAATTTTTCAACTTTTGACGAACTCTTTCTGGGAGATCTTCATCTTCATTTTTGGAATATCATAAAAAAAACGTGTCATATCATCGGAAGACTTAAAAAAAATTTCGTGAAGCTTTTTTTCATCCACTGGCGCAGTAGAAAAGAAATCTGAAAATTGAATTTCCAAATCAGATCCACAAGTACAATATAGATACTTAAGAATAAATATTAGTATCGATTTTTTTTAAGCTAAAATTTATGACAATGTAGAGTGTGCTATTTTACCGTTCGTATTTTTTTCAGGTCTCATGAGTAATCAGGGAATAAATTAATACTTGAGTAGAGCAGAAAAAAAGAGCAAAATATCGAGAGTTGAAGGTGATTTATATCGTTCGAAATCAAGCGCAATCGTTGGAGTCTCATTTTTCAATTCTCTCTCTTTCTGTGTCTTTTCAATATAATGACGGAGTCGGAAGTAAATCGCTCGAATCACGAGATACGACGACGACGACGACGACTTGTCCTTTTCCTTGTTTTCGCTTCGTTTCTGGAAAAAAATAGAGAAAAGAATTTAAATTTTATTACACTTCGCACAATATGATTTCACTGATTATCTATTCAATTATTTTCGTATTTACTTTTTTTTCTTTTATTTTTCAGATTAGAAAAAATTATTTACTTTTTCGAAAGAAAAACCATTTTACTAATTTATTGCTAATGTTTTAGTAATTATTGCTATAGTTACATAATTATTACCTTTCTGCATATTTTTCTTTCTATTTTTCTTTTTTTCTTTTTTCTTTTCTTCCTAAGAGAGGATTAATAAAATTATTCTTCGAAATAAATATATTATCATTGGAGAATTTCAAATTAAAAGCAACAGCGGGAATTGTTTCAAGAAACTAAATCACGAGAAGATTTCGCTCTTGCTTTTGCTTTTGAAACGTTCGAGAGATAGCCAAGAACGTTTGCTTGTTGACAGTTTAAAAGTCGCCGCCTACCGTGTGTCTCGGGTCAATCAATTTCGAAGTTAATGGTTTTAAAACAACCTCGGAAATTCCGCGAATATACGAGATATATTCGCGCGCTGCGGTAATAAATCCACAACTGAGCATGATTTTTTTTCCCATTGATATAAACATTACAAAAAAAAATGTTCGATCCAGTCAATAACGTTAATCTTTGAAATTTATAAATTTCTCTCGAGTCATATTGTAACAATTTTTTTTTTTGAAAACAATTTCCCTCCAGTTCTTCAATTATAATTCATTTGAAAATCAATTTTTACACTATAATGGAACTTTTAAAATTTAAATTAAAGTTGAAAAATTTTTGAAAAATATTTTTTTCAATTGACTTCTATGAATGAAAAGTAATTTAATTTTCGATCAGTTTTCAGAGTGAAAAATCCAAAAAAAAGTAATTTTAGAGGAAATATAAACAGAAAGGGAACAATTTTTTCCAATTATGTTCTATAGAAAATTTACCATTTTTTCGGGGGGAATTAAAAACATTGTCTAGAAATAAAATAAATAAAAGAAAAAAGAACAAAAATAATAAATAAAAAAAATTATAAGAATATAAAAATTTATGTTTTAGCACTATTATCGAAATTTCAACACCGTACTTAATAAATTAATAAAAATACGAATTTTTTCGAATAGAATATCTGGAATAATGTAAAATGGTGAATATTTTATAATATTTCATCGGTGACTCTTACTGGATCGAAATTATTTATCCGGTATTGTAAAGAAAAGTTAGTTTCCAAGCTGATTTTGTTCAGAGGGTCCAGAGTTTGTACGAATATTTGCATCGGGATTCGCAATTATAAACTCTCAGGTGTAGGATATATTCCTGTATTCCTCTATCGAAGTATTATTGCCATTTTTCCCTCGATTCCAAGTATATTCCTCTTCAATACTGCACTTTAGCACGAGTACGATTAATCCAACATGAGTACATCTCTGCGCCTAAAATAGAAAAAAAATCGTCATCTGCATATGTACCGTGATTCACAAAATTATATTTTCCATTTCATTTGCACGAATTATTATGTCTTGCGAAAATTTTTTCAATTTAAAATTCTAATTTCCGACAACGATAAAATTCATTAGTTATATTTAGGCAAGAATTTATTAATAATTAAATTCACTGTCAAAATCACTCTAAATTAATAAATTTGTAAAAAACGAATAAATAAAAATATAAAAATACATTTTTAATTAAATTTATTGAATAAAATTTATTTATTGAATAAAAATTAAATTATTTTGAATTACAATTTTTTCATTAAAAGGAGAAATAATGCAGTTCTTTGCATAAATATTTGAAAATATTTTTCTTTGTTCTTCAATAATAATAATATTTTTCGGAAAAATTGCGAATTTTGAATTTACAAAAATGTTATTAAAATTATTGACTTGAATTCAATAATTTTCACGAATAAGAAATTTTATTCCAAAAAATTAATTCTTTTCACAAATACTATAATCGTTTGCCAACAAGAATTTAATTATTATTTTCATTATTAACAAATTTCTTCTCAAGAATTCAATTATTATCATAAATTTAATCAAAATTTTTAGCAAGAGTTAAATTTTTTATTAGAATTCAATTACTTTTAACATTTTCAAATAATATTCTTCTAGAGAATTTAATTATTTTCAAAAGACTGAAATTCTTTCTAAAATATTTAATTCTTTAAATAAATAATGAAATTTTTCTCAAGGCTTCAATTTTTTTTATAAATTATGAAATTATTCTCTGAAATTAAAAAATTATTTTGAATAGAATTTCAATAACACTTTCTCTAA
>CM065459.1:1941582-1966582 GCA_032872475.1 Leptopilina myrica (nomen nudum) | reverse complement strand
CACCACTTGAAGAAGAATTTTTGCCTTCTCCCCCCCCTCTCTCTTTCTCTCTGGCTGGTTGAGAATAATCTTGCATAAACGACCTCCATCCGGTTTCGAATGAGGGACCCCCCATGGAAGAATTGGATCCTGGATTTTTTGATCGGCTCCTTTCATGTCCTTTGAACACAAAAATTGGCGATGTGTGTTGGTCCTGGCAAAGAAGCAAACGCTTTTGCCATCTTCAATATATATGGAATTTCATCTCTTATCCGTTAATGTTGTCCTTCCTGGAAAACTGAAGATGTAAGCTTGTTAAATTTGGAGGGAGAAATTTAAGATGGGATTCTTGAGTGGGAACTACTCATATTTTGTCGGCTGTTTTTTTTATAGTATCTTCTCGTGAAAAAACAGTCATTAATAGATATAGAACCAATAGAACTGTCAATGGACGCAGCACTTTTAAAATAATCTCAACATTAATTGTTTTCCTCTCTCTATTAAAAAAAAATTCTTTTTCTCTTTTTTTTTTTAAACAATTTTATCATCTCTCCTCTAAAATAAAAAATAATTTAGACTTTAACGATCAAATATAAAAGAACACAAATCGTTTGTTTGAGAAAAGAAAAAAAAAATAAGATCACTCTCTAGGACCCATCGGGGAAATACATATTCATGTGTAAAATCACGTATATGGCGCAGTTTTCACAAAAAAAATTCCAGGATTCGTAATTTTCAAAAAATGTAAAGAATGCAATAGAAAAGTTTTCGGAACAAAGGCATTATAGATTTAAAAGTTCTTATGGAGATTTTTATAGTATATCCAAGAAGAATATATTTAAAATTTTCTTATTTCACAAAATATTTTGTATGTTTTTTAGAAATAAAATTGTGTATATTATAGAATTTTTATTCAAAACCCAAAAAAATATTTTTTACTCCCAAAGAGTATATTTTATCTTGTATATTAAAATTTTATTATCGAACACAAGGCCTTATGGGTCTTTATTGGTCCAATATACGTATAATTATCAAAAAGATGCATGATCTTGACCTGAAAATCAAAATTGCAATTTTTATAATTTTTTAGAAAACTTTATTTTATTTCCTAATTCTCAAATAATGTTTATAATTAAAATTTTACAGCCAATGTTATAATATGTTAATATATGTGAAGTAAAAATTTGTATCACCCTAATATACCAAATAATTCAATTGAATTAGTAAAATTAAGTTTTTGGTAGTAAATAATGCTTCTGAACTTTAAGAGAGTGTCAAAATCGAAGTGACTTTGACATTTCCTTAAAATTAGATGTCGTAACTATGACTTATTTCTTTAATATAAATCAAATTCAAATGAAAACATATTTTCGAATCATGAATTACAAGAAATAAGATAATCATTTGCAATTTTTGATTTGTTCTTTCGTGAATATAATTAAATATACTAAATATATTTAATTTCATAATTCGTGAATATAATTAATGTTAATAATTCCCTTTTATATATGTTTTCCTCTTTTTAGAATTCAATAATTATTTTTCGCACAAAAAAAGTGAATTTCGAATAACTTACGATTATTTTCCTCATACAACGCGCACCGCATATTCTAAAAATATAAGAATATTATTAAAGTCAAAAAAACCATTGTTCCGCATCGTTTCCATATTTGATAATATAAAAATTATTATTTCTCCTCGAATATTGTCGTTAAAATATAAGGCTTATTCACTTTTCCCATATTGTTTTTGGGAATTTTTTCAACGACTTTTAAAACTGTTGGCACTGCATAATGGGGCAATGACTTTTTACCAAATATTCTCAACTGGGATAATATCACTTCTGTATTCTCTCTCAATACAACGACAGCAGCGACCTATTTACAGAATAGAAATATGAAATTAAAAGAAAACTGTTGAAAAGTTTACGTAAAGAATATTTTGAAATCAAAATATAGAAAATGTTTCAAAATAAGGATTTAACTGACCTTTTGTCCCCAGGTTGAATCCGAAATTCCAACGACTGCACAATCGATAATGTCGGGATGTCCCAGAATGGCTGTTTCCACTTCCAAAGCACTGACTTTGTAGCCTCCTGATTTTATAATGTCAATTGAAGTTCGCCCGAGAATTTTGTATATTCCATTTTCATATTGAACAGTGTCTCCTAAATTAAAGGAAAATAAATTTATAAAAACATTAATTACAAGCGTTGTAATCTATTAAAAAAATAGATAAAAAAAATTTGAATTCTATTTCTATACGAATTAATTATTTCAAAATTATTTTCCCTAAAAATCAAAAGAAGAAAAAAAGTTGCCAATTAATTTTTCGTGAATCGAGTTTTTTATTCGTCAAATTAAATTTAACGACTGTTTTCAAAACCTTTCGCTACTTTAAAAAAAATTGTTTACAATTCTTATAATTAATACAATTATAAACAATTTCTTACAGGAGTTAATTTAATCGTTGAATATAATTCCCTAACACTTGGAAATTAATAATAATCTTTCGAAAATATTTTCAACAAATTACCGGTTTTAAACCATCCATCGGATGTGAATGACTTTGCAGTCACGTCAGGTTTTTTCCAGTATTCTTTGAAGACACTTGGACCTTTAATTTGGAGATCTCCAGAAACAGGATCCGAAGTTTTCATAACGACATTACTCTTTTCTGCTGTCCCATGAACAAGAACTGCCGTATCACAACCACTTTGCGCTTCTGCTTTCGTTATTCGAACTTCAACACCTGGAAAAGGTGTTCCGACGGTTCCTAAAATTAATTATAAAAAAAATACCTTTAAAGAATATCTAAATACAGAATTATTATAATAATTATATTATTAGAAGGACATAAAAAAAAATTTATGGGTATAATTTAAAAATTTTACCTGGAATGCGTTCGCCTTCCAATGGATTGGTCAGTGTCATACCAGTCTCCGTCATTCCATATCTTTCCAATAATCGATGTCCAGTAATTTCTTCCCATCTATCAAAAATAGGTTTCGGTAGGGGAGCCGATCCGCTGACCATTAATCTGCAAACGAAATGTGACGAATGTTCAATTGCAAATAATTGTAATCGTTGCTAAAATTTCTCAAAGTCTACAATTTTTTCAAATGTAAATGTAAATTTAAGTTTTCAATTTTTATTTTTTTTTTTTTGAATTACGTTTTTACAACTTACCTAATTTTTGTACTGCAAACATTATAAATGTACTCCTTAATTTTAGGTTGTTTACTGAACAGTTGTTCGTAGTCCTGTATTAATTTCATATAAATAGTTGGCACAGCCATGAAGACGTTTGTTCGTTCGGAATTTTGTAAATTAACGGCAATCAATTGACTCCAAACGGATGACGACTCAAATCTTGGTAACATAATGCAACGTGCGCCGACGTATAGTGGACACAGGAGCAAATTTATAACTCCATGTACGTGATTTAGAGGCAATGTGTGTAGAACAATGTCTTTACTGTTGTACTTCCAGGCAGACACCAATGAATTAACTTGGGCCTGCAGATTTTTATGGCTTAGAACCACACCTTCATTAATTAATTTTAGTATTACTTTCATTTGAAACCAATTTTATTTCTATATACCTACAAATCGACATTTTTACTAAAAAAAAATTTTTTTGCTCAACTAAAAGGAAAAACAAGAAAAGAATACGTACATAACATTAAAAGAAGCAATTTCTATAGGACATATCGAACAATTACTTGAATAAATAAACAAAAACTTACATAGAAAAATAAAAAATACAAAAAAATAAATAATACAAAAAAATAATGTAAGAAATTATGACTATTAACTCAAAAATTAGACTAATTTACAACTAAATTTAAAAAAAAAGTTTTACCCTTTGGTTTGCTCGTTGTTCCGGAAGTGTAAATAAACATAGCGTTACTATTATTGTAAAAATTCCCCTTGACTCCTGCTTCAAGAGAATTTTCGAATTCATGATCAGATTTATTGTTCGCTATTTTTCCATCGACTTTCATTGCTAGTACTCGAAGAACGTCGTCGAAAACAATTAATCGTCTTTTCGATTTTTCAGCCACTGATTCAATTAATGGTAAATATTCCATATTGGTGATAATGACTTTAGCATCAGCATCGCTGACATAATAATCAAGAACTGATGACGGATGTTGATCGCTCAATGGTACGGCTAAAATAGAAATTTTTCTATACAATTATTTTCAAAGTTCGATCCAATATTATCTTAAGAATAGAAAAAATCATTAAAGTACCAATTTGACCGCTTATCCAACAGGCCCATTGAACAATAACATAGGAAGCATCGTTTGGTAATAAAAATGCCACTCGTTCTTGTTTTCCTTCGCCGAGCAATTCATTTAATTCATTAGCAAATTGTTTTGCACTCAAAAAGATACCACGATACGTGTAATCGCCATGCATATCACGAAGTGCTGTTTTATCGCCGAAATGTGTCGCTTGCTTAAAAACGGGAACAACATCACTTGATAACTGAAATAATAATAATAATTTATAAAATTCCGTTAACTTAAAAATTGACAAAAATAAAATTTGTGGCATAATTCTCCATTTACCTGATTTGTATCAATAGTGGAATTAATTGCAGCTTTACTGTGTTGAGTTCTTCTTGAAACAACTGGTTTATGAGCTCGAATTGATGAATTAAAAAACAAAACTAACTTCCTTCTAATTAACGAACTCATTTTCTATTCCAAATTCTGTCTATTTATTATGGATAAAATAATTGTGAGCGCATTGTTCTTTTTTAACAATATAAAAGTGACAGCAAATAATAAAAATAAGCTAAACTGTTATATGTGAGAATATTTATTATAACCTTAAAACATACCGGCAAGATGAGGAAGATAAACACACGAGTAACAGGTCAAATATTAAAAAACGAATGGTATATGCAAATATTTAAATAAATGTTTGCAAATACTTAATGAATAATGCGTATTATAAATAAGGCGCCTTCATGTCTCCAAATTACGTCACAGAAAGTTTTCAAAACGGTAGTGTCTCGTGAGAAATTACGCCCACCTGTCACGATCAATAAATATTTAAATTCAGAACTTTTTCACCTGAGAAAATTGTCTACTATTCACAATATAAACCAGATTAAACTTCACTTCTTTCTTCTTTTTTTTATCCCTTTAAATGCAATTTATATTTACTTGAAAAACAGAATGAGGATAAGATAAAACATATGATGCTAATCTGTCATCTCTGTCAGTATTTTCTTGTATGCTAAATGCTAGGTGTGTGTGTGTCCTATTTTTGCAAATATATAATTTTGCGAAAAACCACTTGAGAACAAATTTGATTTTTTTCTTTACATCGTAATATTTAATTACAATCTTCTAAAATGTTATTCATACAAAACAATTTTTTTTACGTTTAAAAAATGAAAAATAATGAACCAGTTTTAAATAATTTTGCTCTACTTCTTTCTGTTGTAATGAACAATTCTGATTGGCTACTGAATATTTTTTCGTTACCAGGAAAACCAATCGGGTTCGACTTGGAATTAAAAAGCAAGATGGCGCTATTACATGGTCTTTAAATTGTCAAACACGTGCGCTGTGTTTTTATTTATTTGTTAATGTTTATATCCCAATTTTCTTCAATTAAATAGTTCGTATCCTTTAATCAATTGTTCAAATTTTTAAATTCTGAATACAAAAATGCCGGTGGATCAGAAAAGAATTAACGGACCAGAAATATCAATTCCTTACAGTGTTTACATTGACAGAAGTGTCAAAGGCAAATCACAAGAAAATTCTTTAAAAAAGAGAGAAGATGGGAGAGAATTTAATGAACTTAGAAAAATGTGTAAGATTTTCCATAACTTTTGGAATAATTGACTTTTAATAATTCAATGTAATAGAAAAATGTTGCTTAATTTGAGGTTAGGTTGTGTACTTGAATCGTTTAATTCGTTTAATTTTTCTTGAATATTTTTGAAAATAATTTTTAGTTGTCAAAGTTGGAATTGTGAGTCAAGCGAAAGGATCGGCTTATATTGAAATGGGTCGAACGAAAGTAATATGTTCAGTATTTGATCCACGAGAAATTCCTAATAAGAGTAATTACACACACCAAGGGGAACTGTTTTGTGAATTTAAATTTGCAACTTTTTCCACGGCGAAGAGAAAAATTCACCAGCAAGATTCTGAGGAAAAAGAATACAGTTGTGTAATGCAGAGGGCATTAGAACCGGCAGTGTGTCGTGTAAGTCTATCCCCTTAATTTTCAGGGATTAAATAATATTTTTGGTTATTTAATATTACACTTTTCTCACTTATTCTCACAGAGCGAATTTCCGAATTTTCAAGTTGACATCTATGCCCTGGTTCTCGAAAACGGGGGATCAGCTTTGGCTGCTGCTATCATGGCGGCAAGTTTAGCTTTATCTAATGCCAATGTTCCGATGTTTGGTCTCGTAACGGCGGTTACAATGGTACGAACAATATTACAATTTTGTGATTAAAGAAAGATTGTTGAATATTTTTCTCTCTTCATAGGGAATTCGTGACGAGATTGTCTTTCTTGACCCAACATCAGAGGAGGAATCAATGTTTCTATCGTTATCAAGAAACGAGATAAAGGGAGAAAAGAATCACGGTCTCATAGTGCAAGCATCGATGACACAACATTCACAAATCACCGAATTCTTCTTTACTGGAAGTTTAGACTTGGAAACAATGAAAACTCAAGCAGGAAAACTGAATGAAGCGGAAGAACAGATATTTCCAATAATGCAACAATCTTTAATAAAATCAGTGGCAAAATCATTAAAAAAGAACGACGACGATTCAAGTAAGAATGAAATGGAAACATAAAATTGGTATAAAATTTAGTTTAATTGGTAAGAATTATGTTTTAATAATAAATTTACATTGACGTAAAATGGTAGTGTGTTATTGAAATGATACCTAGTCCTTAATAGAATAGAATACGAGAAATTCTCTAGTCTTCGGGCTTTTCTGGTGGTGGTCCACAAGGTTGAAGCATCTTCTCCATGAGGTTGAATCGCACTCGTGCTTTCGCTTCATTTTCAGCAATGGCAAAAAAATTGAGAAGATCGTAGTGACCCATGTATGAACTACAAGAATCGCGATGTTGATTGACGAGCCAATCGTACTTGGTTGTATCCGCGTGTCCAGTGCCGATATATTTCGACATAAGATGCTCCAGTTGACTGTGAATGTTGTATCGCTCGCCCATTCTGCAAAAAAAAGGGTTTAAAACTTTAATCACTAATTCAGTAAAATAGCTAAGATATGTATTTTCAAAAAAGTCGAAAAACTAAAATCTTTTAAAAAATATAACTTTTGATCATACTTGTTGCTACAAAAGCTTCTTTTCAATAAATAAAAACTTTTTTCTGTTTCTTGAAAACTTGTAGAAACAACAACAACAACAAGATAACCTCAAAGTTGCTCACAAACGAGTAAATGACACGAATAACCTGAAGGAAGCAGCGGACGCCATTCGATACATATCGATAGTACCGACATCTTCCAGCCAATCGTAGTTTGGACACTTATTTTTCAACCAATAAAAAACAATTATTTCTCACATGTTAAGAATTGATGCAACTGTCATTTGCTTGTGTGCTCCACATTAGAGTTAATATTTTTTTTTTAAGGTTATGTTTCATTTCGTAATGATGACGATTGATAAGAAACGTTTTTAAAGAATTTGTTGTTAAAATTGCAATCTCTGAAATACATCTTTAGAAGTTTGGAAAGTAATTAAAAATGGGTTCCAATAAACGCCATAAATCTGACAAGTGTCGTGAACAGAAGAAAAAAAGACACAGATCTCGTTCTCGTTCAATTTCTGTCGAGCGAATTGAACGCGTTGAACGTGATAAAGAAAGACACAGGCATCACAAAAAGCACAAGAAAAAAGAACGCAAGGATTATGACAGTGACAGTAAGTATTGAATAATTGAGTAAATTATTTTCATACATTCACATAATCAGTTTGTGCAAAATAAAACTTCAAACCCAAAGCTTATTAAGTATAAGTTTTGCAATTCGAATTTGTATACCAACTTTTACATTAATAAATATTTTCATTTTTTTAGTTGAAATTGTCAGTGCACCTCCACCGCCGAAAATATCAAAGGCGCATTTGTCAACACCACCGCCTCCCGATATATCGAAGGAAAAGAGTCTTTCACCAAAAAGTGGTGGATCACAACTCTCTCTGTCTGTTGAGGAAACAAATAAATTGCGAGCAAAACTTGGTTTGGCTCCTTTGGATGTTCAAGAGCAACCCAAGTCCGATTCTAATGTATTCAAAGATGATTTGGGCGAATTCCATCATAAACCCGCTCCCAATAAGAAAGACGAAGCCAGAGCTAAGAAAATTAAGGAGAAATTGAACACTTGGCGTGAAAAGAGGAAAATTGAAACTAAATTATCAAAAGTTAAAGGACTTGGGGAAAGTGATTCAGAGGATGACGCTAGGACTTGGATTGATAAAAACAGAAAATTACAAATGGAAAAGAAAAAAGCTGAGGAGAGGGTAAGATTTTGCATTTTTTTTTAATACAAAAATCTACAAATTTAAAATCTAATCGAAAACTACTTTTTAGGCGAAAATGTTGGATCAATTGGATGAGGAGTTTGGCATTGGGAATTTAGTGAAAGAAGAGGTTCAAAATGAAAGACACAAGGCTTACACTACAAAGGACTTGAGAGGTTTGAGAGTCGAACACGACGTTGTAAGTGAAAGTTTCAATTTTGTTTTAATTTTCAATTAGTAACAAATTCCTAGCTAATTACTATTTATTTGAAATCGACAAATTTAATTTTTAATTAATTTTAAACTTTTTTTTAGGAAAATTTTCAAGAGGGCAAAACGACTATTTTAACATTAAAAGATCAGGGTGTTCTTGACGAAGACGACGATGTACTGGTGAATGTAAACATGTTGGATGAGGAACGTTACAAACGAAGTAATTTGAATAAGAAGAAAAAGCCCGGCTACGATGCTTATGAGGAAAATGATTTGGATGAGTTCGGCATGCCCATGAAGGCAGTTTTAGAAAAGTATGATGAAGAAATTGATGGACAGAAGAAGGAAAGTTTTGCCCTAGGTTCGACTAATTTCAAAGAAATGAAAGAGCGACAAGTTGAATTGGTTAAGCAGCGTTTGGCAAACAAGAGATTAGAGTCACTGAAACTTGCAGAACCGAAACTTGCCAGTGAATATTATAATGAAGAGGAAATGGCCAAGTTTAAAAAACCGAAAAAGAAGGTTTGAATTGATGATACTTTTATATTTGCATTTTTCTATATTTCTCTTTTTTTCTTTTAATTTTACTTTTTACAGATTCGTAAAATTAGATCTAAAAAGATGTTGAAGGCCACTGATCTTGTACCCGATTCGAATGATTATTTGAAGGATTTGGGAAGTCGTCGTAATCGTAAAATCGAAAGCAAGCCGAAGGAAGAGAATTTAATGGACGTTGACGATTATGAAGGTGAGTTTAAATTTCACGCCCTTAGGGGTTTTATTTTTAATTTCTGATACATGAAAGTACTAGTCATGTAATTACTTTTTGGCAATTTAGTTACGTTTTCAATGAACAGCGCCACCAGAAAACGTATCCGGAATAAAGATCGAAGAAGAAGACAAGGAATTTGATATGAAGCTTGCTAGGAAAAAATTGAAACGTTCAAAAACGTTGCAAACCGATAGCATTGAAGAGGTTGTATCGCACATAAAACCAGATCCTGAGAACGAAAGTAATCAAATTGGAAATATCGTTTTGAATTCAACGGCTGAATTTTGCAGAACACTTGGCGATATTCCAACTTATGGTTTGTCCGGAAACAGAGAGGAAAATGTTCAGGATTTAATGGTAATTGGTATTTTAATTATTCTTTCTCTTTTAGTAATTTTTTTTTAATTGGTTAAAATTTTTTTTAGGAGTTTCAAAAAGAAGAGATCGAAGATGACAATATGGGGGAAGATGATGATAAATCGGGACGTGGAGCTTGGAACAGTGTTGAAGCTGGTGAGGATTGGATTTTACTTTTCTTATATTTTCATATATTAAAAGAGAGCGAGACTTACAAATTTGTTTTTATTTTAGAAGAGTCAGTTATTGAGACAGCAGCACTCGAGGCTCCAATTTTGGATTTGGAACCTTCTCTAGGCCAAGGCGTAGGAGGAGCTTTGACTTTAGCAATCAGTAAAGGCTACTTACAAAAAGAAGATTCAAACCGTCCGTCAGCTTCTCGATTTGCACATTTGCAAGCTCAGAACTATTCTATCGAGGATAAAACTTATGGGTAAATTTTCTACTCGGTAAAATTTCCATTTTTTTAAAAAAGTTTAAGAATTTTAATTTTTAATTTTGTTTCAGAGACGATGATAAATTTGGAAGAAGAGATCGATTCAATGGGCCGACGTCTGATTTTAAGGATAAGGATTGCTTTAAACCAAATGTGAAATTGGAATATATTGACGATGACGGTCATGTTTTGAGTGCTAAGGAAGCCTTTAGATATCTTTCACACAAATTCCACGGAAAGGGACCCGGAAAGAATAAGGTTCGAAATTTTCCCATTATACTCTTAGTAAAATACTAATAAAAAAATGATAAATAAAAACTAATCGAAATTAAATATCATTTAATTCCAAAAATTAAAAATCATTAATTCTAAAAATTATAATTCATTTAATTCTTTAATAACAAATGAATTCATTTTAAATTCAAGGTGGAGAAGAGAATGAAAAAATCAGAACAAGAAGTGCTTATGAAGCGAATGTCTTCCACGGATACACCGTTGGGAACTTTGAATTTACTCCAAGCTAAGCAGAAAGAAACGCAGTCGCCGTATATTCATTTAAGTGGAAGCAAACAGTCACAGACGTAAGTATCTTTAGAAATAAAAAAGTAAGAAGAGAAAAACAAATCTAAGATTTTTATTTTTACTTTCAGAGCCAGTATATCGAAGTCCAAACACTGATGAATCTTCAAGAATTTTAATGAAACTTCATTTACTTCTAATCTTCTAATTGTAAAATTTCCAAAATTGTACTTTCATTTTTCTATTCAAAATGAAACTGAAATGTAAAAATAGTTTTGTTAAACTTATATAAAAACAGAGATCAATTACATCCTATTTCAATATTATTTAAGTTGAAAATTAAGTTCAAATTACTTTTGAAATTTCGTTTAATTAAAAACTGTAGGTATTAATTTTGTCAGTAAATAACATTTTATTTGTCAATAAGCGTTTTTTTTCTCCTTTAATAAGCGTTTTTTTTTTAAACAAAAGAAAAATTTGTATTTGGTGAGAAATAATAAAAACAAGTATTTGACAGAAATTCATTTATTCAATGCAATATGACCATCAAAGGCTATTGAAAATAGAAAAACATAGTAAAAAAAATTTATATCCAGGGCAAAGAACTTTAATGTTCGTCTCAAGAATATGTATATATTTTAAGGGAATATACCACCACGCATAGAAATTGTTTACATTATTACGTGAATAAGTACATATTAGGAATAGAGTCGATTTAAAATCACCTACTATACACAAAAAAGTACTAGTCGGAGAATTAAAAGTTTTTGTTCAATGCCCTGAGAGAGAGTTTAAATTTGGAAAAAATTATTCAAAGAGGTGATGAATGGAAATTTATGATTTGAAAAAATGTAAATTCTTGCTGATGCGTTTTTTTCAAAAAAAAGATGTCAATAATTGTAATTGGTGTTTTTTTTGTCGATATTTTCAAATATATCAAAAAAAAAACTTGTTTCCATTGATTTTTCAATTCCTTATTTCCATTCATGACTTCAATTCAATTAGAGGCAGCAGAGGGAATGGAAAAATTTAAATGCTTTGTTTCTTTTTCAAATCAACATGACTCTTCCCCGCTCAGGAATTGTGAAGACAAATTTAAAGTTGACCACAGTCGGCGATGACGATTTTCTTGGAAGTCTTTCCATTTGGAGTTCCGTAGCTCTCCAATTTTTTAACAACGTCCATACCGTCGACAACGGAACCAAAGACAACGTGTTTATTGTCCAACCATGTGGTTTTAACGGTGGTGATGAAGAATTGTGAACCATTGGTGTTTGCTCCGGCATTCGCCATTGACATGATTCCTGGTCCGGTGTGTTTTAGACTGAAGTTCTCGTCCTCGAATTTCTCGCCATAGATGGACTTTCCTCCGGTGCCATTGTGCTTGGTGAAGTCACCACCTTGGCACATGAAATTTGGAATGACACGATGGAACGAACTGTTCTTGTAGCCGAATCCTTTTTCACCTGTGCAAAGAGCTCGGAAGTTCTCAGCAGTCTTGGGAACGACGTCGCTTCTCAATTCAATGACAATGCGACCGGCTGGTTGTCCATCGACGGTCATGTCAAAAAAACATCTTGGGAGTTCCATTGTAGATTTAGTTTTTGGATTACTGCAAAAGAAAGAAAAATTATCTCAAAAAAGAGTATTTTTTAGCACATTAATTCTTTTTTATCCCAATTTAATATAAATTAAAAAATTTTCACTAGATTTCAATATCTTCAGAAAACATTTTTCATTCGAACATGATAAATTCTTAATAAAAATGTAAATCTATTTCTATATCTGCTGAACAAATAAAGATCATGTGAATTCACACTGTTATAACACTAGTCAAATAAAATTCAATATATCCGTTAATATTCCCCACAATGAAAGGAGAGATTTTTCAATATGATAAAACTAACCAATAACAATTGCCATTGTACTTTATTCACTGTTAGAAAAAAAATAATAAATTACTCTCATTTTTTATAATCAACGGTTAGCAATTCATGGAATTCGACCTCGATTAGAAAAACGTGCCGATGAAATGGCGGCTATGAAAGCGAATATAGGCGGTAATTTATTAATCCCAACTTTACATCAAAAGTTCATTAGAAATTTTCAACAATTATGAATTCTTTTAAACAGAGAAACATAAATTTTCAAACAAACATTTTTAAAACAAACTTGTGTAATCAACACCGGTACTTTGTAAAAATGGGGGGAAAAGGAACGCCAACAACCATCGTGTTAATTCATCTTTCGATTTTCTCTACTTATAAATAGAAAAATAGCAATTTTTTTCCACAAAGAAACTATTGTTATTGGAGAAATAAGAATGAGGTGAAATAATGTTAATATTTGATAAACTTACCTTATAAAATAAGTTAAATGTGAGGTGAGAACGCTCAAGGCAGCAAAACGTGACGAGCGGAAAAGACTTCCTTCGTGTCCCCTTCCAGTTCCTTGGGTTCCTTTTAGAATTGTGCATGTATTACAATGAAAGTGCATATGTGTGCACTAACACAAAACACTTTGTCGGAATTTTCCATTACCATAGAAAATAAGCACTGTGATTGGTTGCCTCTTACTTTCCAGATCACGTGATCATAGAGTCTCAAACGATACTAGCGCTATTTTTAAATTTTAAGCAAATATTATTATCAAAAAATAATTACAATGTTTCTTATATACTAAGCAGACCTTGAATGTTTGCATAAATTTTGCATTTTTATTTTGTACTGCGGTTAATATCTAGTCTTGCTGATATATGTGTAAAATTTTAAGGTTAGAAGTTGATAACGCTGTAACGGATCTTAGTCATCCTTTGTGGTTTCCCCACAGTTTCCTTTACACAAAATGTTTACGAAAATAGTAGATTAGGAAATGTTGTTTCCTTAATGTGGAACATTTATAAATGTTTTTGAAACAATGATAATTTGCCGAAATAACATTACTTTTTTGATTTGCAATATCTGATTATCTGAATTAAGATAGTTTTTCGCGATATAATAAGATTTTTACAACAGACTGTACTTAATGTTATGGCCACTTGTCAAAGAAAATTTTTATACTAATTTTTGTAGCATATGCTAACCATCGCAAAAAAATATGCGCAATTATTTTTACAAAAAGGTGAGTAAACTCATATTTGCAATTATTTCCAATTCATTTTAAATAAAAACGATATAATTGAATTTTTTAGAATTTTAACCTAAAAATCTATTTGAAAAACGAATTTGTAATCGCAGGATAAGTTCTTAAGATTTAATCTATATCTCATTTTCAAAAATTAATTCGTATTTGTAAATATTGATAAAAATTCAATGATAATACTTTATTTCGAGATAATTATGTTAAGTAGGTTATAAATAACGTGAAAAAAGATGTTTTGTTGTTTATAATTTTTTCACAAATGTTTTTCGATATTACACTTTGAAAACGATTGTAATGGTTAAAAAAAAGTTTGTACCCTATTAATATTTTTGTATTGTATAATTTTTCATTATAGTTTTTTTAAAAATGTTTGTTTAAACGTTTATTTATTGTTATAAGCTTTGTTTATTCAGTTCAAGAAAGAAAATGAAAAATAAAACGATCTGTATATGAAAAAGATGTTTTTCGTATCTGTCTTCATAAGGCAGATAACAATTAACAAGACTTAATTTTTCTTAAAAAGTGAATAAATTAAAAAATTTTCTTGGACTTTATTATGGAAAACGAGAAGATGGTAAAATTGATCATCATTTTCGAAATGAAATAAAATATGAACTTGAAGTTTTTGAGAAATTAATGAAAAATGCTGTTATAAAAAGTGATTAAAAATATTATCAGGTTCGAAATGATAAAATTATTAATTTTGCTTTCCATTCCATTTCATAATTTAATATTAACGTATTGAATGTATAAATATAAAATTGTTTTGTATATATTTTTTGTTTCAGTCAGTGAAGAATGTAAGATTTAATATAAAAGTTTCGTGACATGTTTTAAATGTCAACGAAAAAATGCTTTCTGCCTATATTTTCATATTGTGGATTGTTCTTTCGGAAGGATCGTTCATTAACAACAATTTCTGTGAAGTGGGTATTTATTATTTAAAAGAATTAACTTTCATTTTATTATTATCATCTTTATTTATTTTTTTCGTTATATTCGAATTATGATGAATTATGTAATTCATTTTTTGCAGTATAAATGCAGATTGAAGAATAGTAATCAGACAATCGCCAATGTTCATAAAACTGGAAACTTATGCAGTTTGGATGATGTTCCAAATAAAGTTACAATGACAGTTATGGAAACAGCTGAAGGCGTTTCAACTGAAGGTATAAATATAATATGATTATTGTGCATGAAAAATTTATTATCAATGATAAATAATTCAATAAAATCAATAAATATTTTTTCCGCAGGTATTGTAAGAGTTAACTTTAGTCCTCCCAAAGAAGAATGTCGTTATAAAGTTGCACTCGTTGTAAATCCACTTATTAAAAGTTCTGAGGAATGTGAAAAAGTTATATTTCACGCGAAAGGAATTGACGTACAAGAAGTTCACACTGCCGAAAAATCTTATTGCATTTTCAATAATCATTTAAACAAAAGTCAAGAATCACAAACACCTTATTGTCAGGTAAGAGAATTTTTTTCTACACTTTTGAAATTTACAAGAATTTACAAGGATTCACAAGAATTATATAATTAAATTATTTCTCCATAACAGGATGAAAAACTAACCATGTGGTACGAAAACATTTTCACAGGATGTTACGCTCTGAGATTTCGAATCAGTGAAAATGAATTTGTCTTCAGAGGTCAATTATTTATAAAAACAGATCATTTACACTCGTCGATTAATGCACCGGACTTTCATTGCAAATACACTTCTGTTCCGAATGATTCCGATCCCAGGTCTGTATTTCTTTTTCCTTTAAATGCCGGTTTAGGGAAATATTGACTATTAACAAAAATGCTAAATTTGATATGGTAACAACAAAAAAAATTATCTTCTTGGGTTTAAGTGCTAATTCATCTCTATTGTAAGTTTATTAGAATATATAATTGAAAAATAATCATCTCATGCTTCCCAGCTTGAAATTCCTGCTGCTACTGTATGTGTTTTTAGGATCCACGTGCTTGGTTTATTAATCCCTCGCTTTTATCATGACATCACGATAGGTATATGGTTCTTGATAAGATTTAACTAAATACCAAAGAAATTGAAAATCGAAAGAATACCCGCATGTATAATTTGCAGTTTTGAAAAGCTGACCTTCTCCACTAGCACTTCGAATGATATTCACTTTGCGGGATTACAGCAGCAAATTGCCGTCTTGTCCTCTCTAGATCGAGACAAGGAAAATTCTTGTGTGAAATTTAACAAACGTACTATTTTTTCACATACGATATACACGGTAAATTTTTTCAATTTCAGTCCATAAGACGAATTAAATTCTTCAGTTTAAATTTACTTTATTTATTTCAGGACAGGATAAATGCAACTACAGAGAACTGCACCTTAACCGTAAATATAAAACTTTCTAATAATAATTCCAAATCTAAAAATTAACTTAACTTTTTCAAATAGATTGCCGACAAGGGTTCTGGACAGAATGTCGAGTGTAATTTCGAATTTCAAAGTTCAAAGAGCGCAAGATTTTGTTTTGTGATTCATTTTCTTGATGACAGATGCAAAAAGGCAACAAGATGGAATCCGCCTATAAAGGGTTATCTCCCCTGTACATGGGTTCAAAGTAATTTTTTTTAATGAAACAGTTTGAATAAATTGACTAAAAAAAATATTTCTTAAATAAACTTTTGTGTTTTAGCTTGTACGAAAATCGAAACAAATCCTCTGCTCGTTATTCGCGGTGGAAGTCTGCAGGATCAAGAGCAAATTGCTTCCACCCAATTATTATGTCTTCCATTCATAATCATTGCGTTCATAATATTTCTGACGATAATTGGAAGTATCTATTGCATCCACAGATTACGTTCGAAGAATTCAAAGTGCAATTCGAGCACTTGTTCCATAGATTTAAAGGAGGAAGACGACTCCAAGTATTTTGAAACCGATGAATTTCGATACGAGGACGATGCGAAGAAGGAAAAACAAGATAGAGATATAATTCTTCTGTACGTTAAGGGACCGAAATCGTTCATGAAGATGATGGCCGATTTTCGAAATATTCTAGAAAGATGCCTCAAGTGTCATGTAATTAAAAAATACAATTTCTACAATTCAATTTTTTAAATTCTCGTTATTTTGTACAATTTTTTCTTTCGCAGGTTTACGATTGGTTTGCGCCGGAAGAATGGGACAATGTTGCCACTGTTGGCGGCTACGAGTGGATTGGAAAACTTCTCAAAAAAGATTGTCGTGTTGTTTGGATAGACACATCGAAGGCGAGAGCATTGTTTGCCTCACAATACAATTTAATAGACACCAATGTTTCACGAAATAAGGACATCGAGGAGTTTAGCGATTTTCGTGATTGCGTCTTTCCAGCGATTGTAGATTTAGCCAAACGTAGTTTTCAGCATATTTTATTACAATATTCGAGGCATTTTGTCGTCAGGTAAATTGCAATTGTGACAATTTTTTTTTTAATTTTATTTTTAAAAAATTCGAAAAATCGTTCACGAATGGGATTTTTTAACAGGATCGAAGGACTTGATACTCTCGACGAAGGGAGTGATCCGTTTTCCGATCTTTCACCTCATGCTCGATATATTATACCCCATCATCTACGAGAACTTTGTTCTCATTTGTAAGTATTACAAAATTACCATTTTAATATTTTTAATGATTATAATTTCTTTACATTTTAACGTAAATTAATTTATTTCGTAGAGAAAATATAAGTAGTAAAATAAAAACTGAACTTTTGGTGAAAAGTAAAATTTAAAAATTGAAAATTTCTCCAGATCAGTGCCGATGGCAGTACCGGAAAAGCATGTACAGTTAGAGGAGAGACGACTGCGGCAGCATTTAGTTTCGGATGAGGAACTCGAATCAAATCTGAGTTTGTATAAAGTTTATTAATTTCCCTCTTTTATTTGTTAAATTCGAATTTCGAAATGATAGAATCATTTTTCTTGTTAATCTCAACAACTCAGGTTGTACAGAACTGATTTAAATTTCTGACAGGTGTTCAAATTTTCAAATAATCTGATCACTGTAGATATATAATTTGACGCACATTTTAAACTTTACACATTTTTAAGTCTGGTAGAAAAAAGAGAATATATAGTTGTTTTTAAGTTGTAAATAATAGTTATTATACTTGTACAATTTGTCAATAAATAGAATACATTTTTTAAATTAAATATTTCCTTTTCAGACGATTTTTCTCTCTCTAAAAATTGTAAATCACGACTTGTTTTTCGTGTGAAGGAATTTGAAGGTGTGATTTTTATGACTGAAGGTTTCGAATTTTTCTAATTTTTGATTGATTGAGTAAATACCGTATTTGTGTCGAGTAATGGAATTACTCTTATGATGACGAATTAGTCTGCGAAGAAAATTAAAATTCTTTAGTTTTAATTAATTTCTAATTTTTTAATTAATTTCTAATTTTTTAATTAATTTCCAATTTTTAAATTAATTTCTAATTTTTAATAAATTTCTTTCTGTTATTAATAGGATTGGTTTTGAAAATCAACTCACCTGTAGAAATGACCTGCTCTCTGCAATAGGCTCTCAATTTCTTCGAGCCACTTCTGCTGGGGAGCAATTATAGAACCTGGTCTGCAAATTCTCACCCAAGCAATTGCTTCTCTGGCTTTTAATCGATAGTGCTTAATTATATAAGCAGCTATTAAAGTTCCTGTCCTTCCCAGACCAGCCTGAAAAATAATTTACAATTTTAGTTTTTGAAAATTTTTTTTTCCTCGGCAGTTATTTATTACTTTGCAATGAACAGCAATAGCTCCCTTGTTATTTTCGCAAATTTCGAGAAATTCCTCCAGTATTCGACGAGTTGGCGCAGTGCCGTCTGGCATGTATAGATCGTAGTGTTTTATTCCTATTTTCTTGAACCTAAAAGAAAAGTATTAGTAAAAAATTTAAATATTAGTAAAAATTCCTTATAAAAGGGAAATATTAATTTATTCCTATTTTCTTAAATCCAAAAGGGAAATATTAATTTACTCCTACTTTCACGAATCTAAAAGGGAAATATGAACAGTGAACAAATCTCATTAACACTAACAATTAATAACAAAATAATAAAAAGAACATTCAATTAAAATAATAGAAAAATTCTACCTTGACGCGTCATAGCATTTTCTATTTAATCGAATAATTGCTCCCACACCATTTCTAACGAAGTAATTAAAATATTTTTCCGGTGGATGATAATTTGTGTCCTTCTTCGTACTTGGACCGACAAATCCAATAAATCTCCGAGGTATTATCCAATTTAAATCTCCATTTCTCATTTGGGAATATTTTTCATATTCCAATAAATTAAAGTCGTGAAAATTGAAAAATCCACATTTCAATGCCTTTTTCATTCCATTTAAACAATCTTCAATATAGAAATTAGTGATCGAAAATCCACAAGTATTCGATAATTAAAAACTTTTCTTTATTTACGAATTTTTTTTTTGAATATTTTTATAGAATGTTTAGAATATTTGAAACGTATATATTTATGTGTGAATATAAATTTTTACCAAGCAGTGTAAGTGTAAGATTTTCACTATGAGAAGCATCGGGGAATGGTTTTAAAATCACATTATTTGAAACTAAAATTTTATCAATTTCTCTAGGTGTTTTTTCCAGAAATATCACAGCGAACGAAGAAATCAGAAAAGCAGCATTTGCCGTTTTATTTTCATCGTCGCCTGAGTAGTAAACAATTTGCTTGCACCAGTTATTGGGATTTTTCAATTTTCTACGTAAAATGTTGCAAAACCTGTTTGAAAATATAATTTAGGGGCCTCATCGAAATTATAATACAACTAAATGGGAATTTCCTGTGAATTAATACTAAAAATTTTATTTATATTATTAAATCTATTTTAAAAAAATGTGTTAAATATATATTTTTACATATTTTTAAATACGTTTTTAAATATTTTTAAATATATTTTAAAATATTTTTTTAAATGTATTCCTAAATATATTCATTCACCTATAGACACACGCCAGATTCAAGGGTCCAAAATCATTATTAATTGGACTGTAAACGAAATCGTCATCCGTAGTGAAAAATAAAATATTTTCCGTACATCGTGCAACTTTATGACCTGGATTCAATGTGGCAAAATATAATTTATCTTCTATAAATTCAACGACATGATTAATGTCAGGATGATTGTGAACCGTACATACACCTGCAGATAATTTAGTTAAAACGCAAAAAAATTTATTGGATGAAAAGTGCTAAGATAAAAAAGAGAATATAATTTATTACAGTTTAAAAAAAAAGAAACAAAATTCTGGAATTAAATATTTTCTCCAAATTTATTCACTTGAAAATAAATTATTATTTCTACTGTCGATTACTTGAAAAAGTGGAATTCTCACGTAGGCAGCAGATTTTTGTGAATTTTTCCATTATTAATATCAAATTTTTTCTGATGGCTTCTGCTGCTTTTATTGTACTGACATCTTAGCATATTTCACTATTTTTTTTTTAATTAAAAATTAAAATTTTACTGAAGTAGAATTTTTTCTATGTACGTGGAATTTAATTTGGATATTTGATTTTTATTTTGCATAACTATTTTTTAATTGTCCACGGTTTAAATTTCGAAGTACAGGTTCATTTTTCACTTGACAAAAATACTGTTGTTGACAACTTTACTTTTAATTTGGTTAATCTGCCTTGTTTCTTGATTCGATATTCATATTTTTCTATTTATTAAAAATAATTGAATTTCTGATTAGAATTTTTATATTTGTGAATGAAAATTGAATTATTGCAAACAAGTTAATTATATTCATGAGAGAATAATTTAATTTAATAATCGAATTAAATTTTTTTTTAAATAGTCAATTAAAAAAATTATTATTTATCAAATGCTTCAAAAGCATTTGATAAAAAATTGTTAAAAATATTTAAAATTTTAACAGAAGTTTTAAAACAATTAAAATAGTAAAGTTGTACAATTGTAAAATTGTAAAATAATAAAATCGAATGTAAAAATAAGCAAAAAGAAAAAGAAAAGGTTAAAAGTCGAATAAAAAATAAGCTCTCTTAATTTTAAGTTGCAGTGTATTTTAATAATTCATCATGGGTACAACTCAAGATCAATTTGTAAGTGTTACAATGTTTATTAATTTATAATAAGACACACGGTTTACTATTGTCTAAAGCCAGATTCTCAACACTTTTTTTTTTGTTTTTTAATACTCAGTATTATTTTATAATTTTATATAATCACAAGTTTTAACAAGAAATGAATTAGCAAATGTCAAATTTTTCCATAAACATAGAAAGAAAAAAAATATATATATATAGAAAGAAAAGAGCGGAGGATAAGGGCATTTACGCAATAGTGTATTATGGTCATGTGTAATATACGCATGAATTATTATATTTATATATATATAATATATTATATATATATATATCAAATCGAGGGATTGCATTTAAGGAAGTTTTCAAGTCACTTCAACTATTTACATTTACAGATTAATCGATTTTCACAGATCATTCTTAGCACTCAATAGCATTTGATTTATTGCGATCTTTAATATCATATCCTTGGAAAACTAGGTGAGATAATTTAAAACGCACATTTATGCTATCTAAATACAACTAGATCTTTAGATAATAAAATATAAATCGATTAAATGCAATAAACTCTGCTTTTCTATTTCCTGTCGTTAAATTACATAAGTTATATTGCTCTACTACACATAAAAGTCAAGAGAAAACTAGATTTTCAAAACGCATTTTTCAATATTTCTGTTCTAATGTATTTCATTCTTTTTCCTACATTAGTAAAATTTTTTTCTATTTGAAAATGACAAAAAAATTTAGAAATACATTATTGCACAGGGTTTTTTCTTTTCAACATTTTTTTTTCTCAATTGCAGATAAATATTATCTTCACTGTCCCCCAAAAATAAGTGTTAACAATAAAATTCAAGACTATCATAGTTAAATTTTTTAAATAAACTATAATTTTTCCTCATATGAATTTGTAAAATAAATTTTCAATTAGTTTGTGAAATTAATTTTGAATTAATTATTTAATTGTAAAATTAGTTATAAAATTATTTATGAAATTAATAATGAAAAATTCCGAATAAATAATGAAGAGTAATAATTAAGAGACCTTGTTGCAATGAATATTTAATTTTCTTTTAAAGAAAATTTTTATAAATTGATAATTTATTTTTTTTTTTTTAAAGAAATATTGACTTTAAAAATTATTTCTATGGCTTAATTGTAGCAGTGCGTTCTCTATGACTGACTTCTCGCTTTTAATAAGAATAAATTACAATAGTTCTAATCACCTTTGTTAGGAACGCACCTTTAATTGCAGTCGTTGCTTTCATGAAGAGACACGAAGACTATTAATTTATACAATAATAAATAGAACCGAAATATAATATTTATATTTATATATGGCTATCCTTAATTTGTCAATAAAAAGTTTCTTTGGATTCAAATATAACATTCCTCGAAACAATGGTTTGTTTTCTGGTTTGCTTTTTCTATCATCTCTCTCTCTCTCTTTTTTTTTGTTATTTTATAATCAATTAAATTAAATATATCATGTTATTAATTGAATAATTAACATTCTCAGACGAGACTATCTTAACAAACAGCTTTTATTTTCTTAACTAATGTCTTTTCGGACGACGTAGTAATCTTCCTATAAAGAGATTTTTTTTTCGTTAAAGTTCCATAATTCCATTTTTTATACTCTACACAGTTCGTTGTTTTATGAAACTTTCGCGAAAATATCGCAAAACTTATAATTTAATTCTTAACAACTAAATAGTCTATTTACAATGTTTTCAACTTAAATATAATGAATCTTTTAAATCGTGCATTAAATAATAAAAGTCTGTTTTTTATTTCTTTCTTTTTCGAAAAGAATTCCATGCCCTTTGCAATGATTATCGCAGAAGGCATGTAATTAAAAATACTTTCCGAAAATGAAGTGAAATGGAAAATTCTTCTTCGGAATTATCCATTTCATATTTTCAATTATTGAAATTTGAAATATTGCCTTAAAATACAACGTATTTTGGGAGATTTACTGAAAATTGCTTTCACAAAAAAAGTGCTAACACACTAAATTCTAGGAATATTTTTCCACTAGGTTTTTTTTAATAAGAGAACTTACAGACTTTTTTTTATTCACAGTTATAGACTGTGAATTTTCAATTTAAATATTCTATCCCTAAGGCACGAGTGTGTACACAATGCAATAATAGAGACAATGATAGTTTCAATTCTAAAGAAATGATGATAAAATATAAATCTTGTAAAATTAAATATTATATTACATGTTAGAAAGAAAACGGTAAAAAGCTAATTTTTTTATCCTGACAATAGTGAATGAAAGGAAAATCCTGCGTAGACGAAGGGAAACATTACTCACTATTGCCCTTGACTCCCAATAGTTTTGCAGCGTCGTCAGGAGTGGCAAGGAGCATTTTATCGACAATACCGGGATCCTTGATGCCCAGTAAATTGGAGATCAGATCGTTGCCAGTTTCCGTTGCGTCGTGATTATTGCTCTGGGCATTTGACAATTTACTGGTGAGCGTCGCAAGTTTCTCGTAGGGATTGAACCTGGTGAGGCTACTGGGAGCAGCGTCGCCTGTGGCAATGGTGGCCACAGTCGGCAGGGACATTCTCTCGGCAATCATTGAATTGCCAGTCGAAGCTGGCGATTGCTGTTGGCTTCTCGGTGTGATTGTTGGCGGTTGATTGGGAGAAATTTCCTCATCGCCACTGCCAATGTACATTGTCGAGTCGACTGACTCGTGCTTCTTTCGATGGCGAAGCATACTGTGCTTGAGAGTGAATCGCCTGTCGCAAATGTCGCACCAGAATGGTTTCTCGCCGGTGTGAGTTCGCACGTGGCGTCTGAGGTCCTCGGCCGACCAGAATCGTCGCATGCAGAAGGCACAGACAACCTGAAGAAAAAAAAATTATTAGCATACAAAATTAAAAAATAATTTAATCAATAACAGGGCTCGGATTGTGCGACTTTTTCGACTTTTTTCAACTTTTCTAAGGAAATGGGACTTTTTTTGTGAACAGATGCGACTAATCGACTTTTTCGAGATTTTTTTAGTAAAATGTGACTGAAATTTTTTAAATTTTCAGAAAATTAAAGTTAAAGGAAAAAGTTTTAGTCAAAAAAATGTTCTGTTAAGTTTATTTACAGATTTCTTTCAAATTATTTAAAAAAAATATCAATAACTTCTTTTTTAAATAAATATTTAATTATTATTTTTACATAAGAATTAAAATTCTTCAAAAGATTCAAATTCAAACCTTTTTGAAATTAAACTATTTATAAAAAATT
This sequence comes from Leptopilina myrica (nomen nudum), assembly GCA_032872475.1. Lineage (NCBI taxonomy): Eukaryota > Metazoa > Arthropoda > Insecta > Hymenoptera > Figitidae > Leptopilina > Leptopilina myrica (nomen nudum). The sequence continues at coordinate 1,942,267 of CM065459.1, read as the reverse complement.
GTTATAAAACATGACCGAGTGATGAAATCATTATTTTACATTATAAGATTTTATAAAAAAAAGAATTTGAAAATAATTGAATTTCTAGGACGAATTTTTTTATATATAAAGATAATTGAAATTTTGACAATAATTTTATTAAAATTCTTTGCAAATAATTGCATGTCAGAGAAGAATTTTATTATTTATAAGGATAATTGAAATTTTGAAGAAGAATTTTGATATTTATAAAGATAATTGAAATTTTGATAATTTAAAAAAAATTTTGAAAATAATTGAAATTTTGCGCAGAATTTTATTATGTTTGAAAATAAATGAATTTCTAGGATGAATCTTATTATTTATAAAGATAATTGAATTTTTGAACAGTTTTTTTTAAAAAAAATGTTTAAAAGTAATTGAATTTTGAAGAAGAATTATGATATTTATAAAGATAATTGAAATTTTATTGAGAATTTAAAAAAATTGTTGAACATAATTGAAATTTTGCGAAGAATTTTATTACTTTTGAAAATAATTGAATTTTCATGATGAATTTTATTGTTTATAAAATTTTGACAAAAATTTTATTAAAATTCATTGAAACTAATCGAATTTCAAAGAAGAATTTTATTATTTATAATGATAATTGAAATTTTTAACAGATTTTTTTAAAAATGTTTAAAAGTAATTGAATTTTGAAAAA